>CM053785.1:606131560-606628027 GCA_028749045.1 Cupressus sempervirens
TGGGAGCAATGGTTACTTGTCAGATTAATCCATCACAATTGCAACAGGAATCTAATGAGCATGTTGTAGGAGCGATACATGTTGTGGGAGCAACGACAAGTTGTCACAATTGTCATGACTTGCTGAATTATAAAAAGCATGGTGCCAAACATTGAATTATAATTTGACAATACCTTTTTTGGTTTTTTGTACAAGCCAAGAAAAATATATAGTAGATGTATTGGTGGTGTAATCCCTTCTTATTTTCTAATATGTATTTGGATTCCTATGGCTATTATTTTTTGATGCAGGAGCACCTAGGGGAAAAGGTGAAACCCTAACTCATTTTTGGTTTGTAAATGGTCTAACCAAACATTGAGGAAGTAAGGAGTATAAATAAAGTCCCAATATAATTGTAGGAAGTATGGCTAGGTAGGATGTGGAGTGTGAGTCAAATTTTGTCAATTAGGTCCTAATAGGCAAAAATTGCTCAATAAGGAAAAATATGGAAAAAATCCTAAAAGGGGGAAAGATGTGTTCAAAATTGGTCCTTAGGTGTTTTAGGTTCATTTTATAAGGTTTGACAACAAAATGGTCAAGTTTGAAGACTTAGTTTGCAAAATTGCTAAAGTTGTCAAAAAGTTGCTCATTGACAACTTCCAATTTTTGCAAAATTGCAATAGCAATTTTTTGCACAATTTTGAAGAAAGAACATGGGTAGTTATGGCTTGAACTAAAGGAAATATGGAAGAAGGAACCTATTTATACACTTTCCAACTCATTGCCAAGGGTTGGACACGCACCTGTATGAACATCACCTATATGTGGAGCATTTTTATGGTCAAAAATGTGGTTTGAAGGATTGAGTAAAGAAGATGGATTGAATAGCCTACTGTTTTGGATGGAATAGTGACTTGGGATCATGTGTTGATTCTGTGCATACTTTTTTTGATCTCAAACATTCATTTTGTAGGGTTTTGAAAATTACTTAGGTTTTACATTCTTGTTGTCCAGTTTTGTGTATCAACAATAATTATGGCTAAGGCTTGACTTCCCACAGTTGAGAATCCATGACCATTGGGAATTAAGTAATGGCCTATGTACACTATGTAAATAGCTATGTTTTGGAGTTTTTGGCAATCAAATAGCTAATTTTACAAGTGAGTCCTACGCTAGCAGGAAAGGCTTGGCAAGGTGCAATAAAAGCTTGTAATGGAGTTTTTGTGAAGACAAAGGATTGGCACGTGCCAATATTGCTTAGGAAATGAAGAATTGGTATAAAAATGGTCCATAAATTAGAGGAGGAGGTTGGATGTGGAGTTTGGAACCATTTGTGGAAGTTTTCTTTGTCATTGCCTTTCAAACCCTTAAAATAAGGGTTTTTTGGAGTCATATTGTACGGTCACCTCAGAGATCTAATACCTAGAAAATATTCAATCCTAAGTCATTAGGATGAAAATTATTGAAGACATCAAGTGATCTTGTTAGGATTTTTTGGGGGTTTTAGCCAGTTCCTTGTTTTAGGAGGGCCAATAGGGGCTCTTAGAGCTACAAGGGCAAATGGGGCAATTTGAAGTTGTGGGTATGGTAGACTTACAAAAATGATGTAGAATAACATGAAATGTGGTAAAAATCATGGAAAGGTGGCATAAACTTGGTTTTGGTCCTTTAGGTACATTTGGTGGAGTTTTGGCACATTAGGTCAAAAGGTGCATTTTTGGTAAACTAAAGGTAGGGGATAGAAACTTGACTTGTCAAGAGAGTTTCTTGGTGAAAGGGGATTGGGAAGGATTCCTCTAGGTTTATGTTTGTAATAGTAACCCTAACTAGGCTAGGAGTAGCCTTGGTAGAGCAAGAAAGCTCTAAAGTGAAAAAGCTCCCCATCAAAGTGGTATCAGAGCCATAAGATTGTGGCTTGTGGTGGTATGTTGTATTCCACTAAGTCAAGTGGATAAAAGGAGGTAGATGAGAAAAAGAAGGTCATTGAGGAGAAAACCAGGTTTCTTGATGAGGCCATAGAGGAGATGAAAGATAAGTTAAAGAAGATGGAAGATGCAACCCAAGATAAGGAAGATGAAAACTTTACCAAGGGTAAAGAGAAGGTGAGCTTGGAGGATTAAATACCTGAACCATATCCTCCACTAGGTGAACAAGAACCATTCCTCAAAGCCCTCAAGCCCATTGGAGGAAAGAGCCTAGAAAATGTCTCACTATTCCATGGAAAGATGGATGCAGAGGTGGTCCTAGAATGGATTGAAAGTATTGAAAATTACTTTGAGTGTGAATGGACAATAGAGGCCCAAAAGGAAATATTTCAAAAATCCAGATTGAAAGGTCAAGCATTGACTTGGCAAAAGTTTTTGCAAGAGGAAGGAGAGAGTGAAGGGAAGAAACCAATAGCCAATTGGAAGGCTATGGTAGCAAAGATAAAGGAGACTTATTTTCCAGAAGACTATAAGATTCAAATTCACAAGCAGAGGAAAAATCTTAAGCAGATGGATCTTGATGTGGCTACCTCCATTGAGGAGTTTCATAAATTGGCTCTAAGGTCAAGGGTACAAGAGGTAGAGAGCATCAAGGTGGAAAGGTACTTGAATGGCCTTAAGTGGTCTATTTAGGATGAGTTGAGCTTGTTTAGTCTCACCATATTAAAGAGTTATTTTTAGATGAATAGGAAAGTAGAAGATAAATTTAGAAAGAAAGGGGACTCAAGTTCCAAAAATAGAAGCAAAGGTAAAGAATTTAGAGGTGGCTTAAGAGGAGGTTCTAGTGGAAGGACCAATGAGTAGAGAGGCTATGTGGATCCTAAATGGAATGAGCAAGCTAGTGAGATGAGTCAAAGGGGAGGCTCTAGAAGAGGAAGAGGATCTAATAATGGTGGCAAAGGGAAATATGGGAATAGCAATAGAGGCTCACACTTCAAAAATATGAAGTGTTACAACTATGGCTAGTTGGGGCATCTTGCCTACAGATGTCCAGAGAAAGCATCATCATCTTATGGGGAGAAGAAGATCACATATGTCTACGAGGAAGACAATCCCAAAGAAGGTGAAGTGGGCCTTGACATAGAGAAGGGTGAAATCCTCATGTCGAGGAGAGTTTTGGTTAAGAAGCCAATAAAAGATGAACCCAAGAATAGAAGAGCACTATTCATAACTACTTGCAAGATACAAGGTAAGGTATATAAGGTGACCATAGACTTAGGGTCTACTGACAATGTGTTTTCAGAGGAAGCCATACAAAATCTTGGTTTAACAAAGATTCCTCATGTGTGTCCTTATAAGGTAACTTGGTTGAACAAGGGGCATAATATACTAGTAAATGAACAAGTATGGGCAAACATCACTATTGGCAAGTATCAGGACAACGTCTTATGTGATGTACTTCCCATGGATGCTTTCCATATTTTATTAGGAAGGCCTTGATAGTATGACAGGGAGGTAGTGCATCATGGGAAGGAAAATAAGTATTCTTTCAAGAAAGATGGAATCACCTATAAGATACAATCCATAGTGGAAGAAGATAAGGTGGAGAAGGCTACTGCTAAGACATTTTTGATGAGTGGGGAAGAGTTCCTCAAGGAATTATAGGAAGGTGGAGGAGTAGGGTATGCCATCATGGTGAAGCCTAAGGAAGAGAAGTCATCTTCACAAACACCTATACCTGTAGAGGTAAAAAACCTATTGGATTAGTTCAGAGATATAATTTATGATGGAGCACCACCAACATTACCTCCAAAGAGAGCAATAAGTCATCAAATTGACTTCATACTAGGAGTGTCACTACCAAACAAAGATGCATACAAGATGACTCCATAGTAGAACAAGGAATTTGCAAGACAAGTCCAAGAGTTACTTGATTAGGGGTTGATTAGGAAGAGCACTAGTCCATGTGTAGTATCAGTTGTCCTAGCACCTAAAAAGGGAGGTAAGTGGAGAATGTTTACTTATTCTAGAGCAATTAATAGAATCAAAATTAGATATAAATTTCCTATTCCTAGGATAGCAGATCTAATGGTTTGTTTAGGTGGGGCTAGGTATTTTTCTAAAATTGATCTCAAGGGTGGTTATTATCAGATTAGGATGAAAGAGGGTGACAAATGGAAGTCTACATTTAAGACTACTAAGGGTCTCTATGAGTGGTTGGTAATTCTATTTGTCCTTACCAATGCACCAAGTACATTCATAAGAGTAATGAATGGGGTCTTGAAAGACTATATATGAGTGTTTTTTTGTTGTATATTTGGATGACATCCTCATCTTTAGAAAGAAAAAGGAGGAGCACATGAAGCACCTAGAGATGGTGTTAAGGAAGCTTCACGAGGAAATGTTGATAGTGAACCTTGAGAAGAGTGAGTTCATGAAGGAGGAGCTAGTATATTTGGGTTTTGTAGTGTACCAAGGGATTTTGAAAATGGACAAGGACAATATAGAGGAAATTTTAAGTTGGTATACTCTTAGATTTGCTACTAAGATCAAAAGTTTCCATGGCCTAACATAGTTCTATAGGAATTTTGTGAGAAGGTTAAGTAAGATTTGTGCATCCATGAATGATGCCATTAAAGGAGGCATAAACACCAAGTTCACATGGACCAAGGTAGAAGATGCAAGTTTTTAGAGGTTTAAAAAAGAAGTGGCAACTCAACCAATATTGATTTTTCCTAGTTTTGAGAAGCCATTTGTGGTGGAATGTGATGCTAGTAAGATAGTTGGGGTAGTTTGAAGCTAAGAGAGTAGAATAGTAGTGTTTTTCAGTGAGATTCTTAATGAAGCTAAGACAAGGTATTCATCATATGATCTAGAGTTCTATGCACTTGTCCAAGACCTCAAGAAGTAGAGGCATTACCTATTGCCTAAGGAGATTGTTGTTTTCATAGACAACCAAGCCTTAAGCTTTATCAACTCATAGGAGAAATTAAGTTTGGGGCACATCAAATGGATGGAGTTCTTACTATCCTACACTTTCACCATAAAGCATAAGAAGGGCACAAACAACAAGGTGGTTGATGCTTTGAGCAATAGGTTGCTGATAGTACAAGAGGTCAAGCTGCAGAGCATAGGATTTGGTGAATTTAAAGACTTATATGAGGATGATACTAATTTTTTAGAGGCCTACAAGGTATGTAATAATTTTGAAAATAATTTCCATAATGACTTTTCTAAATATACCTTGCAAAAGGGGTTATTGTTCAAAGTAAACAATTGTGCATCTCAAGGGGATCTATAAGCGAAAATATCATACAAGAGAAGCACAATGGGAGCATGAGTGGGAACTTTGGCCTTAACAAGACATTAGACCTTATGGAAAGGTTCTACTACTAGCTCAAGATGCAAAGGGAAGGAAGGAGGTATGTGGAGAAGTGTGGAATAAGTCAAAAGGAAAAGGGAACTTTTTCCAATGTAGGACTCTACCAACCTCTCTCCATTCCTAATAGGCCTTGGGAATGCATCAACATGGATTTCATAGTGGGATTGCCAAGGACTAGGATAGGGTTAGATAGTGGGTTTCTAGTGGTAGATAGGTTCAACAAGATGAGCCATTTTATTCCATGCAAGATGGTACATGATGCAAGAAATATAGCCAATCTCTTCTTTAAGAAAGTTGTCAAAATACATGGTTTACCAAGTAGCATAGTTTCTGATAGAGATATAAAATTTATGGGGCACTTTTGGAATATTATGTGGAAGAGGATGGTAAAAAACCTAGCTCATAGTTCATCCTACCATCCCCAAATAGATGGGCAGATAAAGGTCATCAATAGGGTCCTCGACAATCTCTTTAGGTGTCTTATCAAGGAGTATGGGAAAAGTTGGGAACAAGTCACCCCTCAGGTAGAATTTTCCTAGAATGATAGTAAGAATATAATAGGGTTAAGCCCTTTCCAAGTAGTGTATAACACTCATCCAAGGGGCATAATGGAGTTAAGGGACCTACTGGCACATGAGAACATTAGTGGGAATGTTGATGACTTTGTTCAGTCCATGAAAGAAGTGCATGATGATGTTAAGAAGACCTTGATAGAGGAAAATCAGAAGTGGAAGGATAAGAAGGATACAATTTAAGTGGGAGACTTGGTGATGGTTTATTTTGAACAAAGCCAGGTTATCAAAAAGCTGCTCATTGACAACTTTGCAATTTTTGCAAAATTACAGTAGAAACTTTTTACATAGTTTTGAAGAAAGAACTACATGGGTAGTTATGGCCTGAACCAAAGGAAAATATGGAAGAGGGAACCTATTTAAATAGTTTCCAACTCATTTCCAAGGGTTGGACACATACCTATATGAACATCACCTGTATGTGGAGCATTTTTGTGATCAGAAACATGTTTTGAAGGATTGAGTAAAGAAGTTAGATTGAATAGCCTCTTTTTTTGGATGAAATAATGTCTTGGGATCATGTGTTTATTCTATGCATATTTTTTTTTATCTCAAGCATTCATTTTGTAGGGTTTTGAAAATTGCTTATGTTTTACATTCTTGTTGTCCAATTTTGCATATCAAAAATAACTATGGCTAAGGCTTGACTTCCCATGGTTTAAAATTGATGGCCTTTGAAGTGATGTCATTTGTACAGTATGTAAATACTAGTTTTGGATTTAGTGGTGGTAAAATAGATAATTTTACAAGTGATCCCTATGCAAGCAGGAAAGGCTTGGCAAGGTGCAATGAAAGCTTGTAATGGATTTTTGGTGAAGATAGAGGATTGGCACATGCCAATATTTTTTAGGAAATTAAGGAGTGGTACACCAAGGTCCATAACTCAGAAGAGGAAGTTGGATGTGGATTTTGGATCCATTTGTGGAACAAGGGTTTTCTAGAGCCATATTGTATGTTCACCTTAGAGACCCAAGACCTAGAAAATATTCATGCCTAGGTCATTAGGAAGAAAATTATTGAAGACACCAAGTGGCCTTGTTAAGATTTCTTGGGGGTTGTAGCTAGTTCCTTATTTTTAGGAGGGCTAATAAGGGCTCTTAGGGCTACAAGGGAAAACAAAGCAATTTGAAGTTGTGGGTATGGAAGACTTGCCAAAATAATATGGAATGACATGAAATGTCATAATAATCATGGAAAGATGGTTTAAACTTGATTTTGATCCTTTAGGTGCATTTGGTGCAATTTTGGCACAGTAGGGAAAAACATACATTATTGGTAAACTAAAGGTAGGGGATGAAAACTTGAATTGTTTAGAGTGTTTCTTGGTGAAAGGGGATTGGGAAGGAGTTCTATAGGTTGGGGTTTGGGATAGTAACCCTAAGCAGGCTAGGAGTAGCCTTGGTAGAGAAAGAAATCTTTGAAGTGAAGAAGCTCCCCATCGGTTTCTTTTTGTTTCTTGTACGATCTAAGATAGATATAATAAATGGATTCTTATTCTCAACCATGAAAAATTCAACCTACTAATCACATCAAGGCTTAGGAGGATGATAATTTATAGATACCAACACTAAGAGAATGATTCTTCGAACAATAATGTTGGAGGCTTTATAGATAACTACACCAAGAGAACAATGCTTGGAACAATAATTTTGGAGTCTTTATTGATAAGTACACTTGGACAATAATATTCTTAGACTCCACTCTTTCCCTCTCCACAAAGGCAATAACTATAGCCGAAGTTCACAACTCTACAAATTTCTTGATATATGCAAGGTTTTGGATGGTTATAAATTTGAATGGAACAAATTTCATTGCCAAGATAACATAAAAGAGAAACATAAAGAGAATGGGAGCATTCATGAAATGCATTACAATGATGTCAATTTGTTTAGTTTGCATGGTAGGTATATTGATAGTAGCTCAAGAATACACATGGGACAAAAATGTTGTATGCAGTGAAGATGGTGACTGTGAGAAGGAGTCTAAAGTATGCTTTGACAATGAAAAATATGGTTGTAAGACACTAGGATATTTTTGTTACATTGATCCTTGTGGTGGCATTCTATGTGACATAGATGGTGACTAGGAGGAACATGAGGATATGTGATATGAGAAGGGAAGTGTGATGAGAGAGGATATTGTTGCTATCCCAACTCTGATTAATCTACTCCTCCTCCATTGATTCTTCTCATGTGCTTCTATGAGACTTCTTCAACTTCTCAAAATAAATTAAGTCAAATACTATAGCCAATCTCTTTATTGCTTTGTTCCTATGTTTCTATGAGACTTCATGAACTTCTCAAAGTAAACAATCAATTAGACATATGAAAAACAATTTCAATTATTGTTATCATGTTGTATGTTGATAGATTGACTTTTAGATTTGACTGTGTGGAAGTATTTGCATTACACTCTTATGGATTATCATTAGAATAATATAGTGCTAGAATATATATTTTGAGATGAATCTCAAAGAGTGGATATGACACATGTAGGAATTATGTGTGATGTAACTGAGAGGAGGGGGGAGGGGGGGGTGAATTAGTTACCGCAAACATTAATTCAGATCCCTTAGATGTCTTAAATAACTAGTTACTACTGTCACTTAGTAAACACATCACAACAATGTTGTAACTCAGTAGATTAGCTTGTTACTAATCTTTAGCATTCATAATTATTAGCATGCATGCAAAAGTAAATAACATGAGCACAAGAGACACCCAATTTAACATGGAAACCTAATATGGGAAAAGCCACCAAGTAACTAGCTACCAATTTTCACTCTTCTGAAGTGAGCCCTGTTAGGAGCCAACTCTATTAAAGGTTACAATACACACTATTAGGTGTGACCCTGTTAGAGGATTTAATCACCCTATTAGGAGTGGCCTTGCTAGAGGTCTTTAGAACAATTCAACTGAAATGTCACCTTGTTAGAGGATTTACAATATGGTTGTTAAACCAACTCTGTTAAGAGATTTGAAATCAGTGCTATAATGATTAGAA
Organism: Cupressus sempervirens; assembly: GCA_028749045.1. NCBI lineage: Eukaryota > Viridiplantae > Streptophyta > Pinopsida > Cupressales > Cupressaceae > Cupressus > Cupressus sempervirens. The sequence goes on from CM053785.1 coordinate 606,140,422, forward strand.
AGTAACAATGAATTGACCTGAATAGGATACAACTGACTTTGCTGATTACAGATCTCTATTTTGCACCATTAGATCCTCCTTGATCTCCTCAATGATCTCTGATCATTCTTCAAAATTCTCTTTCACAATAATTAGTCCTCCCTCACATTCATATCATATCAAAATCTATCATTCACTTAGAATTCGCAACTTGACCTCTTATATATACCATTTAGATTATCAAGTTAGCTCATTCACATGTTACATTTACCAATAAACCATACATTAGTTGGTTACGAGTATTACATTAAAAAAAAAACTTTATTTCACAAAATAATGAAATCCAACATTGGCCGACCCTACTCGGTAAGCACTACTTCCAGAAATAATTTTTTGTGTTAACCATCTTAACTCGGTTAACATTGCAAAATTTGCAAAATCCTTTGGCTACCGATTTGACTCAGTAAGAAGTAAATTTCTTTCATTTTCCATGAGAGCTCAATAAGAACTATTTCCTACACTATTTCACTTTGATGATCGAGTGAGCTGGGTAACAACTAATTTTCCTTTGTTAACCTTGAAAGCTTGGTAATAACTGTTTGCACAAGGTAAAGCCTGACAAAACTTGGTAGACACTGTAAACCTTCTTTGCCAATCTTCTAAGCTTGGTAGATTCTATCTTTTACCTTGCTAACCAACTGAGCTTGGTAGACTTTGTCTGATGACTGATATGACATTTTTGTAACATCAAAGACAACACTCAATTGAACAATTGTATCCAAAAATATCCCTATTTGGCATTGATGGTAACACAACATGTCATAGTAGAATAAAATTTGAAAACAAGTCTTTTCTAACATAATACTTCTCCCTCTTAAACTCCTCAAATACAATAATCTCCCTCTTACATAAACTCTCTTTTTCTTGCAAATTTCAGAAAGATATGATAGTAAACTCTCCCTCTTTGACAACACATGCCAAAGGCAACATAAACCAAATGAATAGAAATGTACCTTATGTACTAATTCATATGCAATATTTTCATTACTTTGCTGCATCAACCGATAGATTTTCAATTCTGTTTCTATTGATACATCACTAAAACTATATTTTAGTGAGCTTTAGATAGGGGAATGACCCCTAACTCACCTCTTAGATACAAGAATGCATCCTTAGGTAAAGGCTTTATGAATATGTTAGCAATCTATTCCTTTGTATGGACATATTCCAATCTGATTTCCTTATCCTGCATCAATTCTCTAACAAAGAGATACCTTATAGCAATATGCTTGGTTTTTGAATGCATTACTGGATTCTTGGATATGTTAATTGCACTTGTATTGTCACAAAACATAACAATAGGTTCTTTGATTTCTTGCTTCATACCTTCCAATAATTGTTTGAACCAAACAATGTTTGAACAGTTTATTGCTGTTGCAACATATTCAGCCTCTGCTGTGGACTAGGATGTACAGTTCTACTTTTTACTTATCCAAGAAACCAACCTCTTTCTAAGAAAGAAAGCTCCTCCACTTGTACTCTTTCTATCATCAATGTTGCCTGCCGAATCTGCATCAGTGAATACTTTTAAATCTAGATTTCCTCCAAGTTTATACCACAATCTGTAATCTTTAGTTCCTTTCAAATATCTCATGATTCTTTTGATTGCCATCATGTGATTTTCTTTTAGTTTTTCTGAAAATCTTGCTACAATTCCTACTGCAAGGGCAATTTCTGGTCTTGTATGTACTACATACTACAACTTTCCAATCATAGATCTATACAATGTCTGATCTACTTCCTTTGATTGATCATACTTGGTAAGTTTCAATCTAGTACACATAGGAATCCCAACTGGTTTGCAATCTTCCATGCCAAACTTTTTTAATATCTCTTTGATGTATTTAGATTGAGTGATGTAGATACCATTCTTATTCTGATGAATTTGAAGACCAATAAAGAATTTGATCTCTCCAAACATTGACATTTCAAATTCCTTGTTCATTTGTTTTGAAAATTATTTGCAAAGATCATCATTTCCTATGAACAAAGTATCATCTACAAATATTTCTGCCAAAATAATCTTATTATCTGGTCCTTCCTTTATGTACAAGCTATGTTTATCATTAGTTCTTTAAAAACCAATCTGAATAAGATAGTTATGCAATCTTTCATACCATGCTCTGCGGGCTTGTTTCAGACCATACAATGCTTTATGCAATTTGCAGACCATGTCCTTCTTGTTTGGATCAACAAAACCTTTGGGCTGTTCAATGTAAACCTCTTCATCCAAGATACCATTGAGAAGTGCTAACTTGACATCCATCTGGTAAACTTTGAATCCTTTATATGCAGCATATGCAAGTATGGTTCTGACACCTTCCAATCTTGCAATAGGAGCAAAAGTCTCTCCATAGTCTACACCTTCTTCTTGATAGTATCCTTTTCATACTAGTCTAGCTTTATTCCTTAACACCTTACCATCTTCATCTAACTTGTTTCTGAATACTCACTTACTTCCAATCAAATTTTTGTCTTTAGGCCTAGGTACAAGAGTCCATGTTTTGTTTTTCTCTATTTGTTCTATCTCTTCATTCATAGCTTCAATCCAACTTTCATTTTTTAATGCATCTTTGACATTTCTAGGTTCAAAATCAGCAAGTAAACAAGTGCCTTTCAACTTTTTGTCATTGTTCCTTCAGATTTATCTCCAATGATATGATCTGGTGCATGATCCTTCCTGACATACTTGGCTAGAATAGGCTCCTTTCCTTTTGAATGAATTGTATTGTTATCCTTTTGTGCTTCAACTTCTGGTTTTGGTTCTAGTTGTTTGGGCTCGGTAGCTGTTGATTTGGTAGCTTTTGTTTGCAACTCGAGTCCTTGCAACTTAGTAGGCATTAGCTCGATTTGAACTTCTTACAACTCGGTTACAAAAGATTTTGGAGTAGAAGATTTTTAATTTATTGGTGTGCCTAGCACTGTATCAGGTTCAATGAAAAAAAATCTCTTATAGTCTTTAGGTTCCCTATTTCTTTTTTCTTTAATTCTTTCTACAAACTCATCAACTTTTACATGTGCACTTTCTATGACTTTGTGAGGAGACAGATTCAAACATCTATATGCTTTACTTTTGCAAGAATATCCCAAAAATATTCCTTCATCACCCTTCACATCAAATTTACCTTTTTTAGATTCTTTCAAAATGTAACATTTTCTTCCAAATTCTTTTAGATAACTTACATTGGGTTTGTAGCCATACCATAACTCATAGGGGGTTTTGAATGAGTCCTTTTTCAGCTGTACTCGGTTCAAGGTATGAACTGTAGTGCTGATAACTTCCTTCTAGTATTTGATAGCAATGTTCTTTTCAATCATTAAGGTTCTTGCACAATCCATGATAGATCTGTTCCTTCTTTCAACTATTCCATTTTGTTTAGGAGTTTTAGGTGCTAAAACTTGTCTTTTGATTCCCCTTTCAATGAAAAAGTTATTGAACTCATGTGAAATGAATTCACCTCCTCTGTTTGACCTTAAACATTTCAGTCTTTTTCTTGCTTCTTTTTCTACTCTGGCCAAATACCATTTGAACTTTTCAAATGCTTCTGATTTCTCTCTTAGGTACATGACAGTCATCATTCTTGAGTAATCATCAACAAAAAGAATGAATAAATTTTCACCAATATAACTTTCAATGCCAATAGGTCCACACAAATCAGTATGCACAATTTTTAAAATTTCTTCAGACTGATAGTTCTTTCTTTTAAAGCTAGTCTTTCCCATCTTGCCAATTTCACAATTCTTGCATAGACCAACCTCAGGTTTCTTTATGTTAGGAATGCCTCTTACTTTCTTGAATTTTCTTATTTTTACCAAGTTATCAAAGTTCACATGACATAACCTCCTATTCCATAACCAAATTTCTTCAACTTGAGCAATAAAACATGAACATTCACCAAGTTCAAGATAAAACAAGTTACCTTTTGTTTGAGTGCCTGATCCAATCAGCTTACCTTTGCCATCCAGCAGTCTCGCTTTTCCATGTATGAATTCCACTTTGAATCCATTATTGAGTAGTTGTGCCACACTCAAAAAATTATGCTTTAGTCCTTCTACCCAATATGCATTATCACATACAAGTTCTTTGGTCAGTGAGATTCTTCCTTTTCCTTTTATACAACAAGGTTCATTATTACCAAATCTTACACTGCCACCATCATAGTCTTCAAAATGTTCAAACTTAGTTTTATCACCAGTCATGTGATGAGAAAAACCACTATCTATAATCCATGTATCATTTTTCTCACATGAGAAATGAGTGTCGTTTCTTCATCATTGTCAGGCTCATCTTTTACAACAACGTAAACAATTTCATCTTCTTCTCATCATCAGAATCTTTAGAATCTTTAGCCATGAAATATGTTTTCTTACCTTTATCCTTGAATTATTTGAAGTCTTTCTTGCTATTGCACTTGTGACCTTTCTTCTCATCCTTGTTCTGCTTATTTGGGCACCTAGCAACAATATGTCCACTTTCTTCACAAGAAAAACAAATTAGAGGTACCTTACCTTTGTATTTCCCTTTGCCTCTTGAATATTTCCTTGCTAGCAGAGCTTCAACTACTTCAAGATCACTGTCTAAACTCTATTTTGATTCTTCATCACTATTTGATTGAGGATCTTTTATCTTCTTGCCTTTCTCCTTGAGTGAAAGCTTGGCTTCAAATGCTGATTCAATGTTCTTGGCAGTTGGAACATAATTATCATAGTTGTCTAGTTCAAATGCAGTCAAACTTCGAACTATGGCCTCTAGATTTATATTATGATTTGCTTCACATATTCTTTCTTGAATTGCAGAGACTTTGATTGCATAAATAGGAAGTAGAGTTCTAAGAACTTACTTATAATTGTCTCTTCCTTGATATCTCCTCTAGATGCTTTGATTGCACTAACACTTGCTTTAACTCTTTCAACACATTTTGCTATGTTCATCCTCTTTCATCCTCATTTGATCAAATTGTCCTCTCAAGTTTTCTACCTTGGCTCTTCTTACATTATCATCACCTCCATAGGTCTCTTTCAGTTTGTTCCACATTTCAAAACCAGTTTTGCAATCTTTGATGTCATAAAATTCTTCATAACTTAGAGTAGATGCAATATCTATCATCATGTTGTTGTGAGTCTTCTTTTCAACAATATCATTGACGTATAATGTACCAGCAGGTTCTGCATATTTTTCATCAAGGTAATGCAGTCCTGAATCACCAATAGAAGCCAAACGAAGTCTCAATAATCCCTACCATGTTGAGAAGTTGTCCTTGTTAAGTCTTGGAATTTCCCTCTTGTAAGACATCCTGATCTTTAGCTTAGATCCTTGAAATATTTTCCTGCAAGCACCAAAATCTTTGATACCAATTGTAGGAATTATGTGTGATGTAATTGAGAGGGTGGGGGGTGAATCAGTTACCACAGACATTAATTCAGATCCCTTAGATGTCTTAAATAACTAGTTACTATTGTCACTTGGTAAACACATCACAAAAATGTTGTAACTCGGTAGATTAGCTTGTTATTGATCTTTAGCATTCATAATTATTAGCATACATGCAAAAGTAAATAAAATGAGCACAAGAGACACCAGATGTAACGTGAAATTCCAACATGAGAAAAACCACCAAGTAACTAGCTACCAATTTTCACTCTTCTGAAGTGAGCCCTGTTAGGACCCAACCTTGTTAAAGGTTATAATACACACTGTTAGGTGTGACCCTATTGAAGGATTTAATCACCCTATTAGGAGTGGCCTTGCTAGAGGTCTTTAGAAAAATTCAACTGAACTGTCACCTTGTTAGAGGATTTACAAAATGGTTGTTAAACCAACTCTGTTAAGAGATTTGAAATCACTGCTACAATGATTAGAAAGTAACAATGAATTGACCTGAATAGGTGATGAGTCTAAAAAATGCCTTTATTTTGTTATGTTTAAGATACTTTATGATACTCTATTCATCCTTGTTTTAACACTTATAAGCTTATGTTTGATAAACCTCTGATGATTTATGGGGTAGAAAAACTATGTCATCCTTTGCCTAAATTATATCTAATATGCAGTATTTCATATAAATATCCAAATGTGCATTCTTATGCTTGAATTTAGTTTGATGGATGTTTATTTGCAAACATGTTTTATATAAGAACAAACCTGATGATAAGGATTAAAGGATGAGCAGAAGAATCCAGAAGTTGGTTGCTGACAGCATTCAAGGAGAAACAAGCATCAAGGAACAACCACAAAAAGGAAGTTATAACCACTCCAGGAAACATGGCAGCGAATAAGGAAGAGTTTTTACAAGCCATTACCTTCTCTACATTTACATTGTAACAAGTGGATGCCATGACTTCATTTCTCCCTCCTCAATTCTGTTATCCTTCCTTTCCGCTTTCAGTTGTTCTCCTATATTCTCTCCTGCGGACTTAACTTAGGATAGTTACTTTTCTGTTATGTAATAAAGAGTAGATTCCCTATATATGTCAGGATCGACTCCTGTGTGTAAAGTTTTTAGTTTTTAGTTTTTGGTTTTGATAAGTTTTATCGAGTAAGAAGAAAACACTAATTCACAGTTTGTTGCAGTTGTGTTTTACAATTCTGAATTATGTAATGACTGATTAATAAAATGAATTAGTTCTATTTAGTTTCTATCCTACGTTGGTAGATTAGAGAAGCCAACCAAGGGGGCCCACTTGGAAAGTGGATTAGATTAGAATAGAATAGATTCATTTTACTAAGCATTAGCATTATTTAAATAAGACATAGCTAGTTAATTCCTTCCTATAGCATCACACTTCATGAACATTCCTGCAGCATCTGTGAGAACAATCTAATGGATGAGTCAAGATGGAATATCTGTTATCTTGTCATTGTGTTTTCAACATTCATAGATTTAGTAGTTTCCTTTCTATAGTAGTAGTGTAGTTTCCTTCCTTTGCATTTTTACTTTCCTGCAGCACAAGCATAATGACTCATTAAGGTACCTAGTGCACATACTGTGCCGATCATTTCAAGTATACATCCCTAGGTTTACAATCTAAATGCACCTCATGGTAGGGGAAAAGTAGTCCTTAGCTTGAATATATTATTCCTAAGCTAGGCCTAGCGCATGACTATGGAACACCTATTGTGAGGCAGTTCATTTTTGGCGCCGTTGCTAGGGATGGTGTCAAGCTAGGAGCATTTTTGAGTCATAGTTTTTAGATTAAGTTCTTTTTACCAGTGTGAAAATTTTAGTTGCATGCATCGAAGAGGAAGACGACGAGATGAATATGGCAGATTTCTTCCATAGGGATCTATTAATTTGAATGAAGAAGTTAAAGAAGAAGTTGAGTTGCCCTTTGGAGACGCAAGTCCTATTTTCCCCATAGTATCATCATCAAGAGCTGAATCCCTAGATATATCTAGTCTCCAGCCCTTCACTGAAATATTGACCAGTTTTCTTGATAACACTACCTCGAATCCACCAGTTGTTAATCACCCAGTGCCTAACCTTCCTTTTTAGCAGCAACCTCATAATCTAGTTCCACTAGTCATGGCGCAACCCACTTTTCCATTTCCACTTCTAAGTCTCATAACCAATGCCAATCTTAAGAATATACCTCCCACTGCTCTTCCGAAGTTCTATGGCCTTGTAACTAAAGACCCTGATACCTTCTTGTTTGAGTTTGACATCCTTTGTCATAGTTTTGACTACAACACTAATTCCCATAAGCTTAAATTATTTCCAGCCACATTGAAAGAATCATCTTTACGATGGTTCATGGGCTTAGGAGCCAATGCAGCTGTAAATTGGGATGAAATGCAAGCCTTGTTTTTGGAAAAATATAAAGAATATTGCAAAGCATCTGGCACAAGAGGAGATGATATCTTTAGGATATCATAGAAGGAGGAAGAGACATTAGAAGACTATGTTTCTCAATTTTTATATACACTACAAAAGAATCCTCAACAGACATTGTCTAAAGATTCCCAAAAACTAGTCTTTCTAAGAGGAGTAAATGAAGACTGTTTGGAAGCATTGGACCTAATGGCTGGTGGAGATGTATATCAAGCTCAATGGGATGACCTCAAAAAGATATGTCAGAACTACTCAAGGTCAACCATGAAGAAAGGTCGAGGACCCCATTCTATGGTTACAAAAGGAATTAGTCAAGGCATTTCAAAACTTGAAATATCCAATTTGTTGTTAGATTTCAAACAAGACATCAGTAATGATGTCGCTACACAGTTGGATATAATGATTGCAAAGAAAAAGAAAGTAGAGGCTGAGTTACAACTAGCTGAGTACTGTCCTCATTGCTGAAAGAAAAAGAAAGATTGCCACTGTAAATTGGTTGCAAGCATGGAGAACCATCATCTTCCAACTAAATATGTAAAGATAGATGGGGATGATGAGAAAGTATTCTTTGTTGCTCAATGCCAACCATGGGCTCAACATCAAGGTATGCCTCAAGACCCCTTGCAAAATTCAAATTTATATGGTAATCAATAGCAAAACTGCAATACCCAAGGTCCTCCACAAAACTAACCCAATTGGAATAATGCTGGGCAAAATAACCCACAACAGTTTCAATGGTCTCAAAATTTCCAACAACCTTGGCCTAACTAGCAGAATAACTAATGGCCCCAGAACCAGCAAAACCAATGGCAACCACCACAAGGGAATTGGCAATCTCCAAACCAAGGGAATTGGCAATCTCTAAAGCAATGGAAGGGATCTCAACAATGGCGTAACCAAAATACTAGTGTTCTACAATTACCCCCTCTAGCTCAACAACCTACTTTAATGCCACCACCTACAAATAGTGGACCTCAAAAGAAAACATAGCTACCTACATAGCCTCAACCAAATCCAAATAGCAAACCATAGCAACCCACATATAGTACTGATACCCAGTAGTACCTTGCTTATGCCCTAGATGTCACAGATATACATTTGAGATCTAGAATGACCTTACCAACACCAAGGCCACCTCTTATAACTAAAGTATCAGACTCTCCTGCAGCATCAGAACCTTTGGTTGATGAACCTGTTGACCCAACTAATGTTACCATACCAATACTAGACCAACCAACAACAGAACCTCCTTTTCCAGACCAACTAATACAAAAGAAACAAAGCAAGGAACAAGCCTTTGACATTGTTAACCAGTTGAAGAATATGCATGTCCGAATACCTTTGTTTCAAGCTATTAAGGACATTCCTGCTTATGGAAAAGCTATAAGGGAAGCTTGTCTAAAGAAACCTGGAAGGAAGAAGAAGGATCCTACCACAGTTCATGTTGTTAGACATTTAGATGATATCATGTTAGGCAGACTGATTACACCAAAATATTCTGACCCAGGGAGTCTAGTAGTAAGTGTCAGCATCAATGGTCAATTTGTTAAAAATGCCTTAATAGATTTGGGAGCTGCTATAAATGTGATGACTAAAGAAACCATGAAGAAGTTACAAATAGAAGGATTAAGGCCCACACCAACTATTCTGTAGCTTGTCGATAGTTCCACTGTCACTCCTGATGGAATGATAGAAAATATTGTTGTGACCTTAGATTCCCTAGAATATCTTGTGGATTTCATGATTTTGTCCCCTAAAGTAAACCTATCTGGCTATCCTGTCATTCTAGGTAGACCATGGTTGGCCATAGCTGATGCAAACATAAATTGCAGATTAGGGAATATGACCATATCAAATGACCAAGCAACCAAGCAATTTGATCTATATCGTCCTGCACAACCATTACTAGATTTGAGTACATCTTTTTGGCTAGATTTAGGTGATGAAGAAGAAGAGATAAATTCCATAGTACAACTTATGATGTTACATAGGCAATATTTTCTAAAGTTGTAAGAAGAAGATTCAGTAATCCAGAGCATCCTTACCAACACCTGTGTGGTAGGAAAAGATGTGTCTGAAAGCTTTGTATTAGAATTGATTACATATGAGGAGTGTGATACAAGTTTTACTTTACTTAAGGAACCTGAAAATCCTTGTTCATTACTTCCCTATGAAGTAGAAGGAAGCCCAATCTTTGAAACTGCTATGGTAGAATCCACTATTCGTATTGAACTAAGTAAAGGCCATAAACTGCATGTTAACCCCAAATTGACATCCGTACAGATGGAACAATTAAAAGAATTGCTTCAGAAGCATGAGAAGACTTTTTCTTGGGATTATGATGATATGAAAGGATTAATCCCTACATTGTGTACCCATAGGATATACATTAATGAAGGGTGTCTACCACTTCATCAACCTCAGAGGAGGATAAATCCAAGCCTCAGAGAAATAGTCAAAACAGAATTGCAGAAACTGCTTGATGCTAGCTTTATCTATCCTATATCTGATGGTAAATGGGTATCACCACTGGTTATAGTACCTAAGAAAGGAGGAAAATGGAGAATTTGTGTAGATTATAGGGAGTTGAATAAGGCTACTAAAAAGGATCATTTTCCTTTACCCTTCATAGATCAAGTTTTGGATACACTAGCTAGAAAAAAGTACTTCTCCTTTTTAGATGGATACAGTGTCTATAATCAAATTAGTATTGCTCCTGAAGACCAAGACAAAACTACATTTACCTATCCATGGGGTACTTTTGCATACTCTATTTTACCATTTGGTCTTTATAACACTCCTGCAACATTTCAACGGGCTGTAATTAGTATTTTTGCTGATATATCACATGATTGCATGGAAATCTATATGGATGACTTTACAACATTTGGAGTTACTTTTGAAGAAGCAATGATAAATCTTGAAAAAGTTTTGGTAAGATGTCAAGAACATAATTTGGCACTAAATAGTAAAAAGTTTTCATGCTCATGCAAGAGGGTGTGGTACTCGTTCATTTCATATCTACTACAAGTATACAAGTAGACCCAGCTAAAATTGAGGTAATTCAAACATTACCCATACCCACTAAATTAAAAGATGTCAAATCTTTTCTGGGACATGCTAGATATTATAGGGATTTTATAAAAGATTTCAGTAAAATAGCCAGTCCCTTGTATAAATTGCTTACAAAAGAAGCTGAATTCAAATGGACACCTAAGTGTGATAAAGCTTTCCTGTAGCTTAAGTAACTTTTGACCATAGCCCCAATTTTACAAGACCCTGATTGGAACCTACCTTTTCATATATACAGATGCTTTTGATTATGCCATAGGAGCAGTTTTAGCACAGAAACACTCGAATCTTGAGAATGCCATTTATTATATTAGTAAGAGTCTTCATGGTCCAAAACTGAATTACACAGTGACTGAAAAAGAATTGTTAGTAGTAGTCTATGCTCTAAATAAATTTTGGCATTACATCACAGGTTATCCTATCTATGTTCATACTGACCGTGCAACAATCAAGTATCTCATGAATAAACTTGCTATAACTGGTAGGTTAGCAAGATGGTTACTCTTGTTACAAGAATTTGACATAACCATAGTAGATAAGCCTAGAAAAACAAATGTCGTAGCTGATTATTTGTCAAGAATCAATCATCATGATACTGACACTACTCTGGTAGATGATGCATTTCTAGATGAACATTTGTTTCATATTGCTGTTAAAGTTCCATGGTATGCAGATATTGCTAACTACATTGTAACTAATAAGACACCAATGCATTTTTCTTATAAGGAAAGAAAGCTGCTCATATAGAAAAGCTTCCATTTCTCATGGATAGACAATTTTCTATTCTATACTGGACTTGATCAAGTTATGCGCAGATGTGTAAGAGAAGATGAGACATATGATATTTTACATGCATGTCATAATGAGCCCTATGGAGGACATTTTGCAGCCAAAAGAATAGCTTTCAAAATCTTAGCCATTGGTTACTATTGGCCTACCCTTCATAAAGATGCAATCAATTATACAAGGAAGTGTGACCAATGTCAAAGAATGGGTCGCCCAACCAAAACAGATGAAATGCCTTTGAACCCTCAAACGGTGTTAACACCATTTGACAAATGGGGAACGGACTTCATCGGTCCTATTGATCCTCCATCCAATGGGAAGTCTTATATTCTAGTTTGTACTGACTACCTAACCAAATGGGTTGAGGTTAAGGCTATGAAACATGCCCATGATGCAAAAGTTGCTGAATTCCTTTATGAAGAGATTTTTACATGTTATGGAGTTCCTAAAGAATTGGTTACTGATCAAGGCACACAGTTTACTTCTAACCTAATTTTAGAATTGATGAAATAGTATAACATTAGGCATCGCAGATCCAATCCTTATCATCCACAAGCCAATGGACAAGCAGAAGTTACCAACCGTGAGCTAAAAAATATTCTAACTAAAATAGTCCATTTGCATCGTCGAGATTGGACCAGCCGGTTACAAGAAGCTATTTGGGCTTATAGAATAAATTGGAAAATCACTACTAGATTCACACCATTTGAGCTTTTGTATGGTAAAGTGGTAATTCTTCCAATTGAATTTGAACACAAGACTTTAAGAATAGCCTTGACCTTAGATATTGATCTTCCTGCAGCACAAAGAGAACATCTCCTGCATCTTAATTCTTTGGATGAAATGTGCAAGACCGCTTTAGAACATACTGAACTGGTGCAAAAATAGAGAAAACATTGGCATGATTCTCATATCCTCAACAAATAGTTCAAAGCTGGTGACTAGGCATTATTGTATGATTCTCGCTTCAAGGATATCCCAGGGAAGCTGCATACACGATGGTTAGGACCATATAAAATCATCCATGTCTTTGACAATGGAATAGTTCAACTAACCACAATTGATGATCTGCCTTTCAAAATGCTGATCAATGGTCATCAACTTAAACTTTACAAACAACCTCAAACAAAAGCCGAGTTCATGCAATAGTTCGAACAACCGGATCCAACAACAACTCAAGTATCTCTTCCTACAGCTGAAGGTGAAAACCTTCCACCTACTCTTCTTCAACATTAATTCTAATTTGCATGTCCATAATAATAACTTTATGTTCGCATAAAGTCCATTTTCTTTTCATGATATTTCTTTCCATTCATATCTTAATCTTCCATCCACCCACCGCACTCCATTTCTTAATCTTCCATCCACTCACTTTCTACATACTTACGTTTTTGTGTTTTCAATCAAATCTACACATGCTAATGGATGCTGCCACTTACATTATTTCTACCACCTTTCTTTGGCGCACATGACAATCCACTTGGCAGGTATAAATGTTTTCAAACTATTATTCATTTATAAGTTTTCAAATTTTGTTAATTATATCTAATATTGCATAGTCTTTAAAATTATGGCGTATTTCAGTCCCTAACCCATACTAGTCTGACACGTGAGGACACTTGTCATAAAATTAGTAGGGGGCAGGGGAGTGTCATACTATCCAATGACATGCCTGATTAACTGTGATGATTTTCAAAAATCTTGGCATTACCCTTTATTAATGAGAACTTTTTTCCATAAGTATGCCATGTCAAGTGTTGTACTCCCACTTTCTGAATGAATTTTTGTTCATTTGTGCCAAATTTTTCGTGCTAAGCTAAGCCATGATGTGACCTATTTTTTTTTAAAATTTTGGCATTTGAACCATGTTTTCGGATGATTTCCACGCAAATTCATTATTTACTTTTACTTAAAGTTTAATTATGGCACATAACAATTGGTTATGGCAATTAATGTTCCCATAAAGAAGCGGTGAAGTGTTTGAGAAATAATGCAGAGTTTTGAAGTTTGCATTCAGAAAGGGAGAGGGAAACAGAGTAGTAGAAGTATCAAGAAATGGGAGGAGGTTTACAGAGAAAAGAGCCGGTCGAGCACATTTTGTTGCTCTCTGATGTAGAAGCAGTAAGAAGATTCAATGCATGCGGGTGGTTAGGTTATTGTTTGAATTTAATAGCATATGATGAAGAAGAAGTTGTAGAATTCACCAGGACATTTGATGAAGGTGAAGCTTCTGTGTGGGGTTTGACAGTAATTGCAACAGAAGAACGAATTGCAAAAGTAATAGGGTTACCTCCTATTGGAGAGCATTATCTGAGCTCACATCATGCTAGGTCAGCAAGGGCCCAGTTCACTACCCCACATGACCCTCCATTGGATGTTACAAAGCAGGGGTGCAAGAGATTATCTTTGGCGCCTCCATACCCTGACCTAGCAATGCATGTCATCAGGTATTTTACTTGTGAAGGCAGATTTTCTCACTTAAATGCACACCATTTTAAGTTTCTTAGTTGTATAAGGCACAATATTTCCGTGAATCTCCCAATTTTTTTGTATAATATGCTCTGTATTAGTGCAAAAGAGACTCAAAAAGGGAAATATAATTCTGTCACTCACCATGCTTTGATTAAGTTGTTAATAGAAAGGTCTCTTAGGGACGTTAATCCAGACATTAGAAAGAAGGTATTTGCTGCTAGAGCCAAAGTATATGCCAAATATGAAAACTTGCCCTACTTTGCGTTCCAAAGAGCTATGACTGGAGTAAGAGGTAGATGGGCACGGTTACCTAATTCTCTCAAGAAATCAAAGCCACATAGTCCTATTAATTTGGAAGCAACATTATATAGAGTTCCAAAATATTTAGAACTGGGAAAGCAACTAAGGCCAGAGCTATGGTGTCCTTTAACCATGCAACCTCCAATGCTTTTATGGCCCCTGTATGATATTGATGTTGACAAATTTGATAAGTTGCAGGAAGACCACAGGTGAGAAGTATGGGAAAGGACTAGAGGATTCTATTACACCTTCAAGAGTAGTAGAAACAGAAAGACAGAAGTTGGGGAGCTCAGATTTTTGACAAAGAAGTGTAATGCTTGAGGACAAGCATTAGTTTGGTAGGGGGCAGATGATGAGTCTAAAAAATGCCTTTATTTTGTTATGTTTAAGATACTTTATGATACTCTGTTCATCCTTGTTTTAACACTTTAAGCTTATGTTTGATAAACCTTTGATGATTTATGGGGTAGAAAAACTATGTCATCCTTTGCCTAAATTATATCTAATATGCAGTATTTCATATAAATATCCAAATGTGTGTTATTATGCTTGAATTTAGTTTGATGGATGTTTATTTGCAAACATGTTTTATATCATAACTAACCTGATGATAAGGATTAAAGGATGAGCGGAAGAATCCAGAAGTTGGTTGCTGACAGCATTCAAGGAGAAATGAGCATCAAGGAACAACCATGAAAAAGAAGTTATAACCACTCCAAGAAACATGGCAACGAATAAGGAGGAGTTTTTACAAGCCATTACCTTCTTTGCATTTACGTTGTAACAAGTGGATGCCGTGACTTCATTGCTCCCTCCTCAATTTCGTTATCCTTCCTTTTTGCTTTCAGTTGTTCTCCTATATTCTCTCTTGCGGACTTAACTTAGGATAGTTACTTTTTTGTTATGTAATAAAGAGTAGATTCCCTATATATGTTGGGATCGACTCATGTGTGTAAAGTTTTTAGTTTTCAGTTTTTGGTTTTGATAAGTTTTGTCGAGTAAGAAGAAAACACTGATTCACAGTTTGTTGTAGTTGTGTTTTACAATTTTGAATTATGTAATGACTAATTAATAAAATGAATTAGTTCTCTTTAGTTTCTATTCTACGTTGGTAGATTAGAGAATCCAACCAAGGGGGCCCACTTGGAAGGTGGATTAGATTAGAATAGAATAGATTCATTTTACTAAGCATTAGCAGTATTTTAAATAAGACATAGCTAGTTAATTCCTTCCTGTAGCATCACACTTCATGAACATTCCTGTAGCATCTGCGAGAATAGTCTAATGGATGAGTCAAGATGGAATCTCTATTATCTTGTCATTATGTTTTCAACATTCATAGATTCAGTAGTTTCCTTTCTACAGTAGTAGTGTAGTTTCCTTCCTTTGCATTTTTACTTTCCTACAACACAAGCATAATGACTCATCAAGGTACCTAGTGCACATACTGTGCCGACCATTTCAAGTATACGTCCTTGGGTTGACAATCTAAATGCACCTCATGGTAGGGGAAAAGTAGTCCTTAGCTTGAATAGATTATTCCTAAGCCAGGCCTAGCGCATGACTATGGAACACCTATTGTGAGGCGGTTCAATAGGATGCAGTTGACTTTGCTGATTATAGATATCTATTCTGCACCATTAGATCCTCCTCGATCTCCTCAATGATCTTTGATCATTCTTCAAAATTTTCTTTCACAATAATCAATCCTCCCTCACATTCATATCATATTAAAATCCATCATTCACTTAGAATTTGCAACTTGACCTCTTATATATACCATTCAAATTATCAAGTTGGCTCATTCACACATTACATTTAACAATAAACCATACATCAGTTAGCTACAAGTATTGCATTAAACAAATGAACTTTATTTCAGAAAACAATGAAATCCAACATTGGCCAACCCTACTCGGTAAGCACTACTTCCAAAAACAATTTTCTATGTTAACCATCTTAACTCGGTTAACATTGCAAAATATACAAAATCCTTTGGCTACCAAGTTAACTTAGTAAGAACTAAATTTCCTTCACTGTCCATGAGAGCTCGGTAAGAATTGTTTCCTGCACTATTTCCCTTTGATGACCAAGTGAGCTCGGTAACAACTAAATTTCCTTTGCTAACCTTGAAAGCTTGGTAATAATTGTCTACACAAGTTAAAGCCTGAGACAGCTTAATAGACACTATAAACCTTCTTTGCTAATCTTCTGAGCTTGATAGATTCTGTCTTTTTCCTTGCTAACCAATTGAGCTCAGTAGACATTGTCTGATAATTGATATGACATTTTTGTAACATCAAAGACAACAATAAATTGAACAATTGTAACCAACAACACATTGATGAAAAGGTTCAACACAATTGAATCATATTTTGATGAAATGATCAAATTATATTCTATGATGGTTGTAAGATGCTAGGATATTTTTGTTACATTGATGCTTGTGGTGGCATTTTGTGTGACACAGATGGTGACTAGGAGGAATATGAGGATGTGTGCTATGAGAAGGGAAAGTGTGATGGGAGAAGATACTGCTGCTATCCCAATTCTAATTAATCTACTCCTCCTCTTTCATTGATTCTTCTCATATGCTTCTATGAGACTTCTTCAACTTCTCAAAATAAATTAAGTTAGATACTACAACCAATCTCTTTATTGCTTTTCTCTTATGTTTCTATGAGACTTCATGAACTTGTCAAAGTAAACAATCTATTAGACATATGCAAAACAATTTCAATTATTGTTATTATGTTGTATGTTGGTAGATTGTAATTGTGTTTCATATTTTTTGCTTTTAATGATGTCATATATGCATTGGATACCAAGTTGGATAAATTGACATATTCTTTTAAGAAGTAATATGTGGTGTTCTAAACATGGTTATATATTTTTCATCGATATGAAACCAAGATATCTATTAACTTATCAAGTTTTAGTTATGTTCTTACAAATATGATTATCTTAATAATGAATCATATAATGCAATTTGATAATTTCATCAGAATATGATTCAAATGCGTTGAACCTTTTCATCAATGTGTCATATCCACTCTTTGGGATTTATCTTAGAATATATATTGTAGCACTATATCATTCCAATGATAATCTATAGAATGTAATGCAAATACTTCTACACTATCAAATCTAAAAGTTGCATATACTTTCTAATTCATTTCAAACATACAATAGAATTGTATCCAAAACAAAGATAAAACATGATTGCAAATGAATAGAAACAACATAATACCTTAGAGGGGAATAACTTGAGGCAATCCCATAGAAAACCATTCTTTTGAATACTTCATACATTGCAACTAAATTTCATAAATCAATGATTTTTCCTTTTAAAAGTATACATGAATTCTAATAGAAATATCATAATTTGATACAATTCAAAGAATATCATCTACTTATCATGAATCTATCAATTAAAACTCTACAAAACACCTTCAATTAACCAAAATCGCTAATGCAAAATTGTAGATGTGAATGACATCATACCATTTATTTGATAAACTTAATTTGATTGAATCTAAAAGTAGTTCATGAGTACATCTAAACCTTGAGAAAGAAATTCTACCTTTGAAGCACAATGACTAGTTGCAACCTCATCTTTTGCCAAGATTCACCTTAATGGAATTTCATGAGAAGATATGAACATGAGCTTTCTATGTATTGAAAACTTTTTGGTCTTCTCAACACTACTATCTTCTTCTTTTGAGGCCTCCTCCTTTGGACATGGAAGGAAAGAGTCTCCTAAGCTCTTAGACATACAAATCTTTGCAATTCTTCTCTACCCAATAGCAAGCATAAGTGAGATAAATCCCAACAACATCAATTCTACAAGCAATTTAAAAGAAATCAAGCTAAATACTTTAATTATGTTATTTGCATTGGATCATGCTTTCTCATGATTCTATCTTTCTCTTATTTATATGATGAATCATAGAATGTGATTCAAGATGTTGATGCAAAAATAACAACGCAATCAAATCTAGAACCATAAATGATAGGTTCATATGAATTGTGGAAATCTTCTTATTCTTAGTATTTTATTTATTATTCATTCGAATCAATATCATAGGAACCTTGATGGGAAGAATAATAGAAATATAATTTAATATAATTTTTTGAGATTGAATATAGCATTAGAAAATCATTCATCTTCTTTGATCTTATGTAGTGCTTTGCTTAGGGATTTGTTTCCGTGTTTCTTTAGAAACTACATTTGAAAGACACCAAAAACATTTTAGTTCATTATGGTCTCAATTTTCCATAATTTATTGTGTTGTGCAAATTATTTCTAGATTGAATTATATTGAAGTTTGTGTATTGACATTATAAATTACATTTTATGATCCATCATCATGTTATGTTTCTATCGTGTTGAATCTTTTGTACCAAAACTTTCAATCACTTCATGATCCAACACGAGGATATGATTGGATTATATTGAAAAAGTTCATCAATGTTCTTAATCATACTAATTCGATCATTTCATCATAATATGATTCGATTGTGTTGAACCTTTTCATCAACATGTCAAGTCCACTCTTTGGGATTTATCTTAGAATATATATTCTAGTGCTCTAATAATTCTAATGATAATCCATAGAATGTAATGCAAATACTTCTACACAATCAAATCAACAAGTTGTATATACTTTTTGATTCATTTCAAAAATACAATAGAATTATATCCAAAACATAGATAGAACATGATTTCAAATAAATAGAAACAATAGGATACCTTAGAGAGGAATCATTTGAGGCAATCCCATAGAAATCCATTCTTTTGAATACTTCATGCATTGCGACTAAATTTCATAAATCATTGAGTTTGACTTTAAAATGTACACATGAATTCTAATAGAAGTATCAATATTTGACACAATTCAAATAATATTGCCTACTTATCATGAATCTATCAATTAAAACTCTACAAAACACTTTACAATTAACTAAACTTGCTAATGCAAAATTGTAGATGTGAATGAAATCATACCATTGATTTGATAAACTTGTGAATGCCACTATGAATCGAGAATGCATGTGCAATTGTGTTCTATATGCATTTCATAAAACTAAGAGATTCATACAATTAGTTTTCATCCAATCATAGGTTAATGTTTATCTTCACTTGGTTTCGAGAATAGTTTAATGTTCTTTACTAATTAGGGCTATCCACGTAAAGATGGAAACTCATTCCCCCCCCCACAAACATCTAAATTCCCTTCTAACATCTTAAATTCATTTATTCTAGTAATAAAATGTAACATTCATGAATTATCACATGATAAAATTCATTAACACATAAGTTTCATTAGAAAATTCACATTAACATTAAAACATAAGATTCATTAGAAAATTCACATGAACATTCAATAGAACATAAATAAAACATCTAGACATAAAAATCAGTCATTATCAAATAAGTTACATAAGCTCACATGAATCATTTCTTTTTTTCTTTTTTTCTTTTTTTGTCCTTCCCTATATTGTTGCAGAGGCATATCCATGTCATGATCGATATTTCTTCTCACTCGTGGATGTGCACTCATTTTTCTTTGCAAAGTTGGGTCCTTTGCAATAACAAATAAAATGATTAATTTTTTTTAAAATGAGACTTTAAAGATTTTAAAGAAAATTGTAGTGCTATTTACCTTGTCCAACCACATCATCTTGACTATTGGCTTGGACCTCAACACGCTCATCAGGAATAACCTATGAATGCCTTGTAGCTACAATACAAGATGTTTTCTTAATCCCAAAACATATTATAGTTAAATTAGTATTGATACATGAACAAATCCAATTTAAAATGTTTACTTCTATTAATAATTCATAAATAAAAAATTGAATAGAAAATATATACATTGAGTACTAGGATGCACATTTGAATCGACACCTCCATGGTGCTTAGCTGGTGTATTAGGATTGACAAGATGCAATCCAATATAAATAATTAGTGCATGTATCAAAAATATATACATATAAATATAAGACAAATACTGAGAAATATTTCCAATGCAAAAAAAATATAACGACTTATATTTCAGTTTGGATTCCAACTGAAATCTAGAGGCATGCTATACAAATATAATGACTTATTCAAATAATGTTGTAGATAATTTGGATTCCATTGATGAACTCAATCTCATAATTGAATTTGAATCAACTTCCTAGAAAGGAGCCATGTATTAAAATATAGAGGCATGCTATACAAGACAAGTATGATCTTTTGAAAATGGGCAGATAGGAGTTTATTGATCCTTAGCTTGGTTGTATACCTACTAGCTCGAACTGAATACTTATAAATAAATATAAAGAAAATGGTACTCTTGACAAACACAAATATCCACTTATTGCTAAACATTATTCTCAAAATAAAGACATAAATTGTAATGCAGACTTTGCATCTAGAATTAAATAGACCACCATTTAAGGCTAACACTCTTATACCTCTTTGTAATATTATGAAAAATTTCTTTTTATTAATAATATATAATTTAATCTTTCAAGTCTTTTGTTGAAATTTTTTATCTAACATTTAGATTACACAAGAAGTATGCCAAGTGTAAGAGCACTTCCTTGGATAAGGCTTCTGATGGTACTCTGGCAAGATTTTAAAAATAAAGAAACTATCCTAGTTTTATGGTACGATACTCCTTTCAAATAGATTTATATTATTATAGAAAAATCAAGGGTTTTAGTATTTTAGAAAATTCAGTTGATTTTTTGGCATGTCTCTTCAAATTATTCTCTGGTCCCCTTCATTGATCTTTGTTATTACTGATTCTTACTATTTTTGTTGTCTCAATATGGATGAGACCCATCTTCTTTGTCTAATGATTGTTATGTAAAGAGTTTACACCCTACACAAATTTACTTATTTAGAATTAGTTCATAGGAATCAATTTGATTCAAATAGTAGCCCGTTCAATAGTTATCTCATTTTTGTGAAAGAATAAGTGTATTTTAAAAGAAATTAATGTATGAACAAAGGTAGAACTTGGTTGGATACATGGAAGAAAATAATAATACAATCCACTTAAGATATATTCTTATAATAGTGAATAAGAGTCATTATTTTTCTATGAATTTCAAAAACTTTTCTCTTGTCTAAAAATCTGAGCTAATTATCTCAACTTGGATTCTGATGATTTAACAACATAATTTATGTATATTTTTGATAAGTTCTATAAATATTTCTTTTTTATAAAATTATATTTATCTTTTGTTTATATGTAAAAAAAAATAGCAACTTATATTTTTGGAACTTATAAGTATATATTTGTTTTACTTTGGAAACATTTCTCAAAGCATTTGTTTTATAGTCTGAAAGTTTGAGCTAATTATTTCAGCTCGAATTCCAATGTAAAACAAATATAACGACTTATATTTTTGGAACTTAATATCAAATATAGAAATTATAAATTATTCAATTTGAAATAAAAATCAATTGACTTATTTACCTCATCAATAGATCTAGCAAAATAATCTTGTGCACTCATTGCTCGAATTCATTCAGCCATGGCTATATAGCCTTTTGTGTAGCCTAATTTACTATCATCTTGAGAAGTTTTTTTTGAAACTCTATGGCCTATATTTTGTTTTATATCATGAATTTTTTTTGTAATCAATTTCACCAAAACCAAATTTTTTACAATTTATAAATACTTACAATTCATGCAACAAGTTTTGAATATCCACCCGAGCTGAGCTTGTGTTGCATGTGCTTCTATTTTCTTTCTTCAATTTCCTTTGATGTGTCAAGCAACCTATGTGAAGTTTGAAATATGTTAGATCACATAAGTATTAAGAGTAATTATTATGTAATTTTATTATTAATATTATGACATGCCTTCTTTCCTCAGGTAATACCATTTCTCCATCATCTATTGCTTTTTTTCTTAGTGGCATCCTTTTAAATTTTCTCCCAATCAATAATAAGATTATAAGGGGTCTACTCATAACAATGGTTTTTTTTCATTTGGGTCCTATAGTTGTACCTAATATACTTCAAAGCTTGGTCCACTTTCTCAAGTAGCCTAAGTCTTTGAAAGATTTTGTGTCCAAAAAGTGTTTTCATGGCATCAATAAGTTGATCCTTTAACTCTTTCATTTGAAAATTCTACCTTTTATGAAAAGAAAAAAAACTATTACATTCATAAATGAACTAAATCTACATTTTAATTTACTTGAATAAATTGATTGAAGGAAACATGATCAAGAAATGAAATCAAAATATGATACCTTCTGCATATGGTTGGCCCAAATATATGCAAACATTCATCATTAAGTTTTTCATAAAATAGATTATTCCTGTAAAATAATAATGGGATTAGTAGTTATGCAAGTGATTGCATTGTAGGTTAGGGAATTTGATTATGACTATAAGATTGCATAGTAAAAGAAAGGATCAATCTATAAAGTACCTAGAAGTTTGGCTAATTTCAAGGGAAGACCATCTTCATTACTAATGAGCAATTGATTACAATTCTTTATTGTTCTCGTATATCTAACACAGGTACACCCAAAAATGTCCTCATCGCTTGCTACATAAAATGAATCCAATATTACAAAATTCCCCCTAATGAATAATAGTTCAAGTGAAATATATGAATGAAAAATGTGATATAAAAAGAGGAATATACTTACCAATAGGCCTTGCCACCACATTTGTCGTTGTGCTATGTGTTTCCAAATTTGTAGTCGGTAGCACCTCTTTGGTTTTGTTCCTTGTAGAAGGCGGAATAGTGAATAGAGGATCAATGGTAGGAGCTGAAAAATGATATTGTTAGAGAAAAATAAAATAATATATTTAGAGCTATTAAAAAAAATATTGTTCAAGAAAACTCAAGTTTAGGATAGAACATGTGATGTACTTGAACCACCTAAAGTGTCATCCTCTAAGGTATCACCCTTGTACATCCTTAGCATCCTTTGTAAAAATAACACATCTCAATTTTATTTAATGACATAAATAAAAGGGTATAATATAAAACTTTTATTGAACTTTTGTGCAAACTAGGTGCATCAACCCATCCTTCATTTGTTGTATTGTAGGAATCTGAGGTTGAGTTGATGCCACTTGCATTAATGTTCTTCCTATAGCACAAAACATATTTTACACTAAAACCAAAGGATTATTGGCTGATTCAAAATCAATAATAAATTCATCCAACTCATTGTGTGGCTACTCATCCTCATGGACTACTTTTTCCTTTTCCTTTTCTTGCACAACACTTGTTTCCAAGAGCAATACTATTAGATCTATATTTAAAATCAATCCAAAATAGTAGTGAAGAATAAAACATAATTAAAAATCTGCATTAACATATTTCTTCTATCTAATTTTTACAATAATAATGAGTTTTACCTATCAGGAAGAAGAACCATCATTATTGTGCATATCCTATGGTTGTTGATCCATAATGTAGCCATGTATTTCAAAAAAATCATTGAGACATGTTAAAATATGTGTTATTATTCTAAGTTAGCAAAAAACATATAAAAATTTAATGGTGTTTTGGATTCATTGATTGGAGTGATTTTAAATCTGCATAATATGTACCACCTCACCCATCATAGTGCCTTTGTTTGTATCCATGTGATTCAAATTGTAATCAATAAGAATCTCTTAGCCTCCACCTCATGAATGATAGTACATAGTACATACCACCTTTCCCATGATTGTATTCAAACCTCCATGTTCCTCTGAGATGTGGTGGTCCATATCATGTACTACCATAGGGAGATCAACCTATATAAAAATGATGATAATCAAACTCCCCCTTCATTGTGACCATTCTCCCTACAACGTCTCTTAGTTGTTTTGATTTTGATTCTTCTTGTCTTTAAGTCATTAAAACCCTTTCAAGGGCAATAAAATTTTTCATCACCTTATCTTTTAAAGATAGACAACAATCTAACGATTTTCTCCCTATTTTGATCAAATTCCCTTGTATTATCTGACATGATCCTTCTTCATGAGAATAACTTATTCTTGTACCCTTATTAAGTTGGTTGTCTACTTAATGTTTATATTTGCACATATGGTTTTGAAAGAAAATTTTCATGTAATTAATGTGTATATTTGCAAAAGTATTAGACATGTTGTACTTAATGTTTATATCTGCACATATGATTTTGAAAGAAAAATTTGGTGTAGTTAATGTGTATATGTGTAAAAATATTGGACATGTTTTACTTAATGCTTGTACCTACACATATGGTTTTGAAAGAAAAACTTGGTGTAATTAATGTGTATATCTGCAAAAATATTGGACATGTTGTACTTAATGTTTATATCTACACATGGTTTTGAAAGACAAATTTGGTGTATTTATGCCTCTTCATTTTGATTTGTTCAAGGGGAGTCTATCAATGGTAATAGAAAACAAGAATGAATTTTCTAAGAGTTTACAATTGTTCAACAAATTTTTTTACAAGAAAGTGCACTTGAAAAACTGTTAGCTCAGAAGCAAGAACATGGTGTTAAAATAGTATAGAAAGTGCTTGACATGAGAGGTCCACAAGTGAGGGTGTTGACCAATATTGAAAACTTGAATGCTGAAATGGAAGCTATTGAGGATAAAACACCTATGCTAGAGTTACAACACAATGTAAATTTGATTTTAGATATGGTAGAGGAAGATATTTAGAAGTTTGATAATCAAAATTTAAGGCATGAGAGAGAGTCTATGGCAATATACTAGAAGGAGAAGGAGTGACTTTAGAAAGAGACTGCACTACAGAAATAAAAGCTAGACCACATAGAGGATATTATGGGAGCACTAGATTGAATCTGGGAAATTTTTGTGGTAGGTACTATGACATCAAAATCACTTTCAAATGTCTTTGAGAATTTCTAGTCTAAATATTGGGAGAACTCCAAGTTGTGCAATTTGTCATTTATTGCATCTTCATTTTCTTTGCCATTTCTTATAAGAGTGTTTCAAGGTTGGGAACCACTTCAACATCCTTTAAGGCATGGGTTAGAGGTAATGTTATTGTGGTAGAGGCTTCTATAAGGGAATGAGCTTCGTTATTATGGCATTTACACAAAAGAAGAACTTACTTCTTCAACTCCTTACATTCAACTCTTCACTAAAGTTATTATTCTAGTGAGAATGTAAATATTCAAATAATTTTAGTGAGAATGTAAATATACATTAAATAAAGATAGATGGGGATGTCTATTTGGTATGAAAGAGATGTTTTCAACCCTTTTTTACAATCAAAAGAAAGATGCCTCAGAAGGCTCAAGTTAAACTGTAGTGCTAAATGTGACAATTTTATTATTAGGGATGAAATAGATTGGGGGAATTTAAAATAATAATGCAAGCTAAATGATTCAAATAACTTAATTAAGCAATTTTAGAAAATACACACTAACAAAAATAAACAAAAACTTGTAATCACCATAATTGAAAAGCTGAAAATATTAACCTTTATACTAAATTTGAAGGTTTTCTAAGTTTTTCTATTTTAGGCAATAAAATGGGCTAGGCATTTTGTTCCTCGGGGAATTTGCCCAAAAAATTGACTAGTTACAATCCCACTAGTCTAACCTTTATGAATATGTTATGAGATTTATATCAACACATAAAAATATGGAAAAGATTGGGGAATGAAACCCCTATCTAGGAATCAACCTCAGAAATAAAATAAGATTGCATGAAGAAAACCAAATCCAAAGGTAAATATTAAATCTACCTTACTAACTCCTAATGAGTTGGGCTATTATCATTTGTTCCTATCACATTTTTTTTGAGAGCCATGTTAGGGAGGTGATCTCACCTACTTTATCCTCATGACTTTGAATTCCTTAATCACAATATTGGGTTCTCAAATCAATGTCTAAGACATTTGTGCCTTAAGGCCCTATTTGATCATCATTTAAAAGGGCCTCAATATCAACCACAAAATTTCTCTCAATATGTTGTTCGTTACTTTCATTAGAGGGGGAATTTGTCACTTGCTTACTTAGACATAAAGGTGAGTACCTTGAACTTTAACTTCTTGTTGTCTCTAATTCATTCACAACTTGTGAATCCATCTTTCCTTTTGACCTTTTCTTATTTTGAGGTGGCCCCTTGTCCTCTATCCCCTTCCTCTACATTCCTCTTGTTTTTAAATCCTAGTCACTCCCTTCATTCTTCTTCTTGTTTTTCCCTTCTTGTTTTCTTGAACATTCAGGGAGTTGTTCTCATGATTCCCCATTTTCTTCTTCTACATATTTCATTAGTTCATGCCTGGCATGCAAGTGATGCATGTGCATATTCAATTTTTATCACCTTGGAAAACTCTGCCCATTTTTCCTGGTCTGCATTATTTTTGTGCAGGATCTGGAGGTAAGTCACTTAGCATGGGTTGAGTGAGTTTTATTGTTTTATTATTTGGATTTTGGAATATGTATGTAGCTGGATCAATATTTCTATTGTGACCTAATATGTAATAAGCACCTTAAAAAAATCTGTCTATAAATATATTATGATACATGTTTAGAAGGAAATATAAAGACACGTGTTTAAAATGAAAAGAAAAGAACATTTGCATAGGTACCTCTTCTCCCGTTGAAGAAATTCATAGGGAAAGGGAACAAATATCACAAGAGCACGACACAACAAAGAAATTATAGAGCAAGGGCACAACAACAAAATCACAAAGCAAGGGCACAACAACGAAATGGAGAGATCACAGATTTGAAATCATAGAGCAAGGGAATGACAATAAAATGCAAAGATCACAACAAAAAAATGCACCAATCACAAGGGCATGACAACATTCAAAGCTCTCCACCCTCATTCAGAGCTCTCCACCTCTTTCACATGCAACTCTTCACAATAAAAAAAAATGGGAAATGACTTATGTTGTATTGTTTTTTTATAATCATGCCTATGTCGCAATTACAATGCCAATGTCAGTATTGCAATGGCCTCTGGGAAAATTAAAATAAAAAATATGAAAATCATTACAAATCACAGTGCCATCACAAATTGCCATTGTAATTTGACCCCAAATATTGTAGTGATACATACATAGACACACACATATGTGTGTGTATGTATGTGTTAGGATTAAACCATAGATATAAATAACAATTACACACAAATATAAACAAAATAAAAAAATAATAGATCACATAGAAAAGGACACAAGACACCAAGATTTAATGTGGTTCACCCAATCCCTGGGCTACGTCCACCAAATAACAAGTCTGATATGATTACGATCTAGTGATTACAACCTAATTACAATCCATAATCTCTTATAGCTCAATACTACCACAAGAACCAATTTTGCATCATAACAATGAAACAATCCCTAACCCTAAGTCCTTTTATACAAGTATTTTTGTACTGCTTTAAGGTTACAACATGTCGGCCATATGTTAGCTACAACGTTGGCCATGACCCAAAAAAATTTTGGGGCACTACTCCAAATCCCAAAGAATTTATGAAGTATGTATAGTACTTCCCTAATCAGTCACCACAAACTAACAATCTCCCGCTTGGGGACTAATCAGACTCCATAGTAGACAGAAATCTCCCACTTGGAGAATGATCCTATAGTAATACCACTACCATATGGGGTTCCCACTAGATCAAACCACCCTAGACACTGCTATTTTTTAATTCATGTTTAGTCTAGAAGACCAATGGAAGCTGAAGAGGAAGTCAGCTTCTCCCTTGTCACTACCTTTGTAAACACTTACTAGATGTACCTCTCAAATATCTGAGAATCCATTTCACTACATTCCAATGCTCAATTCTTGGATGACTCATATACCTACTAATGACTCCCACTACATATGCAATATCTGGCCTAGTACATACTGTACCATACATCAAGCTTGCTATAGCTGAAGCATAGGGTACCTTAGAAATTTATCCTCCTCTTCTTGTGTCTTGGGACACATCTCCTTAGTCAAATTCAAATGACCAGGTAAAGATGTGCTAACAGCTTTAGCATTCTCCATAGAGAAACATTGCAACACCTTCTCAACATAATCAATCTGAGATAGTGTCAATTTCCTATTCTTCCTATCTCTACAAATCTTCATGCCAAGGATTTATTTTTCTATCCCCAAATCCTTCATGGAAAATGCATGTGCTAACTAGTGTTTCAGCCCCTTAATTTGATCCATGTTAGTCCTAGCTACAAGCATATCATCAACATATAAATATATAATAATGTAACTATCATTATCCAACCTCTTAAAGTAAACATAATGATTTGAATGACACCTGTTGTATCCATGCTCATGCATAAAACTTTCAAATTTTAGATACCATTGCCGAGGTGCTTGCTGTAAGCCATATAAACTTTTCTTCAATTTGTACACTAAGTTCTCTTTACCTTTAACCTCAAATCCCTATGGCTGAGCCATATATATCTCTTCATCTAAATCACCATGAAGGAAGGTTGGTTTAACATCAAGCTACTCCAAATGTAAATCTTTAGTAGCCACAATACTTAAAATAGTATGGATAGAAGTAATTTTAACAATAGGAGAGAATATCTCATCAAAATCAATGTCCTTTTTTTGTGCAAATCCTTTTACAACTAACTTGGCTTTAAATCTTTTCTTACCTCCATCCTCTTCTTTTAACTTGTAAATCCACTTATTCTATAAAACCCTTTTACCTGCAGGCAACTTGCATAAAACCCAAGTCTTATTTTTTAGCAAAGAGTCCATTTCATCTTTCATTGCAGACTCCCTTTGAATCTTAGTATCCACCTACACAAATTCATCATAACATTCAGGTTCACCAACATCAATAATTTTAAGAGAGAGAAAATCTTTATGGAGGTCTAATTCGTCTTGTTGACTATCTAACATTCATTGGTGTGTGTGGTATTTTTTGTTGCAGTTGTTGCACATCATGAAGAATGATTGGAACATCATCTTTTGGAGTATCATCCAACACTATATAGTCATCTTCTTTCTTCTCATGTTGCAACAATAGATCTTTGTACAACACTTTCTCATTGAATATGACATCCTTGCTTCTTATAATTTTATGATTTTCAAAATCCCAAAGTCTATAACCAAATTATTAATTTCATATCCAAAAAATACACATTTCTTTGACTTAGCTTTCAACTTGGTTCTATTTTCAGAATCTATGTGAGCAAATGCTTCACAACCAAAGGTTTTGAAAAAAGAATAACTCACCTTCTTACTAGTCCATTTTCCCTCTCGAATAGCATAGCCCAAAGGAGTAGAGGGACCTCTATTAATAAAATATATAGTAGTATTGACAACCTCCACCCACATGTGTAAGGGCAACCCGACATGCAACCTCATGCTCCTTGCATGATCCATTATAGTCTTGTTCATGCATTCAACCACTCCATTTTCTTGTGGAGTCCTTGGAACAATTTTTTATCTATGAATACCATTAGTGGAGAAATAATCTTCAAATTCATGACTACAATACTCACCACCATTATCAGATCTGAGACATTTTAGTTTCTTACCAGTCTCATTTTCAATCAAGCATTTCCATTTCTTAAAAGTTTGAAATAAATCAAATTTCTGTCTAAGGAAATGAATCTAGATTTTTCTAGTTGCATCATCAATAAATGTAACATAATAATGAGAGCCACCAAGGGAAGATACCTGAGCTAGTCCTCATACATCGGCATGCACAAGCCCTAATTTATCTCTTTTATTTTCCTTCCTAGTCTTCAAAAAACTCACTCTCTTTTGTTTTCCATACACACAAATTTCACAGAAATCCATATTAACACATTTTAGACCTAGTAAATATTTCATTGACTAAAGTACTTTCATACTTTTCTCACTCATATGCCCAAGTCTATTGTGCCATAGCACTGTATTAGAATCTATAGCAGCTATTTGTTCTCCCTGCTCAACTACAGCAACTCAAAGTAGAAGGAACAATATGACCTATACAAAGATATAAGGTGCCTACTTTCACACCTTTTTCTACTACAATGGAACCTTTTGAAACCTTCCAATTTTTATCATTAAAAGTAACTACACAACCCTCATCATCGAGTTGCCCTGCTAAAATTAAATTCTTACTCAGCCTTGGAACATGTCTTACCTCATGTAGTAGCCAATGATTCCCATTCTATAAATTAATCTTAACTTTTACCTTTCCAACAATCTAATAAGGTTCATTATCTCCCAAATAAACAAGCCCAGAATCCCCTTAGACATAATCAATGAAATAACCTCTATGAGGTGTAGCATGAAATGAAGCACTAGAATCTAAAACCCATGAATCATTAACACTTTCTAAAGACAAAAGAAAAATATCCTCTTCAAATTTGTTACTTACCACATTTGCCTCCTTCTCTCCATCTAGTTTATCTCCTTTAGTTTTCTTTTGAGTCCAAAAATCTTTCTTTTTATGCCCTAGTTTCCCATAGTACTAGTAGCCATTTGGTCTTCTCGAATGATACCTCCTCCACTTTGAATTTCCTCTTGATTTTCCATGATTTCCAGAATTACTTCCTCTCTTAGTCATTTTGCCTCTACTTGGTGCATTCAAAGCACTTTCTAATGTAGATCCACTTAAGGATTTCATACAAGTTTCCTTAGTCAAAATAATACCGATCACATCATAATTTTTAGGGTACGAGATCTAGGAACAAAATTACTCACAACCATTACCAAGCCATTCTAGCTTTTAGGCAAATAACACAAAATCAAGAGAACCCTATTTTCTTCATCAAAATTGATACCCAAAGAAAATAACTGACTAGTAATAGTATTAAACTCATTTAAATGATCCACAAAAGATCCACCTTTTTCCATTTTCATATTAAACAAACACTTCATGAGAAATACCTTCTTTGAAGCGAAGGGCTTTTCATACAATTTCATTAGGATTTGTATCAGCTCTTCTATCATCTTCACTTTTGTAATACTAAATGCTACCAATGGTTCCAGGCATAATCAAATGCTTCCAAGTGCCTTTATGTCCAAAAGATCCCAGTCGTCATTTGACATAGATCCCTAATTCTTGGTTTTTCCTTCCAACATCTTCCATAAATCCTTTTGATATAGATAGTCTTCCATTTTCATATTCCATAACTAAAAGTTCTTCCCATTAAACCTGTCAACCCTCAACTTACCCTCATTTTCCATCACTCCAACTCAATCATGAGACTTCGACTTAGCTGTGAGACTTCTCTGTAGAGAATAACTAAAAAAAAACCTCGCTCTAATACCACTTGTTAGGATTAAACCATGGACATAAATAAAAATTACATGAAAATATAAACAAAATTAGAAAATAATAGATCACATAAAAGGAACACAATACACCAAGATTTAACATGGTTCACCCAATCCCTAGGCTACATCCACCAAATAGCAAGTTTGATATTATTATGATCTAGTGATTACAACCTAATTACAATCTATAATCTCTTAAACCTCAATACCACTACAAGAACCAATTTTGCATCACAACAATGAAACAATCCCTAACCCTAAGCCCCTTTATACAAGTATTTTTATGTTGCTATAGGGTTACAACATGTTAGCCATATCTTGGCCATACGTCAGCTACAACATCAACCACCACCCAAAATTTATGAAGTATGTACAGTACTTCTGTGACCAGTCACCAGAAACTAACAGTATGTATCTACACACAAATATATACATATGTGTATATATATATATATATATATATATATATATATATACATATAGATACATACTTATATACATACATACATACATACATACATACATACATCTGCATATGAAAATTTATCCCCTTGAAAAATTATATTTGATCCTGCTAGCTAAGAACAAGTATTTGTTCATTTTATTGTAACTAATTTGATGATAGTTCTATAGTAATTTGTAATCAACCCAGCTCATCAGCAACTAGACCCATTTGACTAGTTTATGATTTGTTTCTTTCTAAAAATATCTTCTATGATATGTTTTTGTAAAATTTCTTGCAAATTCTGCCCATTTTTCCTAGTCTACATTATTTGTGTGCAGAATTTTGAGGTAAGTCACTTAGCACAAGTTGAGTGAATTTTGTTGTTTTAATATTTGGTTGAGTGAGTTTTATTGTTTTGTGTGTGTGTGTGTGTGTGTGTGTGTGTGTGTGTGTGTGTGTGTGTGTGTGTGTGTGTACACATACATATACATAAAGAGAAGCTTATTTATTCACATGTTGAGGGAAATATAAAGAGATGTTGAAGATGATTATATTTCTTATAGATTTGACTATGAGTGTCTTTTCTATTTTCAAAACATAATTATTAGTAATCTCTGATCTTTATATTTGAAGTTACTAAACACCAAGGGAAAGACATTTATTGATTTTGATACAACTATGGGAAAGTGGGGTCATGTAACCACACACAAAACTTAGGAATTTCTATTCACCTTCCTTAAACTTCCTTCCAAACACACAGGCTTGTAACAGGTCTCCTCCTATTATACTCCAAAGAACACATTCACAAGGTCAAATCCTCATAGGCACTTGACCTAGGACTGGCTAGGAAAAATAAAAAAACACATTGCCTAGTCTTGAAACCCTATAATCACTAAGAGTACCCATCTAACTTTTATTCCCCAAGAGGTCATGAAAAATGAACTATGGGAGTCACAACTATGGGCCCATCTTTGAAGCTCACACAAAATTGTTGTCATACAAACCCTCCTATACAAAAAATGGAATAACTTGAACAAAAGTCCACTCAAAATCATGAAACCAAAAGAAATAGAAAGGTAAGACAAAAATATTCTTCAAACAATCATTTTATCATGCCTTCCACTCCATACAATATGGGCAAAGTATAGGAATCCAGTAAAATTGCTTCAAAACTAAAAATTTTCTTATTGCAACTTCTCCCAATCCATACAATCTACCCCTTATGGCCTTAGAAATGAGGTATATATCCTTCCTACATCCATGCAAACCAAAATCTACTATTGTGTGAATAGTTACAACTCCTTTTCCAATTAGTTGCATTTTTTGAGCAATTTTTACAATTTTGCAAATTAGCAATTTTGCACAAAAAGTGCAACTTTTGCAATTTTCACAATTTTTCAATTCTAAGACTTTAAAAAGGTTCCAACTTATTAAAAAAAAAACCTAATTGTAGGATATCTTAACCAAAAACTCAAAAAAGACCCAATTTTGCCGAGCTAGCAACTCTGACTCATAACTTGCCCAAAGTGACCTAGACATACATGAAGGTGTCTTTTCATTACAACAATGGATTTTTCATCAAAGACTTATTTATTCTAGCCTGATTAGCTGAGAAACCAAAACATTAAACTAAAATCCATAATAATGCCTTGGTGCTCTACACCACCACTCATGACACGATTGTTGATATAAACAATTATCAACCTTATACTGGTTAGTTTAGTTAATGCTTAACCAAATATTATTTATATTAAGTCATTGATCTATATAAACATAAATGGATCATATGATTGAATCCTATTATGACTTAATTTGAATGCATCTAATCATTACCTGGATGATATTATGCATGAGATCTTTACTCAATCACCAAGAGATAATATAATTTGTAAGTACAAATTTTTGCATACTTAGTTTGGTATGAATAGTTTTGATTGAATGCTTAAGGATAATTGCTTGTATGAATTCAAGACATGAGTGATTAATTTAATTTAGCACAAGTAGTATGCAAGTGTGTATGTATGTATGTAAAGTAGTTCATGTATTTAGGAAATGTGAGCCTCTATCTTCACACACACTTCAACATGATCATTATCTAAGGGATCATCCCAGGATAAACATGGGGTTGTTCATCAAAAATGTCCAATAGTTCAATCTATTTCCTCCTAACTAGAATGATTATGCTATTTCTCTTAAATCGAGAAGCTAGCAACTAGACATCTAGAATGAAGAATTTTGTAAAGCTAAATGAGATGCAATATTAATCTATATGAGATATAAGTATTAATCTATAAATAAGAAAGAACAGTTAATCTATACGTATGCATATTAATCTATATGAAAGAAAAATGGAAATGCAAGCTAAGAATGTGAAAATGCTTGAGTCAACAATTCAGCATAAGTTTGATTAAGTAAATTGTTAACCTCTATAGTGAGGGATTGAGGGCTTTTAAAATAGAATCCAAGAATATGATCAATGGTCAAGATCGATTAGAATGAAATTTTGAGATATGGAGAAGATTTAGTCAAAATAGAAAGTTTCCTTGTGAAAAGGAAGTTAACTTATTGCTTTTGAGTGGAAAAAGGAGTTAACTGATTTAATTCCTTTTCTAGATTTAAGTCCACTCAGAGTTTCCATTTCTAAACTAAAGATGGAATATTGGAGAAGATATTTAATTTAAGGAAATTAAATATGACCTCATAATTGAGTATTCTAAATTGAATAATTAAATTCAACAATTAGAATTAGAATATTTAATTAAATCAAATATATTTAATTCCTTATGTATATTAGATAAAATGAATGAATTTAACTTAATTAAAGTACTAGGACTTATAATTAAATTAATTAAATTAATAGGTTAATTTAGCCAATTCAATGAATATTCAGGAATTAATTAAAGTAAAGGATTAATACATATTAATGATTTTTTGCATTTGACACTTAGATCGAGTAGAGATTATTAGAATTAGAATTGCCTAGTAAAATAGGACTTAAAAATTGATTGAATAGATTAAAATTGGTTTAGCATGGCCATGTGCTAATTTTGGGGTATTACATTTGCCCCTCTTTGAATGAATGTGCAAGAAGCATGTTTGATTCAAAGAAATCAGAAGTCTGAGAATGTAGACCAAGAAGTAAGATTGGTTCCAAGATTGATGACATAGGCACCAATTGATAAGCTTTTTAAGGTTATCTCTAGAATGAAGCTTAACATTAGGGAATCTAGATAGAACACCTAGATACCAAGATTGATAGAACAAATATTATCAAACTCCACAAAATTGTTCCCAAAATGAGACTTAATTCTTAAGAGTCGAGGTTAGACTGTCCTGATACCTCTCCATTAGAAGATGACAAGATTAATCACAATTCATAGAATTATCCCAAGAACAAGGCTTAATCGTTAGGAGTTGGGGTTAGACTATCCTAATACCTTTCCATTCAATAGTGATTGAAAGCAAGAGATTAGAATCATCTCTAGAATAGAGCTTAATTCCCAGCAAGAGTTAGGATTATCTCTAGAATGAAGCTTAATCCTTAGAAAGAATTTGGAATTATCTCTAGAATGGAGCTTAATCCCCCAGAGTCTAGATAAAACACCTAAATATTGGTCCATAAAAAGAGATGACAATACCTATCATGAGTTGTAGAATCATCCCCAGAATGAGGCTTGATCCTCAAGAGTCAAGGTTAGATTGCCCAGATACCTGTCCATCGAACTCTAACAAGAACTATTATAGGATTGATCAACTGATCAAAATATAATGTAGATGACATAGATGCTAGATAGAGGGAGAAAATGCCCTCAATGATGAGATTCCCCTAGCGATTAGGACATAAGATTTAGATTGAGTTGAAACTAGTTTTGAAAAGATTCAATGATGTAATCATCCTACCCCCTTCTAGAGTGAAATTGAAAGATGACACACCATAATAATGATGCAAATCAATATATCCAAAGATACCAAAGAAATTAGAGATTCAAAAGAATATAGAAAAGATCAAGAGGATCTAAAGAAAATTTAGAGTCAATTCAAAGTGATTTTGAGGTCCAAAAGACCAAGTTTGACCAAAGTTGACCAAAGTTGATTAGTATTGACTTTTTCCATAATTTTTGGAAAATATGAAGAAAATGTGATTTGAAATGATGCTAATATTAAAAAAGTATTAGAAAAATAGATTGCACAAGTGTTCAATTGCATCAATCCCAAAATTTTAAAATATGATTTTGAGCTATTTAAGTGTGTCAAATTTTGAATTGGATCTTGAAAATGAGTTCAAAGCAACAAAAGTAGCCAAAAGGATGATCAATCAATCATTTATTTAGTCATGAAGAAACATGATACTTTGAAGAAACCAATAACCTCTCATGCTGAAAGATACAAGTAAAGTAGTGATCGAACCGTGTGCTTATGTAATGTAGCCCTATGTTGGATGCAACCCTAAGTTTGGTTACTAA
The DNA here is from genome assembly GCA_028749045.1 of Cupressus sempervirens. Taxonomy (NCBI): domain Eukaryota; kingdom Viridiplantae; phylum Streptophyta; class Pinopsida; order Cupressales; family Cupressaceae; genus Cupressus; species Cupressus sempervirens. The sequence goes on from CM053785.1 coordinate 606,177,055, forward strand.
GCTCATAAAATTATCATGAATGAGTTTTTAGCTAAATACCAAATATTGAACAATTCCCATTGACATTTCAATCATGGAAATATGAATATGATACATGTTCTATTTTTGTCAAGATTAAGTGTAAGCATTTGAGGCACAAGAAGCCAAAATGACCAGAACATTTGTCCCTTTTGATGTAGCAAGATAACATAAGAATCAAAGCATAAATTTTAGGAAGACCAGAATGTTTCTTGTGTGTAAAAACACTAGAGATCCTTCTTATGCTAAGTAATCCATAAGTATTCTATCTGCAATGACCCTTTTGTTTGTAACTTGAGATAGAAGTGTGCTTAGTATACTCACAATGACCCATACGTTCACTTAGCATAACAAGTATTAGTATCTATTGTAGCATAGAGAATTCACTCAAATGAACAAGGAAAAAGAACCAACCTCAATGAAGAGTCCATATAAAATGAGTCAAGATACACCTAGCCATCCAATAAAAGATGGAGACTCTTATAGTGGACACCCCTTTTATATGGATGCTTTAGATCATTGGAACTAGACCAGAAAACAGAAAGAAAAGAAAAGATCATCCCCCAATCCTCACTTCTCTAGTCAAAAGAGGCATCATCGAGTTGCTCTAAGAGACATGATAAATCAAAAAAACCAAACAAGCAAAGAAAAGCTCAACATATCTCAAACAAGCTCAACATTTTTAGTGTTTGTGTTATAGGGTTGATGTCAAGTGTCAATATTTAGAACATATGTGAAAGAAATCTCTTCAATAGGACAACACTAGTAGAGGTACTTAGCTAGAACAACTAGTGATTGAAGTCAAAGAAGAATCTTTAGTAAGAAGAACCTTAGAAGGGAGCTGAGTGATAGTAGGCAGACACAGTTAGAACAATTGGTGATTGAAGCTTAAGAGATCTTCCATGAGAGGAATCTCAATAGTGACATGAGCAATAGTAGGAAGACATAGTTAGAACAATTGGTGACTGGTGAAAGAGAGATCTTTCATTAGAGGAATCTCTACAGTGAAATTAGCAATAGTAGGCAGATGCAGTTAGAACAACTGGTGATTGACACAAGAGAGATTCTTATGACATGGTATGGTGTTACCCCTGAGTTACAACAAGATTCAATCCATGGATGCATGAGCAAAAACAACAAACTAAAGTAGGAAAGCAACTATACAAAAGCCAAAAGATACATTGTGAGATAGAGCATTTGAAACAAGAGGCACCTATTTTTGCTACCATGATGCTTGTTTTCCAAGTTTTCACCAATGACACTTTTTTGTTTTTCATTTTTTTTGAATTTTTCATTTTGTATTTTTCATTTTTTTTGTATTTTTTGTATTTTTGAATGTTTTTGGTATTACCAAGGTGTCTATCACTAGGTTTTCAATGAGATAATATAATTTTTTTCTAGACTTTTTGCAATTTTTAGACTTTTTTAGTACATTTTCAAAATTTTAAAACTATTTTAGAGATTACTAGCTCTCAAATAGGATCATATCATTTTGTTCTAGTGTCTAGCAAGGTGTAGGAAGAGATGTAGTAGCAAGCTAGTGGATAAGTAGAGATGGGTAGGAAAGGAGTATGAAGTGATGAATCTTACCTTCAAGGAAAGTCTTCACAAGATTACCCAAACTAGGGAAAAAGGATATAGCAATATAAGCTCATGGTGTAGTGAAGGATATCATGTAAGTAACCCAAGAAAATGACCATGTTAAGAGATTGCTAAGAACTAAGTTTTCTTCTTTATTTTTTTGATCAAGACCAAAGAGTTAACTAAGTAGGATAGCAAAGTTTGTTATGGAGGTTATGAGTGAATGACTTTGGGAATGAGGACATTTGAAGGATAAGCAAGATCATGACAGGATGTCATGGATGGAAAAATTACGCATGACACCTATTTACCAGGTTTTCATCATGGTATTTATCCAAGGTGCCACAAGAAGTGGTTTTAACCATAGGATGGATTTATTTTTCTTTTACTTTTGCTATCAAGGTGCCACAAGAAGTGGTTCTCACCAAGGCACTTTTTCATTTTTTTTCTTTTTAATTTTTTTAATTTTTTAAAATTTTTTTTTTTCAGAAAGAGCTCAAGCTTTCTCAAGTTAGATAGCACACCTATAAGAAAGAAAAGTTATGATAAGACAATGTCATCGCAAGATACACTCAAAGATGTTGATAAGGTAATGATAGGAAAATGAGAGGTAGATGGAGGATAAGGTTGTTGGTTTTAGAAGACAGAAACAAGAAAGGATAGCAAGTGGGTGTAAGATTTAGAGAATTTCATGAGGTTGGATGAGATATTAGGCAAGATCAACATTGTCACACACATTGAAGGGTGATGGAATGATGGGGAAATCATGGACAAAAAAGATTGAGGCTTAGATATATGAGGCATCAGAGTCATTTTGGAGGAAGGTGGAGTAGAAGGTTTTGAAACCTTTTTAGGAAGATGTTGGGAAGAAGATGGAGTGGAAGCCTTTGGAATATTGAATGTCAAATTTGATTTGTTTTCAATATTCAAGTCCTTCAAAAGAGACTTGGGAATCATAAGCTTTTGATTTTTTATTAGATGCTTTGGAACACATGTCTTCAATAATATAACTAAGAACCCACACTTTCTTTGGTTGAGCTCTTTGAATGGTGGACCTTTGTGGTCTCTTTTTTGAATTTTCCTTCTTAACATTCAAATGTCGATTAGAGGACACATAGTGAACTTTTGAAGATGGAAACATGCCCTTGTGTTTGAGTTGATCATCCAATTACTTCAAAATGACTTACGATTTGTGGATGAATGAGGCCAATATGACTGGTTTAGATGGAAAGGTGAATGTGAAGAGTTCAAGTATACGTATCTTTGTTGATCTAGAGGTAGGGTAGGAGGAATGTGTAATGAGCTAAGAGTGGAAGTAGGAGATAGAGGAATATAAGGTCTCAATATGGATGAAAGACTTGAGGGTTTTAGCTTAGATGGATAGGGACCAAGGATAGATTTAGAAGATGTGAATGGACCATGAGTAGGGATATTAACATCTTTAGAGTGAGCAACATGACCAAATCCATCAATAGATTTATGAGTAACTGCTATAGGAGCATAGTTTTGAAGTGAATGTAGTGAGGTAGAACAAGAGGATGAGGGAACACTTTTCTCTTCAAAAGGAATTTTAGGTAGCATAGGAAAAGTGTCCTTCTCTTGGTCTTTAATAATGTCCTTAGGGATGGTGGAAGGAATATCTTGATCTTGCTTAGTAGAGGTGCATCACATGGGAGATGGAGGACTATGTGGCTCTTGAGATGGAGACATGAGATCTTGGAAGATTTGAAAGGGGATGAAGGTATCTTGGTCTTGATCAACATTTGTTTCTTTATCGTTTAAGTGGTCCTCTTGACATGAAACTAATTCAAAGGATGAGGGAGCATCTAAATATATATTTGAATCTATTTTTGGAGTCTACATAATAGGCTATTGAAGTTCAAAAGGAAAATTACTTGGAGTGGACTTCATAGGCATAGAAGGGCATGAAAACATATGATCTATGAAGGAAGTGAAAAGACTTGTAACCTAATATTTTTTGGCTTGAGTTCCTTTTAAAGACAATCCTCAAGGGTATACATAATCAATAGGGGGAGTAGTGAGTTCTTTGTTTGGTGAATATGTGTTGGAAAGATTGGACACTTTAGAAGGTGATTTTATGTTGGAAGAGATAAGTGTCACATTTAAACTATTACTAGAATTGGTTTCATGATGTTGATCCTTCTTGAGAGTAGAATCTTTAGTAGATGAGAGCTGGGATTTTCAAATTATGCCATTATCAAAGAGATCTTGGATCTTGTTTTTCAGCTCCTTACAATGTGAAGTTTTATGTAAATTATGTCTATGATAGGCACAATAGTTACTCATAAAGGAAAATCCTGCCAAAGTGACCTTAGGTAAAATAATGAATTTTTCTTCAAGAAGTTCTTTCAAGGTTAATTTGTAAGATTTTCCCAAAAGTGTGAAATCATGCTTTTTTTTAAATTCCCAAGGTTTATTTTCAAAGATACCTTTAGATTTCTTGGATTCATTATTTTCAAAGGGTTTGGTTTTAACATCATAAGAAGTTGATGGCTTGTTGTCTTTAGAGGAACTGGAATAACTTTGCAAGGAGAATGTGCTTGATGATGTGTCTTCTTCTTCTTTTAGTCTTTGAAGTTGAGCACTTGTTGTTTCAATTTGTTTCTTCATATTTGTAATTAGAACCCCTTCTTCCTCACTAGGAACACTAGACTGAGTGTATTATTTCTAGCCATTTTGATGTACTATGTTTCATGTAGTGACAACCAAGTTTTAGAACATAAACCCACTATAGATAGATAAATAGAGTAATGTTTACAGCCATAGACTAGACTTGGATCAAGTTTTTAAAAATGGAGCTCAAAATAGCTCACTATTTTTGAAAGATTTGATAGATTTGCACAAGAAAATGACTCCAAGTCAAGGAAATACAAATAACCATGTGAGAAGACACAACATGAAGAATAGTTTTGATACCTTTAGGAAAAGATCCCACATGAATATTTACAAAGGACCATGCAAAAAAGTGCTAGGTGAAGTTTCAGAACAACAATCAATATTCTTGCATAAGGACTTGCACAGGTCTACATGAGGATTTGAAAATTGACCAAAAGAATAGGTTTTGACTTGAAAAGAGAGTGTTTGGCAAGATTTTGTGTGAAGATACATAGAAAAGAGAGTGAGGAACTACAAAGAACCCAATGAGGAAGTGCGGAAAGATAGGTCTCCTACATAAAAGTCCACAAAACTAGACATGAGAAAAGGACCAGATTGATAGTTTTTTACTAAACTTGAAGAGATTTTCAATGGTATTGATAGTTGTAAATTGAAGATTGACCATGTTTACAAGTTTTAGGAAAATATTAGCATAGTTTTTAAGTTTTGGACATCATTTTGGTTTACAAGTAGATAGTTGTTTTCAGATACGGGATGCAAGCAGTAGTCACACACAATCCAACTAAGGACAAAGCAACTTAGAGGGATAGGGAAGTCTTAACCTTTTGTTTGTTTGATAGATTTGGACAAATTTAAAGACTCAAAGAAGACACACTTATCCCTATAACCAAAAATAGTAGAGGAAGAAATTTTTTTGTCTCACAACTTATGTGCATGCACTCACCTCACATAGCCGTGTTGCTCCACTAGAGGGTGCCTGTGCTTTTGGTGTATTCCAAGGACTCAATAACATATATGCTAAATGAACACCCTTGTGTCAAGGGACAAGTGCATATAAAACCTTCCAAAATCTAGGTACATGCCTATAGTGACTATCTACAGGAGAGATTCTTCCCCATCCTTGCACAAAGATTATGCCCCCTTTCAGAGGTGAACTGGGTAGCAACTAATGAAGAGGTCTTTACTTGGCTTCTATTCATATTAACCCTAGTGGCTTTGTAAAAAAAGTTGAGGCTAGCAGCCTGCACCAACATCTGTAAGTGCAAATACTTGACTATCAAGACTAGGGTCAGTGCTGGCCAGTGCAGTATATAGAGCCTCTTCTTGATATGCGATATCAAAATGAAGAAGAGGGAATTAACATGGCTTTGGAGTCTTTCACTCAACAAAGATTCTATTTTATAGTGAGTTGGAAAATTTTGTGAAATAAGTGTGTTCATTTAGGTCATTCCCTAAGGTAAGATCACTCTGACAGGCCCTCTAAAGGTTGACTCAGACTAGTTGTTTGGATCTAAGGGTCCAAGTTTCTAATTTCCCACAAGGGGAAAGAACATACTCCTCTACCTTGTCACCTTACCCAAACATGCAGAACATGTTCATCACCTAGTTAACTTATTGATCCCAACTTGTCCTATTCCAAGACTTTGATCCTCTAAAAGGAAATCATCATCTCTTCATCAAAGGCTTTTCTTGGGAGAACCATTAACTTTCTTGCCTCCCTCAAGTATCTTCTTCCGAAGGTGTCTAGGTTTTTTATTTACTCTTGAGCATCACTTCCAATTAGCAAAGAGCATACTCCCCTATTACTTTGTCTAGAGCCCTTCAAAGTTCACAAGCCCTATTAATCTATGTATGAGAAAGTAGCAAAGAAGACACAATGTTTTAGTGGGTTTGATTATATTCTTTGACATGCATATCTTTGACAAATGTCCTGCAATCAAATTGTCAATATTTTTTAAGAGTTTGTAATAAGATGTCTTCGACAAGAATTTTGGAAACAACTGTTAAGCTATTAAAAATCTAAAACTGAAAATGAAAATGCTTCATAAATAACCATTAGGTAAATCATGATGATAAAAATAGAATCTAAAAATTGTATTTTGCATTTATTGATCTTGAATTTCATGCAAAATGTTGCACATGCCCACACAAGAAAATGACATGTACTACACAAGAAACCACACAATTGTACACTTTTTCACATGAGGAAGTGTAGAATAGGGAGTGAAATCTTAGTTTCTTCATGTGAGAATGAGATTTTTGTGTGAGAAACTGGAGTACTATATGGACATCAACAACAAAATACTAAAATATGTAGAAAAAGGGAACAAATGAGGCCAGAAACCTAATTTCCTGCCCCCATGGCGGGCACCATAAATGTATGTGAGAAATGTGGGCCTCTATCTTCATACACACTTCAACATGATCATTATCTGGGGGATCATCCTAGGACATACATGGGATTTTTCATTAAAAATGTCCAATAGTTCAATCTATTGGCTCCTAACTAGAATGATTATGCTATTGCTCTCAGACCGAGAAGCTAGCAACTAGACATCTAGAATGAAGGATTTTCTATAGATAAATGAGATGCAACATTAATCTATATGCAATGAAAGTATTAATCTATAAATAAGAAAGAATAATTAATCTATATGTATGCATATTAATCTATATGAAAGCAATATGGAAATGTAAGCTAAGAATGGGAAAATGCTTGAGTTAGCAATTCAACATAAGTTTGATGCAAATAAATTTTTAACCTATGTAATGAGGGATTGAGGTCTTTTTAAATAGAATCCAAGAATTTGATCAATGGTCAAGATCGATTAGAACAGATGACTGAGATCTGGATAAGATTCAATCAGAATAGAAAGTTTCCTTGTGAAAAGGAAGTTAACTAATTTCTTTTGAGTGGAATAAGGAGTTAACTGATTTCATTCCTTTTCTAATTGCAGTCCACTCAGTGTTCTCATTTTTAAACTAAAGAGAGAATATTGCAAAAGATATTTGATGTAAGGAAATTAAATATGACCTCATAATTGAGTATTCTAAATTGAATAATTAAATTCAACAATTAGAATAAGAATATTTAGTTAAATAAAATATATTTAATTCCTCATGTATATTAGCTAAAAGGAATGAATTTAATTAAATTAAAGTACTAGGACTTATAATTAAATTAACTCAATTAATAGGTTAATTTAGCCAATTCAATAAATATTTAGGAATTAATTAAAGTAAGTGATTGATATAGATGAATGATTTTCTACATTTTATAGTTGGGTCGAGTAGAGATTATCATTATATCATAATTACCTAGTAAACTAGGAATTAGAATTGATTGAATAGACCAGAATTGGTTTAGCATGGCAATGTGCCAATTTTGGGGTGTTACAATTCACATAGTGAACTCATATACATACATACATGCACATATGTGTACAATCATCATAATTAGTCATCCTTGAATCTGACCAAATATATTATATATCAACAATTGATACATTTTTAGAAGGAAAAAAAGCTCATTTACATAGGTACCTCTTCTCCCATTAAAGAAAATCACAGAGAAAGGGCATAGAGATCACAAGGACATGAAATGGAAATGAAATGTAGCAATCACAAGGGAACATAAATTCCTATATCTCCACCTATCTCCACCAACATTTAGAGCTCTCCACCCTCTTTTGTGCACAACTCTCCACAATCAATCAAAACAAATGGGGAATGATTAATGCCATGTTTTTTCGTAATCCATAATCCACAATTCACAAGATCTCTCTGTATATATACATAAAAACATACATAGACACATAGATATGCATGTGTATATGTATATACACACACATATATGCATATAAATATACATATATAAATAGATACATATATACATACATGTACATACGTATATACATACATATATACGTACATATATACACACATACATGAAAACAACAATGCACTTTCTAAGAGTTTACAATTGTTCAAAAAAATTAATGTTTTACAAGAAAATCCACCTGAATAATTGCTAGCTCAAAAGAAAGATTATGGTGTTGAAAAAATAAAGTGCATGCTTGACATGATGGGTCCACAAGTACAAGTTTTGACCAATCTTGAAAATTTGAATGCTGAAATGAAAGCTATATATGATCAAACACCTATATCAGAGTTACAACACAATGTGAAGTTGATTTTAGATATGGTAGAGGCATATATATAGAAGTCTGATGATCAAAATTTAAGGCATGAGAGAGAAGGAGAAGGAGCAGCTTTAGAAAGAGATTGCATGACACAAACAATAGCTAGACAACATAGAGGATATTATGGGAGTCACTAGATAGAATCCAAGAAAGTGTTACGATAGGTACTATCACATTGGAATCACTTGCAAGTGTTTTTGAGAATTTATAGTCCAAATATTGGGAGTACTACAAGTTGTGCAATTTTTCATGTATTGCATCGACATTTTTTTATAAGAGTGTTTCAAGTATTGACATAGTCTCCCTACAATGATCCTATGTATCAATTTCTTATAAGAATGTTTCAAGGTTGGGAACTACTTCAATATCCTTTGCATGGTTTAGAGGTAATGTCATTGTGGTAGAGGCTTCTACAAGGGAATAAGCCTCATGATTATGGCATTCACACAAAAGAAAAACTTGCTTCTTCAACTCCTTACACTTAACTCTTCAGTAAAGTTATTCTTTCATTAGTGAGAATAGCTGCTACAAATTCTTGGGAACCAAGGGACCCTAAACCTATGCTACATTTTTTGGAGACATGGGATAAGTTACTACCGGCTTTAGTACTTCATAATGTTATGGATCATATAGTGATGCCCAAATTAATAGTAACCATAGATACTTAGGATCCTCACAAGGAGAGTGTGCCAGTACATGCATGGTTATATCCTTGGCTTCCATTTTTGGGCTAGTGTGTGGAGCCTCTATATCCAACCATTCATTATAAATTCAAGAATACGCTTCATGCATATGCAATTTTATCACCTTGGAAAGCTATATTTAATCCTACTAGGTAGGAACATCTAATTTTTCATTTTATTGTACCTAATCTAATGATAGTCTAGCATGAATTTGTAATCAACCTAGCTAATCAGAAACTAGACCCATGTAACCAGGTTATGGCTATTTTCTTGCTAAAAATATCTACTATGATTTGTTTTTGTAAAATTTCTTGCAAAATTTGCCCATTTTTCCTAGTCTACATTATTTTTGTGCAATATCTTGAGGTAAGTCACTTAGCACGGGTTGAGTGAGTTTTATTTTTTTATTATTTGAATTTTGGAAGATGTATGTAGCTAGATCAATTTTTCTTTTGCGCTAAGATGTAATAAGCACTTTAAAAAGATCTCTAAGATATACATGTTTAGAAAGAAATATAAAGAGATGCCCATTTAGAAGGAAAATAAATGATCATTTATATAGGCCTTGAAAAAAATCACATAGCAAGGGCATGGAAATGAAATTGTAGAGCAAGGGCACAACACGAAAATGAAATCACAAATAAAGGGCATGGAAATGAAATCATAGAGAAAGGGAACAACAATGAAATGCTTAGATCACAAGGGTATGATAAAAAAATTGCAAATCAAGGGCACAATAATGAAATGTAGAGATCACAAGGGCATGACAATATTCAGAGCTCTCCACCCTTGTTCAAAGCACTCTACTCTCGCATGAAACTATCCACAATCAAAATAAATGGGGAATAATTTATGTCATGTTTTCTTTCCTTGTTTATACTCATGTGGGTGTCACAATTATGATACCAACATTTCCATTGCAATGATGTTAGGGAAAATTGCAAAAAAAACATGAAAATCATAACAAAATTACATTGCTATGGAAATTTGACCCCAAATGTTATAGTGATGCGACAATCATGTTGTAGAAGCAATGTTCTTCCATCAGGACTAGCCATCATAATTGTGATGCTGGTTACACAATTGTGTTGTGCAAGTGATGGCTAGTTGCTAGAATATGCCATAGAAATTGTGATGGCTAGTAAAATTATTATAAAAGAAAATATTTGAACACCTTGGTTTCTTCTGCTATTAGAGAGGCTTCAAGCTTTTACCATCATATGCACATAGAAGTAAACTAGGTGAAGAGCATTGAGAATGACATGGAGCTATGTCTTAGAGTTCTCTTTCTAGGAGGAGCTAGATGGCATGGACAAATTTGACATTGAAATGACACCTTCGATGAAAATAACTTTGGTTACAAAATTGGATTAGTGTGGTTTAAGTGAGTCAATTGCAGTTAATAAGAAGTCTATAGAAATAGAAATATCACATGGATTCAAAATGGGGAAGACTTACACAATAGAAGGAAAGCCTATATTGTGCCAAGAAATGGATAACCTTCTGAATAGGGATAAGGAAGCTACAAATTTTCACAATGCTCTTTTCTCATTCACTCTAGTAAATCAAATGTTGAAGTGTATAAATTACACACCATCAAATGCATGATGGGCTTATCTTTCCTCAGACACTAGTGATCACTCAAAAAACTCCATCAAATGTTAGGGGAAGGGATATCCATTAGAGGTTGATTATTAAAATTCATTGACCCCTATAGGTGGAATATTATTCGATAGAAGTATTACAAATTCCTTGGAAATAGACTCCAACTTGTTTGCAAAGCAAGTTCAAGAGCATAATGGATGTTTTCCTATTAAGGAGGAAAGCCTAATTCATGAGGAGAATATGGGTTATCATACTGCAATGGATACAACTCAAAAAGGACTTACCTAATTAACTAAGAAAATTTTTCTCAATACCAAGAATATTCTGATAGATTCAACAAAACATAGTTCATCCATAACTCATTGACAAAGAAAAATGTTCTTAGTACCAAGAATATTCTGATAGACTCAAAAAAAAAAAAATTCACCCATAGCTACTCCTCCAACTGGAAGTTTCTTTAAAAGGATCATCAATAGCTTCATAGAAAAAAGACTAGAACTATTAAAAAATAAAGCTTTGGCAAGCCCCAAATTCAATTCTACAAATCTTGGAGGGGAGGGTTCTATAAAGGAAAACCTAAGTGAGTTGAAAAATAGATATGGTTCATTAGCCTAATAAAGGATAAGTCAGAAACCAGATTTCACCAAGGACAAGTAAAAAACCAAGCAACATATTTTCAATGTGAAATCCTTTATTCCATTGGTTCTGCAAAAATAGGAAAAACCTCCAATATTTTACTTTAAAAAAAATAAAAAATTTGTAGTGGAAAATGATTCCAAGAAAAACATTGCAAATTGATGACAAACTTCTCTTATATAGGTGATGTGATGTTCTTGTTTTGTTTTGAGTGAATAAAGGATGTTGGAAAGTGGGGGACCTTGTGGTTAGCCTATGAAATGCTTGGAGTTATCTATGGAGATGTTGGGAATTTTCCCCTTTATACCTTTAGCACTCTTCATATTGTAAGTGTAGAGGAATTCAATATTTTGGGATATCTAAGCTTCATATACTAGTCATTAACACTCATTCTCATGAAGTGTGTCTTCATTGTTATCAGAGCATATGATCATGGAGAAGGTAAGAAATATATTATTGACCATATTGATATCTTCTATATGTTTTTATTCATTGAAAGTACAATTTATCTCTTTTTATAATGATTGTTGTCATAATTTACTTTATTTTTTTTAGGAGGAACATTTTCTCTATATTCATTGTTATGTCAGCATGTCAATATGGAAAAAAATGGTGGCACAGAATTCCAATAGTTTTCTTTAGATCCTAATTTGACATATTTTGGAAAAAAAAATTGTGAAATATTAACAAGGTAAAGAAAGTTCTTGTGAAGAGTTCAGTGGCACAATGAAATTTTCTTAGTTTTGTGATGACTGGCACTTGCATGGTGATTGGTGATCAAACACTTAGTCCTACAATTTTAGGTCTGATTGTAAATTAAGTATTTTTGTTTTTGTAAGAGTCCTCTTAATTTTGAGGATGGTGTTATAGATGGTTTGAGCAAAGCTCTCATTGTTGGCTAATTTTGTTTATTCTTGCAAACATTAAGTAGTGATGTTTGCTATCGAAGGAATTTAGTTAGAGAACTCTAAACTAACCAATGGTGAGACATAGAAAATTGACTTTGTTTCATGAGTCTTAGCATAATTTGACAATCCCAAAATTTATTTATCTCAATATTGGCTTGTAAGGAGTGAACTAAGATAGATTACTGAAAACTATATTTTATATAGGTGTTGTTGTGTGTGTTTCTATTGTAATCCTTGTTCTACTCTTCCTTGTTCAAAGATTTGGTACAGGTAAAGTGGGTTTTTTGTTCTCTCTTGTAGCATTGTATGGTTTGTTAACAATTTCATTATTTGAGTATATAATATTATCAAATACTACCCAAGAGTATTTAAGGAAGTCATCCCTTACTACATTGTGTGTTTCTTTCAAAATAATGTGAAACATGGATGGATGTTTCTTGGAGGAGCAATCATAGCTCTAATAGGTTTGTAAAAGATATCCATTTGTTTAATATATATTGTAGAAATTTGGCTCAAGCAATCTTAGAAGTTTCTTATCAAGGTTTATAGATAAACTGATTATGTTAATACTAAGTATGTTCATATTGGGAAATTTAAAATAGATAAGAAAGAGGAATACATATAAGAAGGAGAGCTTTTTTTCTTAAGTAAATGTTTCTAAAAGAAAATAGGTGTGAGGAACATGAAATGAGTACTAAAGAAATATTTTAAACAAATCTTATAGGAATTTTTTTGAAAGTTCAAAAGAATTCTTTACTACCTCATATGTCATATGTTTCATAGAAACACAAAAGGAGACTAAATTAAGCTTCTTGTGTCTATATTTAAACTAGGTTATGAGGCTATGTTTGAAGACTTGGGCCAATTCAACAAGGGTTCCATCTAGGTTCAACTATTTTTTAAAGACTAAACTATTATGGTTTCATTTTCTTAGTTAGTTTGCATTTTGATGAAAAAATTGGGATTTTACATTGTAGATTGCTTTCTCTTTTCTAGTCTACCTTTCCTTGATCTTGACATACTCGGGGCAAGCAACTTACTTAATCAAGCATAAAGAGTGTTGGAGTTCTTTATGGTAAGGAACATAGTAGATTTAAACTAGTACTAGGGTGGACAAGACAAAGGCCAAGACTAAGGAATAGCTAAAACCTCTATTTAGTTGGGTTTATCTTAGCTCTAGGCCAACATTAATAGAGGCATCAGGGATCACTTCACTTTAGGCTCTACACGACCAAGGTGAGCAAACCTTAGGGATTGATCTTATTAATTGATACTCTTCTCTTTAAGACTATCCCCTATAGCAGAAATGGTTAATGTTCTTCTCCAACATTAACAAAGTCATCAGGACTCACTTCACTTTAGGCTCTATAAGGCCAAGGCAGGAAAACCTTAGGGATTGATCTTATTAATTGATACTCTTCTCTTTGAGACTATCCCCTATAGTAGAAATGGTCAATGTTCTTCAATGATTTTTTATAAACTTCCTAATCACAACAGCTAACTCTAACAAAAAATGTAGATGCAAATAAGTAATGACCAACACTCTTATTTCTTCATTATATAAAATGGTAAATTGATTTTTTTAACGATTTAATCAGCATAACTATGATATGCAAAAAAAAAGAACATGCAATCTCTCAAGTTGATCAATCCCTTATCATCGGGCATCAACTGAATTAGAAGATAAACCAAGATACCCAAGATACACTAATGCACTCAGATGTCAAATCTATCTATTCACTTTGTAAACAAACATCTATCTTCAAAATGACACTCATACTTCACATTCCCTCCCATGACCCTACAATTCTATCAATGTGTATTAAGAAATTTACTCAAGTCTTTGCCTTGAAAACAAACTACACAATGGCATACTACTTAAAATCCAAGTTACAAATCTTGGCTTTGGCCTCTTACCAATCAAAAAATTAAAATTAAAATAAAAAAATCCAAGTTACAACTGGACAATATGCACTTTGTGCATTTATCAACAAGAAATTAAAAAACCATAAAGAGGAGACATGATTCAGATTGAAACATTTTTGGTAAAGCTTTGTATTAATTTCTTTGAAACTAGTACATTAAATGTATGCAAAAACATAGAAAATATATAATGGATGACTATATTGACTAATTCTCAAAAGAAAATACAATTGCCACTCATAACATAGAAAGTGCTAAAAAATGTGGTATCACAGTTATGGAAGAAATTTTAATCAAACTAGAACCACAAAGTGGTCATACAATAATGAAAACAAGTCCAAGACTAGAACCCTTACGATGAGTAAAGAAGAGGAATATATAGACAAGAATAAGCTCAAATCAAAAATTTGATTCATGCCAAGTGTCCTGCTAAAACTTCTTCTCTCTATTGTTGTTGAAATTGATCTTCTCCATCTATCAGTAATCAAAATCCTCATTAATGTTTCCTTTAGAATATTTGAAAATACCTCCTTAAAGTAATCAACAAGACTCATTCTAAAGGAAAATATGATACTTGATAAGATGTGTAGAGGTTTTACAATCTAATTTTGTAGGTATTGTCCTGTCCTCAACTATGGAACTCCAACTGCATCCTGTTGACAAGACATATCTCTTGTAACTACTTATTTAACATTCAATTCTTTCTTTATGATCTCCAATGAATCAAATCTTATGAAAGTCTAATCCAAATTAGATTATATTCCATCTGAAAAAATAAAAAATGCATTTACACTAAGGATGTCCTAGAATTACACAACCTCTTCTAGATCTTTCCAATAAAGACTTGTATAGAAACTAACCTTAGAAATGAAGAATACATCTTCTCCTAGTTTTGATGATATATTATACTATATTTTGGGTAAAAAAATGCCTCTAAGATAGATTTGAAAATCTAGGCCTTGGGCCATGAATAGAGCAATTTAATTGAAAAAAATTAAAATGGCTATATAGTTTAAACTATATAATATCATTAAATGCATTTTAAAATATTGCATCTTTCAATCTCCTGGTGTGCTCAATTTGAAAAATTTGAGAACTTAAAATTTTACATCCCTTTCCTTATATCTCCAATCCACCAGTGCCATGTGTCAAATTCTTATTTATCAACTGCCTAGGTGGTACACAAATATCCTATGCATATTTGAATAATTTGAATTTTATGTCTCCTACGATACAATTTGCACCTTTTCATAATATATTATCATCACAATTTGGTCTTCCTAACCCCATGATTTGGTGTAGCATTGGAACCTTGCCTCATGATCTCCTAGTAGATCATAACATTGCAACCCTCCTCATTTGGCATTAGACTCCCATGAAATGCTTCCGGATTTCCATGTGGCATCCTCATAACATGTGTTATTGGTCAAAAGTTCTTTGTGTTCATGCTCAGCTGGCTAGATAGGCCCATCCACACACTTTATCTCTCAAATAAATGCCTCTGAGATACTTATATAGTAAGGACTTGGGTATTTGAAAAGGTGAAACATTCCTCACATTCTACATGTGGGACAAATACACTAAGCCATGCTCTGACCAATCTATTCACAATCTAATTGAAAACATGATGACCCTATATTCTCTTCTACCAAAAAGTCAAAAACCATGCACCCTTAGTTGTCATAGACCTTTTGGCTTCATTGATTTGTGAGGAGCATGTTAGATGCTTTTTTCTTCTATTCTTTTATGCATGGGTTGTTCTACCCTCTTCCTTACATGTTGTGCCTCATCTCCACTCCTCTTTCCTTTCCTAATGCTATGGGAGTTTTCTCATTTGTGGACTGTACATGGAGATTTGTTTGACTTCTCACATGGATTACTTCCTTTGTTGTGAGTGTCCTCATTTCTTCCTGCAATGGTGCCAAGCCTCAAACTATCATAAATGGAGCTCCTCTTCTCCTTTTGAAATTCCCAAAGTTATATATTTCTCCTTTTCCCATGGATGTCAGAAGTACTACCCTCCTCACATGTCATGGAGGCCCTACCACACCCTTTGCAGATGTTACTATCTTCACGTGATTGCTTTGTTCACTAGTGCTACTTCAATAACTCTTGAACACCATGGGATGTAGGTGCTCCATCTCTCTTGACCATGGATTTCCTTGTTTCTTTTCCATAGACTGTAGTCTCCATTACCCACATGGATGCTTGCTTCACTAGTCATGGGTTGTTCCCTTTGGACTTGTGGGTTTGCTCCTCTTTTCCAATGCTTTTCTCACTCTTTTCTCTTCATCGTGGAGGGAGAGGTGTTCACATGTCATGTCATATTAACATAACTTTAATGTGAATCCACATTTCTTGGAGAGAGCATGAATAGGATAGATATCCTTGTGTAGCACAAAGTGGTTAAAACAACTCCCCACCTACAAAAGTGCTTCTAACTCTCCATCTACAAAAAATCTTACTTTATTATCAAAATTGATGATGTTTTTATAAATGTGGGTCAATTTTATTGGATGAAATGAATGGAGTTACTTAAAGTGATGCTCAACATACTCCCCAAAATCTAGATTCCTATGCTTATAAATGAAGTGCACTTTATTGGTAGCTCCACATTTATCTGGCCCAATCATAATGGAGTATGGAGCCTCATTATCAAATTCCTTTGGCTTCCATTTATAGCTATTGTTGACTTCTATGCAAAATGCATCCTTAAAAGTAGTGGTGAAAACACTAATATTCTATTCTAAAATTCTCACAACACTCATTCGATTGCTACAAATAAGTTTCCCCCTTTTATTTACCATTTCCCATTAGATCCATTATATTTTGTTATCTTCATGCTCTACCTATACCTTGAAGAAAACATACAAATCCTAAGGAGATCACCCCTTATAATCTCTTAGCATTTGATTTATTCTGAACAATCCCTCAATCCCTCCTATATCTAATCACATTGTTTATAATCCACATTTTCCTTTTATCCAAAAAGAAGAACATAACTAAATTTAAAAATTGGCTTTAATAAGTTACATAAATAACTTCTTTGTTTAGCTTCCTTGCATTCTGTCAATTCTTTTGTCATAACAACACCTAGGTCAAAAGATATTGACTGTTAAAGTTGCCTAGTCGAAACTGCCTAGAAATAAACATGTTATAAAACAACAAAATGCATTTGGATTTGGCTTCAAAAATAGGGCAAACAAATACTTGAAGGTTTTAAAATTGGGAGATTAGTCCATTTCCATGAGTACAATATAGATTTGTGATTTGGGCTCATGAAAAATAACATGATCCATCTGGTAAGCGATCAAAGTTAGGTACTCAGAATTGTAGAAAGGGGACATCAGCAGAATAATGGTTTTTGCAAATGGAATGGCCTTGAGAAAATGTACAGATGGATTGGTCAAGAATTGCAAACTAGCATACTTAAAGTATTTTTGGGATAGACCATTTGATCTCATAATTCATGGATTCAGAGTTATGTCATCTTGAAGAGGATTACTGACAAATCTACATTTTATGACATTAGTTAAAGTTATAAATTACATTTGGAATCACGTTTGAAAACTAACAAAATGGTTTTTTCATAAGCTCAAATCTGGAACATAGAAAGTGTGTGACCACTAGAATACAATGTAAAAGGAATTTCCTTAGTATGGTCAATTGGGTCAAAGTTACAATCAGTCAAATAGGGCCTTCTAGAATCCAAGGCAATTTGCATTAGCATGATTGAGATAAGTAACCAACTTTGAGGGACTTCAAACCTAGTCAAAACATACCAAAATGAAATGAAAATTGAAATAGAAGTTCAATTATATGTGCACTAAACAATCATAAAGTGGTGAGTCATGAAACACAACTAGGTATTGTTAGAATTCTTTAGAATAACTAAGAAGGGGGAGGGGGGGGGGGAGGGTGTGAATCAGTTATTCAAGGTCCAAATGCCCTAATAATAATTTTTCTCTACTTTTAATGAATCCATATGCTTTTCATCCATCCAAACTTAAATCAACCATATTAGCAAGTTACAGTAAATCAACATGCAACGATAAAACATGCAAGATCAACACATGACACAATGATTTACTTGGAAACCCAATTTGGGAAAAACCACCAGTAACATGCTACTTGATTTTCACTCTTCCAAAGTGATGCCCTGTTAAAAGCCTGCCCTATTAAAGGCTTACAACACATTGTTAAATGTGACCTTGTTAGAGGATTTCACCAAACTCTTAGGAATGGGCCTGGTTAAAGGACTTCTAAACATTCACTTGGAATGTCACCCTATTAAAGGATTTATCTCATGGCTATTAAACCAACCTAAGTCCATAGGATTTAAACTATCTGTTACAATTGCTAGAGAGTAATGATAATGGCTTTTTGATCTGATACAACTTACAACATACTTTGCAGATTTCAGATCACCCTTTCAGTTCAATATTTTGCTTGGCTTCAATCACTTCAGCTCTGACTGCTTGTCTTTCTCTCAAGCTTCATCTCCTTAAGTCTTCTTACTCATCATACCAATGCATCCATATCTGAGGTATTCTTATTGAAATAGAGTAACTATGCTCTCTTTCCTCCTTAGCATCTCCTTCAACATTTTATGCTTTCATGCTTGACCACCTCTCTCTCTCTCTCTCTCTCTCTCTCCTTCATGAACTTATGACTCCTTAAATAGAAATCTAATTTTCCTTTACCGCTCGATTCTCCCTCTCCAATTTTAGGGTTTCTAATGGATTAGGTAGGATACAATGTATCTACCCCATATCTTGCTCTTATCTAGAAACTTTGTCTAGGTTCTAGTTGTATCCTCAAAAATGTTCTACATGGTGTTCTATGCCACCAGCTCATCATTCTTATCTTCCATTTAATTCATTGACTTCTAGATAACAACCTTGTTGGCTTAGATCTGACAAATATTTGATTATCAAAATAATGCAGCAACTCAGCATTATTGATTTACTGGTGCTTGACATCTCTGTGTTACTTGGCACTATTGGTTTTATTGGTGTTCGACACCTCTGTGTTACTTGACATTGTTGGTTTTACTGGTGCTCGACACCTCTATTTTACTCAGCACTTGATATCACTTGGCACTTGTGTTTTCTCAGCACTTGATATCACTCGGCACTTGATAAACTATGTATCACTTGGCATCTGAAGTTCACTCGGCACTTGAAGTTGAACTTGCTCAGTTTCAACTAGGAATCTATTTGGCACCTACTAGCTTTTCTCGGCTCCCTCTCTCTAATGATCTTAGTTGGGCTTTACAAAAGACTTAGCTAAAACATTACATCTTTGATATGTTTCAGTGTGCCCATTCTCTGTGTCTTATAGTATGTCATCAACACACTTATTTCATCAATGGCTTGACTGATCCTTGTACTTCATTACAACATCATAACTTCAACCTTTCTCTTGGTGTTCTAGTTACATCTTACTGATCTCTTGCTTCTTGTCAATCAACTAATTGATAGTATTTGGATCGTTAAAGTAATTATCATTCCTGCAAGTAGAAAGTTTGACATCAATGACAAAACAATGATTGAGAAAATTCTTTATTAGTTCCATATGATCATTCCAAAAACTTTCCTCATGATCTTTTCAATCATTTCCAACAATCTCCCTCTTTGGCATTGATGGAAAACCAAACTGATCAATTAATCAACTTAGTTACCACCAAGATTGTATACGTTGTCTGCTACTTTTCTTGGTTGCTGCATCTTTACTACTGATCTGATATATCTCCCTCTTCCTTTGTATTGATAAGGTTTCTGCATATTTTTCCCTCTTTGACATAAATGCCAAAGATGTAGCATCTTTATCATGCAAAATATAAGCTTTGGATTCTTGATGTCTTCTCCCTCTATCACCATGCTTGTGACTGATTTGGAGTTTCTACTCTTGCTATCATCCTCTGCATCATTCTTCTGATATTTCAATGATTTGTTCCTATTGATGTAGGACAGCATCCTTGTTGCTTTAAATTTCTTGAGTTAGGGGTATTACCCCCAACTTGCCTCTAAGATATTCATAAGCATCCTTGGGAAATGGTTTGGTGAAGATATCTAGAGTTTGTTCCTTTATGTGAATGTATTACAACTTCACTTGTTTGTCTTCTACCAATTCTTTGACATAAGGATACTTGATTGCGATGTGCTTGGTTTTTGCGTGCATTACTATATTTTGGATATGTTTATAGCACTTGTGTTATCACAATACAATATCACAGGTTTTGTTACCTCTTCTTTCATTCCTTTCAATAGATGTGTGAGCCATACAATGTTTGTGCAATTGACTGCTGCTGCCACATATTTTGATTCTGTAGTGGACTGGGATGTGCATGTTTGTTTCTTGCTAGTCCAGGTAACTAGCCTTTTGCTTACAAATAATGCACCTCCACTTGTACTTTTTTTGTCATCAATGTTGCCTCCCCAATTTGCATCTGTATATGCATTGAGCTCAAAATTTTCATTCTTTTTGTAGTATAGACCAAAGTTATCAGTTCCTTTAAGATATCTCATTATTCTTTTTACTGCTATGAGATGATTTTCTTTAGGATTAGTAGAGAATCTAGCCACTATTCCAACTACTAATGCTATGTTTGGTCTACTATGTACAACATATTGTAGTTTTCTAATCATGGATCTGTACATTGTTTGATTGACTTCAGCTGATTCATCATTTTTGGATAGCTTATTTCCTGTTGCCATTGGTGTGCTGATTGGTTTGGACTCCTCCAATCCAAACATTTTAAGAATCTCTTTGATGTACTTTGATTGTGTCACAAATATACCATGTTTGAGTTGATGTACTTGCAATCCAACAAAAAATTTGATTTCTCCAAATATAGACATCTCAAATTCATGTTTCATTTTGTGAGCAAAGCCTTTGCAAAGCACTTCCTTTCCACCAAACACTATTTCATCCACAAAGATTTCAGATACAATAATATCCTTACCTTCTTCTGCTTTGATGTAAATGTTGCTATTATCATCAGTTCTTTAAAATCCTATTTGCACTAGATACTTGTGAAGTCTCTCATACCATGCTCTAGGTGCTTGTTTCAAACCATAGAGTGCTTTATGTAGCTTACAAACCATATCCCTGTTTTTCTCATCAACAAATCCTTCTGGTTGTTCAATGTAGACTTATTCTTCTAGTATACCATTTAAAAAAGCAGACTTTACATCCATCTGATAGACTTTAAAATATTTATATGCAACATATGCAAGTAAAGTTCTTACTCCTTCCATTCTAGCAACAGGGGTGAATGTTTCCCCATAGTCTAGTCCTTCTTCTTGAGCATAACCCTTGCATACTAGTCCATCTTTGTTTCTGGTAATCTCACCATTCTCATCTAGCTTGTTTCTGAATACCCACTTGGTGCCAATCACATTCTTGTCAACTGGTCTGGGAACCAAACTCCAAGTTTTTTTCTTCATTATTTGATCAATCTCTTCTTCCATAGCTTTATACCAGTCATCATCTTGTAATGCACCATATATTGTCTTAGGTTTATATTTTCTAATCATACATGATTCATGTCTCAGTCTGTTCCTTGTCATTGGTCTTGCATTTTTGTCACCAATTATCTGTTCAGCAGGGTGATGTCTTTTTACATATTTGGATAATCTTGGCTATGTCCTTGTTTTCATGTTTGATCTTTCTAATTCAGGATCATTATGCACTTCATTGTCAGGATGTTCTTCATTTATTTCATGTGTACTATCTTCAGAATTAGATTGTACATTTTCTTCATTCTGCAACTCAACTTCTGAATGCAATTTGACATTCACTGGTTGGGACTCGACTGAGACTGAAATTTTTTGTTGAGTTTCAATTTGATTGACATCATCCTCATCAACAGTCATTCCTTCATAAGAATACACAAAGGTTCTGTATTCTTCCATTTTCTTTGGTTCTTGAGCTTGGACTTCTGTGTGCTCATCAAAGTTTACATTTGCACTTTCCACAATTTTGTTAGTGTTAGTATTCAAACACTTGTATTCCTTACTTCTAGTGGAATAACCAAGGAATATGCCTTCATCACTTTTTGCATCAAATTTTCCATTTCTAGCATCTTTAAGGATAAAGCATTTGCAACCAAATATTTTGAAATGTTTTACATTGGGTGAATGACCATACCATAATTCAAAAGGTGTTGTATTTGTACCTTTCTTGACTTGTACTCAGTTCAATGTATGAATAGCTACACTTACAGCTTCTCTCCAGTATTTTAGAGCAACAGTCTTTTCCATCATTAATGTTCTGGCACAGTCAATCACAGATCTATTTCTTCTTTCAACAATTCCATTCCGTGGGGGAGTTCTAGGAGCTGACGTTTGTCTTTTGATTCCTTTATCATTACAAAATATCTCGAATTCATTTGATGTGAATTCACCACCTCTATTTGATCTTAGGCATTTCAAGCTCTTTCCTATTTCCTTTTCAACTCTAGCCACATACCACTTAAACATTTGAAAAGCATCAGATTTTTGCTTTAAGAACATAACAATCATCATCCTGGAATAGTCATCAACAAACAACATTATGTATTTATCTCTTTTATAGCTTTGTACTTCCATTGGACCACATAAGTCAGTATGAACTAACTCAAGTACTTCTCTAGATGTATAGTTTTTGCTTTTGAAGCTTGACTTTGTCATCTTTCCTAGCTGACACTATTTGCACATGATATTATCAAGCTTCTTCAATTTTGGTAAACCTCTGACTTTCTTCATTTTACTGATATTGACCAGATTTTCAAAGTTGACATGACATAATGTTCTATGCCATAACCATTCATCATCAAATTTTGCAATAAAACAAGAAACATCATCCATATCAAGGTAAAATAGATTACTCCTTGTTTGATCTCCTTTTCCTATCAGTTTACCATCTGTATCATAGATTTTTGCAATTTTGTTTCCAAATTCTACTTTGCATCCTATATTGTCTAACTGTGAGACACTCAGCAAATTATAGTTTAATCCTTCAACATAGTATGCATTATCACATGAAATTTTATTTGTGAGCTTAATGGAACCTTTTCCTTTGATTTTACATGGAGCATCATTACCAAATCTAACACTATTTCCATCATACTGAGTAAAGTTAACAAACTTACTTTTGTCTCCTATCATGTGATGTGAGCATCCACTGTCTATGATCCACCTATCATTCTTGTTCATACATGTTACCAGTGCTGTGAGCTTTTCTTCATCAAATTGGTCCTTCATGGCTACATAAACAACTTCATCATCATTATCATTAGAATTTTCTTCAACAATATAACACTTTTTTCCTTTTTCTTTGTAATCTCTCTTGTCATCATCTCTTCTGAATTTTTTTTTGTTGCCTTCCTTGTAATCCTTTTTCTGTGTACACCTGGCAGCAATATGACCTACTTCATTGAAATTGAAACAAATAATAGGCATCTTACCTTTGAATTTTCCTTTGCCTCTATGAAATCTTCTACCAAGCAATGCTTCCAATTGTTCCACATCTTCCTCATCAGTGCTACTATCACTGGATACATATTTCATTTTTCTTCCTTTCTTTGATTTCACCTATTCAGCATCTTTCAATGATAGCTTGGCCTTAAAAGTAGATTCAACATTCTCAGGTCTGTAGTTGTCAAAGTTAGATAACTCAAATGCAGTGAGTCTACCTATTATACCTTCAAAACTTAGATTGTTTCCTGGCACACATCTTAGTTCTTGTATTGCTGATACTCTAATAGCATAGATAGGGAGCAAGGTTCTTAAGAACTTACTACTAACAATATCTTCATCCAATTGACCACTCAAGCATCTTATTGCACTCACCACTTCCTTTATTCTTGCGCCATACTGAGTAGCATTCTCATTTTCCTCCGTTTTCATATCATCAAACTTTCCTCTGAGACTTTCTCTTTTTGCTCTCTATACATTCTGATCTCCTCCATAGATGTATGATAGGGCTTTCCAAATTTTGAATGCAGTGTCATAACCTTTGATATCATCAAATTCAGCATAGTTGAGTGCAGAAGCAATCTCCAACATTGTCTGATTGTGTTCTTGTTTGTTTTTCATATCTTCTATAGTAAGAGTACCTGTTGGATCAACATGTTTAGTAACAATTGAATTTTGGGCATAATCTCCTATGTATCCAAGATGTAGCTTCATCAAACTTTTCCATGCAACAAAGTTGTCTTTGTTGAGCTTGGGAACTTCTCTCTGAGGCATTTTGATCTTTTCTGCTTATAGTTCCTTTAAACTGAATCAACAGTCTTGCTTTGATACCAATTGTTAGAATTCTTTAGGATAACTGAGGGTGGGGGGGGGGGGGGGGGGGGTGAATCAGTTATTCAAGGTCCAAATGCCCTAATAATACTTTTTCTCTACTTTTAATGAATCCATACACTTTTCATCCATCCAAAATTAAATCAACCATATTAGCAAGTTACAGTAAATCAACATGCAGAGATAAAACATGCAAGATCAACACATGACACAATGATTTACGTGGAAACCCAATTTGGGAAAAATCGCCAGTAACATGCTACTTGATTTTCACTCTTCTAAATTGATGCCCTGTTAAAAGCCTGCCCTGTTAAAGGCTTACAACACACTATTAAATGTGATCTTGTTAGAGGATTTCACCAAACTATTAGGAATGGGCCTGGTTAAAGGACTTCTAAACATTCACTTGGAATGTCACCTTGTTAAAGGATTTATCTCATGGCTATTAAACCAACCTAAATCCATAGGATTTAAACTATCTGTTACAATTGCTAGAGAGTAACAATAATGGCTTTTTGATCTGATACAACTTACAACATACTTTGTAAATTTTAGATCACACTTTCAGTTCAATCTTTTGCTTAGCTTCAATCACTTCAGCTCTGATTGCTTGTCTTTCTCTCAAGATTTGTCTCCTTAAGTCTTCTTACTCATCATACCAATGCATCCATATCTGAGGTCTTCTTATTGAAACAGAGTAACTATGCTCTCTTTCCTCCTTAGCATCTCCTTCAACATTTTATGCTTTCATGCTTGACCACCTCTCTCTCTCCTTCATGAACTTATGAATCCTTAAATAGAAAACTGATTTTCCTTTGTCGCTCGATTCTCCCTCTCCAATTTTAGGGTTTCTAATGGATTAGGTAGGATACAATGTATCTACCCCATATCTTGCTCTTATCTAGAAACTTCGTCTAGGTTCCAGTTGTATCCTCAAAAATGTTCTACATGGTGTTTTGTGCCACCAACTCATCATTCTTATCTTCCATTTAATTCACTAACTTCTAGATAACAACCTTGTTAGCTTAGATATGGCAAATCTTTGATTATCAAAATAATGCAGCAACTCGGCATTATTGATTTACTGGTGCTTGACATCTCTATGTTACTCGGAACTATTAGTTTTATTGGTGCTCGGTACCTCTGTGTTACTTGGCACTGTTGGTTTTACTAGTGCTCAACACCTCTGTGTTACTCGGCACTTGTATTTTCTCGGTACTTGATATCACTCAACACTTGGTATCACTCGGCACTTGATAAAATTTGTATCACTTAGCATCTGAAGTTCACTCAGCACTTGAAGTTGAACTTGCTCACCTTCAACTACGAATCTGTTCGGCACCTACTAGCTTTGCTCGGCTCCCTCTCTCTAATGATCTTAGTTGGGCTTTACAAAAGACTTAGCTAAAACCTTACATCTTTGATATGTTTCAGTGTGCCCATTCTTGTGTCTTATAGTATGTCATTAACACACTTATTTCATCAGTGGCTTGATGGATCCTTGTACTTCATTACAACATCATAACTTTGACCTTTCTCTTGGTGTTCTAGTTACATCTTATTGATTGCCTGCTTCTTGTGAATCAACTAATTGATAGTATTTGGATCACTAAAGAAATTGTCATTCCTGCAAGTAGCAAGTTTGACATCAATGGAAAAAAAATGATTGAGAACATTCTTTATTAGTTCCATATGATCATTTCAACAACTTTCCTCATGATCTTTTCAATCATTTCCAACTGATGAACTAGAATAGGTATTTCTGTAGAATTTTATGCTAAAGAAGTTGAACTTGCTAGGAAAAGATGCAAGGTACCAAAATCTATGGCAAGGAGCATTGATTTTGATATGTTGGAAGGTGCATTGAATTGTAAGTTCAATGAGTTAAGCTTGTTGGTTAAAGAAATTGCACACACCTCAAGAGCCTCTTACTATCAACAACTAGACTTTATCCATGATATAATTTTAGATCACCTCATAAAAAAACATCTATAAGAACTTGATACTAGTTTTACAGCCTCAACTTGGTGAAGAAAAGAAGAAAATTCAAAGTTGAAGATTGGTAAGATAAATTCAAGACACCATTTTTCTAAAAATTTGATATACTCTAGATTCCAAATATACCAAGAGTGCCAAGGAGAAAGGAAATATTGACCCAATATATGAAGAGCTCAAGAAGGCTAACTTTCTTATCATAGAAGACCTTTGTAGAAGAGGAAGAACACATGCAAGGGAATCTATAACCAAACAACTCCAAGATACTCTCTTATCTGCAACTATTTCTCCAAATAGAACATGGAGGAGTCATTCTTCTACTCCTACTATTATCATGAATTCTATTCCTTCTATTTTTGATGCTTCGTTGTTGATTGCTACTGCCCTATTGACATTATAGTCAAGTTTTTTTATTAGTGACATTCACACTTAATCAACTGGTTAGCAACTACTAAGCTTATCTTGTAGTTTATAGTGTTAACCAAGTAATTTAGGCTATACCTAGTTCTATAGTTGCTACCAAGTTCTAGGAATAATATTTAGTTCACACCAAGCAATATCTACCAAGTTGATAATTATCAGTGTAAACCGAGTTTCATAGTGCTTACCAAGTTTATTGATGCAAACTGAACTCTCCAGTATTTATTGAGTTCATAGCTTCAGTAATGTGAATCTAGTGTTGACCAAGCTATGCAAAATCAACCAAGTGATTTAGTTTATACCAAGCTCACAATGATAGTGTTGACCAAGCTATGTAGTATCAACCAAGTGATTTAGTTTATATGTCGAGTTTCACAATGTTCACTGAGTTGCCAATGTAATCTAAGTTCAAACTACTTGGAAGTGATTAGTATGAGCTAAGCTTCTACATCTACCAATTCCATGATGATGTCAAGCATTAACAATAGTTGTCAAGTGTCAGAACCTCATTGATTTTTTCTTTATAAAAAAAGTACCTACAATTGGACCGACTTTGTGTATTTTGGTGAAACTGGTATTGTAGCCAACTTTGATGAATTGAAAATTAGATTGGTATATATGTAATTTATTATATCACATCCAATCAATGAAGAAATGGTACATGCATGTGAAAATATAATTATAAGACTAGAAGTGCAAAGTAAGAAGGCTACAAGCAATATAAGGAGCAGCAAAGATTTATCCATCATAGCAAGGTGATCATTATACTCCAAAGGAATCTCATTCAAAAAATCAAAGTTGTAGATTAGAGATCAGCCAGTGGTTCATCCTAATAGGTGGAATAGTTAATCTTTTCACAAGTAGACTTAATAGTCTTTTGTAAATATTTTTACTAAGTGCATACTTCACTATATGTTTGTAAATCCTTTTGAAAGGTGGACATAGTAGTCCTTATTGCTCCTAATAGGGTAGATAATCACAAGTGATCATTGTAAGCCTTAATAGGCCAACTTTATACTATAGTACTAAAGCATATGTGTATCATCCCCATCCCATTTTTACTTTCTATTTGGAAGGTTTATGGGTTACCATATTGTGTGTCAAAGTGTATGAATATTTTAATGCTTTTAGTTTTCATGCATACAATTAGATTAGAATACATATGAAGGATTAAATAGTGAATTAAGATTAAGTTTTATTGGTTACACATTCACCCCTCCCCTCTTAGTAACATAGCCTATCAATTGGTATTAGATATTTGTGCTTCTCAAAGAAGTTTAATAGCTTGAGCAAAGATTAGAGGCAATGGAGGTATTTAGACTTGATAAGGCTATTGAAAATGAAAAGTTAGATTTGGAATTTACTATTGGGAAACTTAAGAAAGCAAAGGAGAAACTCTCTGAATCCCTAAAAAGAAGAAAAGATCTTGTAGCATAGATGAATGACAAACTCTACACTAAAGAAATAATTGAAGATATCTATTCAGAAAATAATTTAGATGAAGCTAATGAAACAATCAGAGAACTATTAGAAAAGAATGGTATAGTTGAAAAAGAGCTAAGGAATCTAAAAAAGAGAATAAGAAATTTAGTTAGTAAGATTATTCAAAGTCATGGAAGAGAAAAGAAAGATAAAAGAAGAGATAGAAGGAAAGAACCATGAAATTCAACATTTATCCCTTCAATGGGAAGACTTCATTAATCATCTTACTAAAGCAAATGAAGAAATCATGAATCTAAGATTAGATAATGAAATATTGAAGAATAATATAAACATAGAAAAGTAAACCAATGAAAGGATGATGAAATTCAAGCAGACATGAATTAATAAATGAGAAAATCCAATACAGATAGAAAGGCAAAGTAGGAATTGGATATACAAAAGAAGGTGAATCATCTAAGCAAGAAGCTCAAAAGAATCAAAGACCTACTTGCAATCACTATGGTAAGCTAGGTCATATATAAAATAAATTTTGGAGTAATGGTAAAGCTAAATTCAATGGAAAATGGTACAATTGCAATAAGCATGGTCATAGAACTAATGAATAAAGAGAAACCTAAATTTGAAGGCAAATTTCAAAAATACAAGAAGCATGGGCACAAATCTTCTGAATGCAAAACTAAGATATTGAACTTAGTAGAACAAATTGTAAGAGCTATATTTGGTTGGGACTACAACACATGGTGCAGATGTCACTATTGTGAAAAATTTGGACACATTGGAATAAATTGTGTAAAACATCACATGAGGACAAGAGACACAACTAGAAGATGTTTTATTTGTATAGAACATGGACACCTCACCAAGAACTGTATGAATACTAGAAGAATTGAAGATGAAAAGAAAGCCAAGGCTGACAACATTAGAAAGTAGATGAGACAACAATGGATTCGAAAATCTTCTGAGAATGCAAGTCTAAGAAATGAAGCACATGTCATTGAAGAATTGGGTCACTCAAACATTTCTACTTGATCTCCCACAAGGATAACTAAATCTAAGATTTTGAAGAAGACATGTTACATCAGTTCTAGTCAGCTAGAAGGAAAGATCCAATCAACATTCAAGATGCAAAGGGATCACCGAGTGTCTAAGGAAATTCTAGACCTTAATGAGCTAGGTTAGGTTGCAAGGCCCTACTAAGTGAGGTCGAGAGTAACTAAATCATTGTATGGACACTGAGTCATGGATGAATCTACCAAGAAATTAATTCAAACCAATTAGAAGATAATCTGTCATCAAACAAGTGAATGTACTAATCATTTATGATGATTAGAAAGTGAAGTTTGTTAAAAGGGGTGAAATTGAATTCATTTTTCACCATGAATTTTCAAATATCTATATGCGAAGAGTGATTTCTATGCATCCAAGTGATCTATATAAATTATTGTTGAGGTTTTCTATATTTTTTGTAAACTCTATAAAAAATGACATCCTCCAACAAAAAAGCCAAGAAAGGGTTTGAGATGTTGGTTCGAGGAGTTGAGTGGAAAGCATTAGACTTCAAGTTGAGTCTGACAACTATGGAAATGCTTGATCTTAGCAGAGGTCAGTCATAGATTCCATCTAAGGTACTACTAGTTAATGATATTTGCTCACATTTTTGTTGTTCAATTTAAGACATTGGAACCCTAGAAATGGATGAAACTCTAGAAAAGTTCTTTGTGAACCAAGAGTTTAACCCAAGCATCAACACTTGGAAACCAAGGGTTTAACCCACATTCCACACATGGCCCAAGAATTTTAGATAAAATGGATAATGTTTATCCTTAACCATGTACACAATAGGTAGCTATGGTTGGAGAAGCCTATTCTCATAAAAAATTAAATGATTCATCGAATCATAGGGCTCCCAATTTTGACCAAGGCAAAGACTACCAAAACCCTAAGTTAGGTAGAATTAGAAAAGAAAACTCTTGTCAAATGGGATGGAAGAGGTATGAAGATTAGTTATGTAGTCAACATGGGGCTAAAGTTTGGAATTCATGTAATAGCACATAAAATATATAGCCATAGTCATCTCAGCAACATATTATATGAGGCAGTTGATCTTACTCTCAAAGTGGTGAACAACAACATGTCCTTTGACCTTGCCGAGTTAATGTTGAACCAATTCAACAAAAATGTGGAGAGCATCAAAACTTTAAAGAATAACCTATGTAAGTTTGGTTCACTTTCAACCTATTTATTTTTCTTTGTACAAAATTTTTTCCCTTCAAAAGGTACAATTGTATGGAGAAATATGTGCTTGTACATATCAAATCAATGAGTATATAGTAGAGATGGGTGAAAACGATGTTAGTATCATGGATAATTATTTTGATTCAATCAAAGAAAAGATGAATAACATAATCATAATTCCCAAAAAACTTGTACAAGATTACAAGGATGATTTTTGTCTTATGTTAGACTGTGACAAGGTATACATACAAGTAGTCAAACCTAGAGTGGTGTGGGTTATGCCTCTAGGTTATGAGGTTAAGATTGATGGCACCAAGGAAATCATTGAGGCATTGTTGAATGAGCCTATGGAGGTACATATTTTGGTACATATGATGAGGCTGAAGATACAATTGAACTAGAGATAAATCTTCCTAAGGCTATCAGCAAAGGAAAGAAGAGGATAAAAAAAAATAAGACAAATGAGTTCTACTCTCCTATTGACAAAAAATAAAGGAGATGATGTAATTGAATATGATGCAAGAGATGAGGCAAATGAAAAAAAATCTAAAGAAGAAGAACTAATCAAGAAGATAGGTAAGGTTATTATAACCAAACCTACCAAGTCATCTACTACAATATTTACAATAAGAACATCTAGAAAGAAATTGAAATTAGGTGAAGAAATAGAGGATGTGATTTTCAAATGATCTGCACCTACATTTCAAGAGAAATTGAAAGAGATTGATTCTAGAGTCGACATGGAAAATTTTAAGTCATTAAGATATGAAATTGAAGACATGATTATGTCTAAGCTAGGAAAATGGAAATATTCACCTGATCAACTTGCACAACAAATTCCCAAAGAACTAGAGAGAGATGGTGAGTGTTGGAAAGGGAGGGAAGAAAAATTTTCAAAATTTAAACTTTGAGAAAGGCTGGATTTCTCTAGAATTTCAAAACCAAGCCCTTGGCCTAGGGTACTTGTTGTAGAAGGAGGACGATCAGGAATCTTCAGGCATAAGAGACTAGGTAGAGAAATATGATGGGGACCCAGATGCTCCACCCAAGGTGTCATACAAGATTCCTTCGATTCCCAAGGTGGCTCTTCCAGGTCTCACTAAATGGTCATCACTCTTCAAGGTCAAGCCTATAGGTAAGTCCTCTTTTCCACTAGTTAAGATTCTCCCCAAGGTAGAGAAAGGTTCTTGTGCCATTGCTATTCTAGATGAGCTTGTGGATCATAGCATTGCATCAATGGCTTTGAACTTGGTTGGTAAATTCTTAGGGCCAAGGCTAAATATTGATATTATGAGATCCTTTATAAAGAAGAAATGGGCCCTTAAAGGTCAAGTCTCTATCATGGCAATGGCTAAGGGCTTTCTGTCTTTCAATTTTTCTTGTTTGGAAGACCTCTCAAACATTCTATGTGAGGGGCCATGGGCTATAGGTCATTCCACTTTGGTTCTTCAGAAGTGATCATCTAAGCTGAACATGAATGACTCTTTCTTTGTGCAAGCCCCTTGCTGGGTCAGGCTCCTAGAGCTCCCCTTAGAATTTTGGAATGAAGATGTTTTTGTGGGGGTAGTTGGCTCCTTTGGGGAGCTAATCTCAATAGACCTGATCACAGCCTCAAAAAGATGTTTGACCTATGCCCACATCTGCATAGGGGTAAGGAAAGGTGTGGATATGCCAAAAATAGTGATGTTCCATTTAAAGTTGGGAGTGCATTTTCAAAAGTTGATTTATGAGTTTTTTTGTTTTGCATGTTTCCTCTGCTTTAAATCTGGGCATACGGCAAACCAATGTCCTAGGGCTATGGCTGAAATGAAAAAAAGTAAGACTTTTGGTACCTCAACTAAGGGAAAGAAAATGGTCTAGAAATAGAAATTAACCAATACATTGGAGAACTAGGATGGGACTAAGGATAAAAACAATGTCCTAGACAAGGAAGGAGATTAGAGCAATGAAGGAGCAAAAGGAACAAAGGAGTCAAAAAATAAAGTTCACAATGTTGAGGGAGATTAGAGCATTGAAGGAGGAAAATGATCAAAGGGGTCATATATGAAGGATCATGATGTAGACCCCCAAGCCATAGAAATGGCAAGGACTCACTGATTGAGAAAGAGTAGGAGGTCGGTACTCTGGAGGAACTCGACATGGAGATCAAGTTGGCAAAATAATCTTTGGCCCCAACCAAAGAACTAGGGGGACCCCCAAAGGACTCTGCTCATCTTTAAAGTGAAGGAAATAAAGGAGAAGAGGTAAGCCACGTAGGGAAGGAGACAAAAGTTGAGGGTCAGAATTTTTTGGATCTCCCATTGGCTTCTCTAGAGAAGCCATCAGCTTCCAATGCCCTGAGGAAGAAGATTGTAGATTTAGTCAACAAATCTTCCCTAGAACAATTATCTAAGTTGGAGGATTGGATAAATAGTTTCTCTCAAGACAATAAAGGTAAGGGGAGTATGGTTAAAAAAGAAGAAAAATCAAAATTGAGATCATCTTCCACTATCTCCAGTGACCACTAGAAGCAGGATCAAAGCAAATGTTGGGTTAAAACCTATGTCTCTAGGAAGAAGAAGTCTCAGTCAGGTAATTCAAGATGGGGCCAAAAAGAACTTGGTAGGCAGGAGCCAAAGAACCATCAAGGAATGTTTAGCAAAAAAGAAATGAATATCATATCTTGGAATATAAGGGGCCTAAATGGTGCCCATAAATAAGAGATAGTCTGGAATATGATCAGAGATCAAAGACTTGACTTTTTACTAATTCAAGAAACAAAGATGAGAAAAGACATGATAGGAAAATTATCTTTCAGTAGCAATATGAATAGTGAAGCCATAGACTCAAAAGGAGCTGTAGCTCTTTAATAAAAAGCCTTTCCAGATCTCCACTATTTTAAATCAAGGTAATGCTCTTCTTTGTAAGGTTCCCATGTTTATAGTGGTGATTCCTAGTTTATTTTAAATGTGTATGCTCAAAATACTAAAAGAGAAAGAAAGGTTTTTTGGGCCAAAATTCTTGATGCAATTCACAATAGTAATATAAATAAAGGTGTTATTATGGGGGACTTCAACACCCCTCTTTTAGATGAAGAAAAATCAGGGGTCTTGGCCTCAGATCAGGAAAGCAAGTTAGACCTCTTTAATTTCATTAATAGTCTAGCTCTTTTGGATGTTGATCTTTTGGGGGGACAATTCACTTGTTCAAATAGAAGAACTGGCAAGGATTGCATCTTGGTTTGTCTAGATAGAGCCCTAATTTCCCCAGACTAAATGCAAACCCATATGTGTAGACTTTCTCTTCTTCCTAGAGTTGGGTCGGACATCTCACCCATCTTGCTTTCATTCAATCCCCTGATGGTCAAATGAAATTTTCCTTTCCATTTTAAGAAGATGTGAACTTTACACCTAGATTTGGAAGCTAAGATTTTGTCTTGGTGGAATATAGAGGTGGAAGGTACAAAAATGTTTAGGATAGCCCATAAATTGAAAAATGTGAAAAGAAACATCAAAGTCTACAATAAAACAGATTTTGGGCTTATCTTTTAGGAGAAGGATGACAAGAAAGATTAGCTTTGAAAAGTCTAGGAAAGGATACAACATGAAGGATACAATGATTAGATTAGGATAGAAGAAAGGACTATCCTATCTGACCTCCACAATATCATTAGTAGGGAAGAGCTCTTTTGGAGCCAAAGACCTAGAGTTAATTGGCCCAAAGAGGGGGATCAGAATACCAAGTTTTTCCATCTTACCACCATGAAACTTTGTGGTCACAATAGGATTCTATGTATAAAGAGGGGACAATCCTCTTTGACAAAGGAGATTGAGATTGCAAATGAAGCAGTGCATTTCATTTCTTCGCTCCTTTCCAAGGACTCTTCACTCTTGCTAAAAGATCAAGAGGACATTTTGACTTTAATTCCCACTTTTCTATAGGATCACCATAATTCTATGCTAAAGGAAATTCCCGCCTCATAGGAAATTTACCAAGCTTTTCTATCTCTCCCTATTGACAAAGCTCCAGGGCTGGATGGATTTCTAACTTTCTTTTTCCATAAATATTGGGAGGTGGTCATAGGGGATATGGTGAAACTAGTGGAGGAATTTTTTGGGGCTAGAAATCTTTTGAAGGAACTCAATGCTACATTTTTGGTGTTAATCCCAAAAATTTTGGGGGAAGATATGATGGATAAGTTCAGACCCATAAGCCTATGCAATTCTTTCTATAAAATCATTTTGAAAGTTTTGACTAGTAGGATCCTCAGTGTTCTCCACTTGATTATTTCTTCACAACAAACTGGCTTTGTCCCAGGGAGATAGATCCTAGACTCTATTATGATGGTTCATGAAGTTATTCACTCTTTGGAAGCTGGGAAAAGGGAAGGTTTTCTACTCAAGTTGGACCTTTCTAAAGCTTATGAGAGAGTGGACTAGGATTTCTTGAAAGCTATTCTCCAGGGTTTTGGTTTTGATGTCCAGGTTTGTAAACTAATTCTTCAGCTTGTCTCTTCTCCCTCTCTGGCTATTTTAATTAATGGAGCTCCCTCAAAATTCTTTTTCCCCTTGAGAGGGCTTAGATAGGGTGATCTCTTATCACGTATTCTATTCAATATCATGGTAGAGTGTATTGGGAGGTTAATCTTGAGGAAAAGATAGGATCAAAGCCTACATGGTATAAAGCCATCTTTTAGATAGATTACCTTCACCCATCAGCAATTGGTGGATGACACAATTCTAGGTGGGGAAGCCATGGTTTAAGAGGGTAAGGTGCTAAAATGTTTTGTAGCTACTTACACTAGGGGCTTAGGATAGGTTATAAACTAGGAAAAAAGTTTGATCTTTTTTGTAAATACCCCAATTGAGCGACATTGAGTGACAAAGAAAAATTGCTCGCATACTAGGATGTGGTGTGGGGTCTCTTCCAACTATTTACCTTGGAATGCCTCTGGGATCAAAACTGTTGGATTCCTTCTAGAATGGCATTATTGATAGATTTAATAAGAAATTGGTTGGTTGGAAAGAAACAACCCTTAGTCAAGCAAGTAAATGTACTTTGGTGAAATCAACTCTTCAAAACCTCCCAACTTATGCCCTTAGCCTTTTTGGAATCTCGGTTAAACATGCTAATACAATGGAGAAAATCCAGAGAGACTTTTTGTGGACAAGGGTTGAAGAAAACAAGAGATATCATCTTATCGCATGGGACAATGTTTGCTTGCTAAAATGCTATGGTGGCCTAGGCATTAGAAAAATTAGACATCTCAACAATGTTTTGCTAGTGAAGTAGTTATGGTGCATTTTTCAAAGTCCTAGAGAATGGAGGGATATCATGGTGGAAAAGTATTTGAGAAGGCAATCCCTCAACTTCATATTTAGTGAAGCTAATCTCCCCCATGGATCCTTTATCTAGAATGGGATCCTTAAGACAAAAACTTTGGCTAAGCCAAAGGCAAAGTAGAAAGTAGGCAATGGGGATGGTATCTTATTTTGGCAAGACAACTAGTTAAGCCATGGGCCCCTCATAGATCATCCTAACTATGAGAGATGGATTGATATATGTGTAAGAAGATTTGATCATAAAGTTAGTGACTACAGAACTGAACATGGATGGAAAGATCTATCATTAGTATCCTAGGATCTTAAACCTTTGATGACTATTTTGAATTTCATGATACTTAATAATAAGAGGGATGAAATCATATGGGGAGACAATCCAAATGGGTTATACTTAGTTTCTTTAGGCTATTTTTTGCTATGGAATAGGGTGGAGAAACCTATTTGGGCAAAGGCTTGGATGACTAGCCTCACTCTGAAAATCAATATATTCTTCTGGTTGCTTCTCCAAGAAAAAATTCTTACCTTGGATAACCTAATTAAAAGGGGTTAGTTTATCCCAAATAGGTGCAGTCTTTGCAAAAATAATTTGGAGTCAACCAACCACATTTTTATTCATTTTCCCTATTCCTTGAAGGTATGGGATCTTATGACCAAGGAAAATGGACTTAGTTGGTGTAAACGTGCCAACATCTAGGATTTCTTTGGACAATAGACTAGTATGTACAAAGGAATGAAGACACAAATAATAAGTTCCTGGTCTCTTCCACATTTTTGTTGGGGAATATGGAAAGGAATAATCATATTTTCAAAGATAGGGTAGCCCCTATTTTTGTTATTGTAGATAAACTTGTTACTACCATGAAGGAGAACTTTTCCATTAGAAAGGGGGGAGACATTGAAGGAGGAAACATCATAGTAAAAAAAAAAGGGAGGGAGAGGAAAAGACAAAAAGCTAAGTGGCTTCCCCCCGCTGAAGAATGGCATAAAGCCAATTTTGATGGGGCAACCAAAAGGAATCCTAGCCCCACTGGCTGAGGAGGAATTATTAGAAATGGTCATGGTAAGGAAGTTGAAGCCTTTTCTTATACATTAGGCGTTTAGATGAATCACTTTGCAGAGGCTAGTGTGGCATGTCATATTGTAAAACTTGCCCTGCATATTGGAATTGAGAACCTTTGATTGGAGAGAGGCTCATTAAATATAGTAAACTATTTAAAAGGTTGCACTAAGCCCTCCTGGACCATTACAAATATGGTGGAGGAGATTTGATCAGATTTGGGTAAATTCAAAAGAGTCCATGTCAGCCATGTGTATAAAGAGGCCAACTCAACCACAGGCTATTTATGAATTAGTCGGTAGCCAAAAACATGGTGATGACATGGCACAATGGTGATATCTTCCCAACGACTGTGAAAGATATCACAATATTGGAATGTATCCAAGGAAGTACTAAGGCACTCTTGCATTAATTATGGAAATTTATGCTACAACACAATCAAGACAAGATGTTAATGAAAATCATGGAAAGATAATAACTCTCCATCATTTTGTGTAGTTGTGGCATGTTCTATGGGTCACTTTGCCTATCCCAATTAAAATTTCCATAGGTGAGAAATATTTAGGGACACAAAATTTGTAGGAAGCTGAAGTTTGTGAGTGTAGGATTTTTGAACAAGAGCTCAAGATAGTAGGGGAGAGAAGTAGGAAGGAGCCCACTGGAGAGGTGAAAAAATGGAAGAAAATAATGAAAGTCTAGAACAAGCTAGAGAAGGGTGGGATAGTGAGGTATATTGAGAAACTCCATGACTTTGATAAGGAGATCACCAAGCTCATGGTGAATACCTAGAAGGATGGGCATGTAATAATTGATGGCATTTCTGATCAAATCAATGTAGAAATGATAGCTTAGATCACAGAGATACCCATGGAGGGGATTAATTTTTATAGGGATAAGAAAATGTTTTCCAATGCAGTTAAAGATTTTGTGAAGAATGACGAAGAACGGAAGTGTTTAGTGAAGGTTGAGAGATACTATGAGATGAAGTCGATAAAAAAGTTGTGGATGTATGTTTTAAGGGTTTTTATTAAATACATCTCTTTGGACACTAGATTTGATAGGGTCAGAACACACCAATTTGTTCTCTTAAATCAGTTTAGGCATGACACAAAAATTTCTTTTCCTTTTTATCTATTTACCTCGATGAGTAAGGGCATTGAGGGTTTTAAGAAAAAACCCACTCCAAACCCAACCCTATATGAGGGATTGCTCCTGCTGGTCTATGAATATTTTAAAACTCAAACAAGGGGGGCATCTTTATCCTACTTTGGGGATGATTTAGAGGCATTGGGAGCTCGAAATACTCTAATTTCTAAGGAAGTTTAGAGTCTTAGCTCAAAAGATGAGGAAACAATTTCCTCCAAAGGCAAGAAGTATAAGGGGGGGAGAAAATTCCTCCTCCTTCTAGTTATGTTCCTAGCAGAAAAAGCCCTAGGGGATTAACCCCCAATCTAGAGAAACAAGAGGAAGAGGAGAATAATGAAGAGGAAGAGGAAATGGAGTCAAAGGAAGAGAAGAGGGGGAAGAAAGTGGGAAGGTGGGAAAAGATATTTCTATTCAGTCAAGGAACCCCAAAAAGAGAAAGGTCGAGGAGGAGCTGTAGCCAGAAGAGAAGAAATATCATAGCTCTAAGGCTTCATGACCTTTGCATTCTATCTCTCCATCTCAGGAGATTAAGGAAACTATGGTGGAAGATAGTGGGGAGATAGTTATGAAAGATAAAAGGAGGTTATGGAGAAGCTTCAACACCCAAATGACAACGATGGGGACTATTAGGGAGAAGGAGAAACTGTAAGTCTTGGAATACTTAGAAGGAAAAGCCGACTTTGATGAGCTCATAGACCCTGCTCTAGTTGTGATTTTAGATAATGCAAGGGAAATAGGGCTCAATCTACTTAATAATGCCAAAAATAGCATGAAAGATAACTTTCACTCTATCAAATGGTTGTTCCATGAGATTGAGGTGCTCAAGGAGAAAAGAAGCATGGAGGAAGGCCACAAGACAAGCAGCAACTAGAGTCATCTTACCGACTAGGAGGATCATATCTCAAAGGTTGAGTAAAGGGTGCAAAATATGGAGATATAAAACCAAAACCTGGATAATCAGGTGATTACTACCCTAAACATTATGAATAAGAACATCAATAGCTTGGGTAAATCATTGAAAATGAAGGAATCAATGGGGATAAGGTTGAAAAAGCTAGCTTGAACCTCAAGAAGATAGAGAGTAAAATGAAAGAGACTAGGGGCTAGGTGGAATGAACCAATGACTAGAACTAGGAACGTGTAGGTGTGGAGATCCATAGCCCCAACGAGGAAGAATAGAATGTACAAGATCCTGAATAGTGAGAATATTTGCTAGCGGTCTAATTTTTTGCTTTGTACTATATTTAGTTTAGTGCATTTGGCTTTTCTCTACTAGCCACAGGCCCGTATTTTGTTTTTGGCTTTTGTTTCCTAGCCGCGAGCCTATCTTTTGTTATGGCTTTTTATAGGTAGTTGCATAGGGTCTGGACTTTATTTGATATTATTATTTCTAATGTTATGTAAAAACTTTTGGGTTTCAGGATCCTTGTAAAACCTATTTTTCTTAATCAAAAACAAATTTCCAAAGAACTGATGGAAAGAATCAAGCCAAGATGGGAACATGCCAACAAAATTGAAAATGACATATATGAGAAGACTCTAAGGCAACTCATGCCAAGTTTTAATGACAAAGAAATAAAAGAGTCCATGACAGAAAATGAAGAAAAAATCACTTTTAAATTTAACACTTGCTTAATACTAATCAATGGCATTGAACATGTGGTGAAGAATGTCACCAATACATGGAAGAATATCTACAATGCTCATGTCAGTGATAAAGAAGATGACAAAAATGATAAGGAAGAAGAGGACAATGATGATGAAGAATTAAAAAATGATGATAATAAAGATGAAAAAGAGAAATAACATGAAGCCATCAAGGAGAATCTCCCTAAGATTCTAAGCATTGAGAAAATCGACCATGAAAAGATTAAAACAATGATTATGACCTCATTTCCTCACTCTTCAAGAAAATCTTTAAAGCCATCAAGCTCAAAGAAAGCTTCTACTGAGCTAGTTGTGGAAAATACTACAAATCCAAGCACTCAACTAATTTATGCACCTATTCAACTAAGTACTTCATTGACCAAAGTGATCAACACTTCATCTACCGAGTAGTCAATGCTTCCCCCTTCATCAATTTTGGCTACTTAGCAATAGGGTATTTCTATAATTAGTGCAATACCTACTTTTGTCGCTAGTCCTTTTATTTCCACTATTGTCACTATTCCAAGTATGAAAGTAATTAGTACAAAGATAGTTGAGAGAAAACCTCAACTGAGTACTAAGGTTTCTAGCAAAGGAAAAGATAAGGAAGAAGAAATTAATCTTGATGAGGATATAGTTATCCTGAATTGGAATATCTCTATTTTGAATCCGAATCAAATGCATAAAGTAGGTGAGCTATTATAGAAGAAAGCTAAGAAACAAAGGCTTAGAGAGGAGAGAAACAAAGAAAATCATGTGCTAGAAGATGTAAAGAACATTCTTGCAAATGCACTTAGCACCAAGGTTGATACCTCTCAACCTATTTTGGCTCTATTCGTAGAAGTGGTTTAGAAATTCAATGAAGATTTGAATGGGCTAGAAAAATTATTGCAAAGAGTAGAGAAGAAATTTGAAAACAAAGGGTTGGAGCTAGTTGCATAGAAGATTTCAATATATCAAGTAGACTTGTCTACTATAATAAGCTCATTAGAAACCTCTACTAACAATGTCACTTCTCTATTTGGTAAACTATGTGATACATCTATCTTTACTTAGGAAATCAAAGATAAACTCTCCAAGATAGATGAAGACCTAATGAAAACTACACACCAGTTGTCACTTGACTCAAGCTATAGTTCTACTCATTACACAATGATTAGATTTCTAACTAATATGCAAGCAAAATTACTAATGGAAGAACCTAGGATAAGGGCCACACTTTTAGATATACAAGGCATTATTCTTCCAAACATGGATGCATTGTAGAAACACATTTCACATGCCAAAAGTCTCATCCATTATAACAACTTCTCCATAGCCAATCACATCATGGAGTTATCAGCAAAAGTTTATATTGTGTTGCATGCAAGAAAGGTGTTGCGAGAAAATTAGGACAAGACAATGCCACTAATTTTAAAGGTACATTCTGACTTCTTGTCACATTTTGGCATAACCGTGTAACACACACCTTTGGCATTTATGTCAAAAAGGGGGAGAATATGTAAAAAGGGGAGAATATGTGATATTGCAATAAAAGGGGGAGATGATGAGAAGATGTATATAATATGTAAAGTATGTTGAATATATATGTATGGGAGAGCATCATAATATTATACATATACATGTATAGATATTTAGATAAACATCTCCTACAAAAGAAAATTTGAAAAATCTCAAAAACATAGTATGTTACCAAGTTGAAGACACAGGATGGGGACTAAAGATTATTTTGATTTATTTTTGAATTCAATTATGTTTGATAAGTGTTTTTGTCACTAATGCCAAAGGGGGAGATTGTTGACATTATAGTCAAGTTTTTTTATTAGTGACATACACAATTAATTAGATGGTTAGTGGCTACCAAGCTTATCTTGCAATTAATAGTATTAACCAAGTAATTCAAGCTATACTGACTTCTACATTTGCTACCAAGTTCCAAGAAAAATATAGTTTACATCGACCAATATCTACCAAGTTGGTAATTATCAGTGTAAACCAAGTTTCATAGTGTTTACCAAGTTTCTTGATGCAAACTAAGCTCTCTAGTGTTTACTAAGTTCACAACTTTAGTGATGTGAATATAGTGTTGACTGAGATAAGTAGTGTCAACCAAGTCATTTTCGTTTATACTGAGCTTACAGTGATAGTGTTGACTAAGCTATGTAGTCTCAACCAAGTGATTCAGTTTATATGCTAAGTTTTGTAGTGTTCACTGAGTTACCCATATAAACCAAGTTTAGAATACTTAGAAGTGATTAGTATGAGTTGAGCTTCTATGTATATCGAGTGCATGATGATGTTGAGCATTGACAATGGTTTTTGACTGTTAGAACCTCACTGAGTTTGTCTTCAGAATCCAAGTACCCGTAATTGGAATGACTTTGTGTATTTTGGTGAAAATTGTATTGTAGCTGACTTTGATGAATTCAAAATTGGATTTGTATATATGTAATGTATTGTATCACATCCAATGAATGAAGAAATGATGCATGAATATGAAAAGATAATTGTAAGAAAAAAAGTGTGAAGTAAGAAGGCTACAAGCAATATAAGGAGCATCACAGATTTATCCATCACAAAAAAGTAATCATTATACTCCAAAGGAATCCTTCATAAAATCAATATTGTAGATCAGAGATAAGTCATTGGTTCATTCTAATAGGTGGAACAATTAAATCCTTTCACAAGGAAGACTTAATAGTCTTTTGTAAATCTCTTTACCAAGTGGATACTTCACTATATGTTTTTAAATCCTTTTGCAAGGTGGACCTAACAATCCTTATTGCTCCTAATAGGGTAGATCATCAAAAGCGATCATTGTAAGCTTCAGTAAACCAAATTTATACTATAGTACTAAAGCTTGTTAGTATCATCCCCACCATAGTTTTACTTTCTATTTGAAAGGTTTTTAGGTTACCATATTGTGTGTCAAAGTATATGAATGTTTTAATGTTTTCAATTTTTCATGCATACAATTAGATTAGAATACACATGAAGGACTAATTAGTGAATTAAGATTAAGTTTTATTGGTTACTAACTTACCCCTCCCCTCTCAGTAACATAGCCTATCTTATATTTCCAACATGCCCTTCCTATTTTTTGTTTCTTTTCAAACAAATCAATTCACTATACTAGTAGTTGTGGAAACCATGGGGAAATGCAATTGGTCCTCTTGCCCTTATAGCTAACAATGATCTTGCAAGAGCATCAATGAAGAATTTTTCAAGATTTAATGATGATGGGACCACCTTTGCAGAACAACACTTAAGTGCTTACCACAAGGCTTGTGGTGTAGTAAATCCTCAACATGAGGATGTGGTTGTTAGAATGTTTGTAGATACAGTAGTGGACAATTTTGTTGATTAGTTTCAAGACCTACTTGTAGGATGCATTAAAAATTGGGACACTATGAAACAATGGTTTGAGGAATTGTACAAAAGTACAAAGGATGCACAAGTATTATTGTTGCAATTGGCGTAGATAAAGAAAGAACCATCAGTTTCCACAAGAGATTTTAATGCAAGATTCAACAAAATCATCAAAAGAATACCTACTACAAGTGCATCTACAAATGATAATAAGAAGAATTTCTACATTATTTCTATGCCTCTTGATTTGGGATATCAAATTAGAAGAGCAAATGTAGCAAACTTGCAAGTTGGCTAGGCACTAGCTATGGAGATGGAAGATGACATGATAGCTTCTAGAAAATGGAAGAGAGAATTTCAATCTAGAACTATGATTAATACAACTAGTACTTCTAATAATACTGAGGCTATGCTTCAAAAATCATCTAATGAGTTTATTTCATTGAAGAAACAAATCAATAGGCCTACTCATTC
Organism: Cupressus sempervirens; assembly: GCA_028749045.1. Lineage (NCBI taxonomy): Eukaryota > Viridiplantae > Streptophyta > Pinopsida > Cupressales > Cupressaceae > Cupressus > Cupressus sempervirens. The sequence continues at coordinate 606,220,647 of CM053785.1, forward strand.
TTTTCATCAACCTCATCAAGAAGGTTATAGAAACCCAAATGGAGGTAAAGCATTGAAAATACTACCTATCCAACAAAGATTGGTAATTGAAGGTGCTCCTAAGAGACAAAATATGTATACTTTTCATTTAAGGGTAGGCCATGATGGAGATACATATGTTGATATGATAAGATATAGGTAGATGGTGGACAATAAAGAACAAATAGTTGAATACCCTAAAACTGAGGATGATCATGCTCCTTGTGGTAACTCTGAAAGCTTTTTCTTAGAGTATGAATTATATTTAGAGATACGAGGTGACTATTTTTATACTCTAGAAGGACCTTAGTTGACAATAATGGCCAAAAGTCAAAAGAATAGAAATTAGATCAACAATCCAATTCTTGTAAAAAATAATACACCATCAAACAAAATTGATAAAGATAAAGACATGGTAACTTCAACTTTATAGAAGGAACATAGAGGTAAATCATATGATTCTTTTGATATAATACAATACTATTAAGAAACAAGAATTTAGATTTCTCCATTGGATTACTTGAAAGCTAATCCTGATCACTTGAAAAGGTTAGTTGAGCATTACAATAAAGATAAAGAACAAGTTAGTATTAATGCTATTGTTGATCATCTTAGTAAAGTTAGTACTAATGTATCTTCTTTAATTGATGAGGATTTTGTACTTCCTAAGTTGTTTAGAGAAGAATAACCTCTTGTCTTGGCCACATGCCCAAATGAAAAACTAGATCCCTTCTACATATCCTTTCTCATCAATGGAAATAGATTGAGTAATTGTATCATAGATTCAGAAGCCTCTAATAATGTAATGCCTACATTTGTAGCAAAAGCTTAAGCACTTCCATTGACCAAAACCTTTGGTAGATTCTATTCAATGGATGCAAAACATGTGCATTTACTTGGATATATTAAAGATGCTCAAGTTTCCCTAGCTGCCTATCCCACAAAAAGACTTAGACTTACCATCTTAATGGTAGACATTCCTACAAACTATGGCATGCTCTTAAGTAGAAGTTTTTGTAAAGACATGGGCAAGAAATAAAACTAAACTGGTCTTGTGCCACTATTCAAGTTGGAGATAAAAAGGTGAAGCTAGAACCAAAAGAAAAAGAAAAAATTATTGTCCTCAAATTAGATGACCCTAGATCTCAGATCTTTTATCATGAAATGAGATTTGGTAATTACATTAACTTTTCTAACACCCCCAATATCTTAGAAGAATCAAAACAAAATAAAGGTGACCAGTCATGGACTTTGGAATTTTTTGGCAATTGTGATAATGTTAGTTTTTAGGTGTAGGTGTAGTGTTGATATCACCTAGTTGGGAGATGACTTTCTTGCCCTATAAGTTAGATTTTAAAAATACTAACATACTATAGAATATGAAGCCCTTCTCTTTGAAATAATGACAACTAAAAAAAAAGGAGTCAAGGTGCTTAAAGCTTAAGGAGATGTAGAGTTTGTGGTAAAACAAGTTAGAAATCAATATGTAGTAAAGAACTCAAGATTGAAAAGCTACTATAATAAGGTGTGGGATGAAATTGAGAGTTTGGATGATTTTTCAATTACATCAACATTTAAAAAATTAAATTCAATAGCTGATTCTTTGGCAATTTTTGCACCATTACTCTTACCACATCCTAATTTCAAAGATCAAACCTATAAAGTAGAAGTTCTATTCAAGCCCAATGTCCTTGATAATGAAGATTCATGGTAGGTGTTTGAAGATGATAAACACATACTAAAATTTGTTTAAGGGGAAGATAATTTTGAATGCTTGTATTTTGAGGGAAGCACTAATGCAAATGGTGATGATTCGGTGATAGAGGATAAGAAGAAAAAAGATCTTGATATGATTCAATTGAAAGGTAATAGGATTCAACCCCATCTAATATTTTTAGAAAAATGTTTTGATAGGCATGATGCATACATAAAGAGGGAAAGAGATAAAAAAAGGAAAAACTTGTGGTGAATATGATGGAATCAATATAGGGACAAAAGTCAATCCAAAGATGATAAACATAGGAAAGTGTTGCACACCAGTGGAGAGGGTAGAGATCATGAATTATTCATTGAATTTCAAGATGTATTTTCTTGGAGTTATGAAGACCTAAATAATTTCATGGGTGGAAAGATCAAACATGAAATCCCTCTTAAGCCAGATGGAGCACTATTCAAGTAGAAATAAATAAACTATAATCCTATAGTTGAAGGATAAATCTTCAAGCAAATTGACAAAATGGTACAGGCTAGGATTATATATCCTATTCATCATTACACTTGAGTTGCTAATATTGTGTTGATGAGGAAGAAGAATGGAGAGATAAAGATTTGTGTAGATTTCATAAATCTAAATCAAGCCTCACTCAAAGATAATTTTTCTCTCCCTAATATGGATCATCTTTTACAAACTATTGCACAATCAAAGATGATGTCCATGTTAGATGGATTTTTATGATATAATCAGATTCAAGTAGATGAAGCAGATTAATTCAAAATTATATTTACTACACCATGGGGCACTTTTCCTTACAATAGAATTTCTTTTGGCTTAATCAATCCAAGTACAACTTTTCAGTGTGGCATGAATTTGGCCTTTGAAGATTTAAAAGATAGAATTATTTTCATATACCTTGATGATTTGATAGTCTTTTATAAGAAAAGAAAGGATCATATAAAAGATCTATAAAAAGTATTGCAAAGATGTATAGACCACAGTATCTCATTGAATCCAAAGAAGTCAATATTTTGTCTGATAGAAGGAAAGCTTCTTGGTCATATTATATCCCAAGAAGGAGTAAAGATTGATCTAGATAGGGTTAAATCTATTCAACAATTAAGCCTACCATTGAGAAAAACTAGAGTGAAGTCTTTCTTTGTCTAGGTAAACTTTTTGAGAAGATTTATACTTGATTTCTCTGAGATAGTTAAATATATAGTTAATATGATGAAAGGAAATAAAAATTTCAAATGGAGTGATGTTGGGAAAAAGGATTTCGAATATATAAAAGATATCATTATGAAATCCCCTTATCTTGTTCATCCTGACTACACTAAGGAATTCATCAATTACTATTATGCCTTAGAACATACTATGTCAGCTATATTGATGCAAGAAAATAAATAAAGAATACAAGCTTTAATTTCATTCAGGAGTATACCATTAAAGAATAAATAACTAAGATACTCATAGATTAAGAAACATGCATATGTAGTGGTGAGAGATCTTTAATTTTTTAGGTTTTATGCATTGCATTCTCATTCAATAATATATGTGCCAGATTCTGTAGTAAAAAGTATTCTAACACAACAAGAAGTTGGTTTTAATAATAGAGGAGTGTGGATAGAAAAGGTCCAAGAATATGATATAAAAATTAAGCCAACTAAAATTATAAGAGGTAATGCACTCTATAAAGCCTTGGCAGAGGATCAACAATTCAAAGAAAAAGATACTCCAAAATTTCTTATGGTAAGTCTTAAGGATCCATGGTTTTCAAACATTGCTTACTTTCTAACATATAGTGAATGCTTTGATGGATTAACTAATAAGAAAAGGAGAGCTCTAAAAACTAATGCCTTAAAATATGTAATTCATGATGATGTCTTGTATAAGAGAGCTATTGATGGAACATTTCTAAGATGTATGGATAAGGAACATCAGGTGAAGTTCTTAAGATTTTTTCATGATAAAGCATGTGGAGGATATTTTTCTAACATTATCACTACATTCAAAAATCCAGAGACAATGTTATTATTAGCCTGGTATGTTTAAAGATGCACATATGGGGGTGAATAATTGTGAGAAATGCAAGATGTTATTGGTAAACTTTAGTTATCTTCTTTACCTCTTAGGCCAATGGTAATTGAAGCCCCACTCTATCAATGGGGCTTAGATTTTATAGGCTAAATCAATCCTCCTTCTAGTCAAGGACACTCATATATATTAACTACCACAGATTATTTCAATAAATGGGTTAAAGCTAATCCAATGAGAAGAATTCACCAAAGGTGGTATGTAATTTTCTTAAGGAGCATATATTGATCAAGTTTCGAGTTTCTCTAAAGTTGATAATGGATAATGCATCTTATTTATCTTCCTTAGAGATCATTGAGTTTTCCTATGATAATGGCTTTCAAGTTGGACACTCCTCTAATTATTTTCCTCAAGGAAATGGGTTGGTTGAGGCTAGTAATAAGAACCTAATTAATATTTTGAAGAAATTGGTCTTAGATAATCAGAAAGGTTGGCACAAGAAGATTCATGATGCTTTATGGGCTAACAAAACCACACCTAAAAGAGCTATTGGTATCTCACCTTTTGAATTAGTCTATAGAGTGGAAGCTAATTTACCATTACCTTTAGAACTTACTGCATGTAAATTAAAGACTGTCATTGAAGAAGATGTTTTCCAAGATGGATTAGAAAAGATAATCATGTATCTCACCAAGCTACAAGAAGAAAGGGAAGAGATGGTTGACAAAATTATTAAACATCAAGGAAGGATAAATAAGTTTATTAATAAAAAAGTAAGGCCTAGAAAGTTTATGGAAGGTGCTTTGGTGTTGTTATGGGATAAGAGACATGAGCCAAGAGGTATGCATTCCAAGTTTCAATCCTTTTTGAAAGAGATTTTTTAGGTTATTCAAGTGAATCAAAATAATTCCTTTAAGTTGGCATATCCCACAAGAGAAACCCTATCATATTCTTATAATTATCAAGATCTAAAGTTGTATCAAATGCAAAATTGAAAGAAGGTAACCCTTGTATAGTAGCTAGATAGGTAGGTTTTCCTTTCATGCTATTTTCTTTAGTTTAGTTGTTTCCTTTGCTAGGTAGTTTGTTCATGTTTCCTAGTTTAGTATATTTGTCTTCAAGGTTTCACCTTTTTGTGTGGAACAAGAGATTGCTAGAGTTCTTTCAAACATTATCATGCTTGAATCCCTAGACAGAGCTAGTTGTTGCCCAAGTTTTAGTCTATATTTTTGCTATAGGGATTTAAATTAAATCAAGTGTCAACGTCTTGAGTTTGAGTCTAGATTGACTATAGGATGGTCTTTCTTGTCATCATTTCTTTGAGCTAACCTAGTGTGGAAAATCATGTGAGCAATGAATTAGTCCAAAGCTAGGTGATTAGGGTTTGGAGGGTTTGTTATGCGTTATCTTAATGAGAAGAAAGTCTAGATATTCTATTACTTCATATTTTATTGTTCCTAATAATTTTGAAGGTAAATATTTATGTTGAAAAGTAGTTATTCATGAAAGCATTCCTACAAATCTCTGAGAAACCCTAATTCTATGATCAAGTGTTCCATTAAAGGCATAATGTAGGTAGAATGAAGAAATCACGATCATATATAGAGAAAATATAATAGAAAAACATCAAAGATTAATCTTGAAGAGAATATAAAGATTGTGACAATGAACTATAAGGAGAATCAGTTGAATTCACATACAAGGGAAGTAGATAAATTATCAAAAAATGTTGAAAGAACCACATCAAAGTTGGTGAAGACCAAAGTTGAAATTGAATCAAAGAATCAAAACTCATCTAATCGTCCACATCACCACGTTGAAAATTCAATTGAATGAAAGAACACATGCTATTAGTTAGTTAAAAAGTTAAAATCTTACCTATCAGATTAGGTCCCATTAGAATATTAAGTGAAAATAGAATTCTTTTAGCTGTTAGATCTTACAAGATTGATGGACATTGGTTTCCCACTTTTTGAATATGCATGAAGTTTAGATAATGTGAGGAAGTGACAGTTTGACACATGTAGCCATGGGACTAGATTCAATTTGTGAGCCATAATAGATAACTTCTAGAATAAAGGTCAGGGTGGTGTGTTATGATTGGTTGGTTTCTCTAAAAATGATAGAGGTGGGTTAGTTTTGCTGGATCATTTGATCTCATTTGACCTACAATGCTCACTTTCCTTCTTTACGAAGATGTGTGAGGTTTAGACAATGTGGGAAAGTGATGATTGGAAATGTGTCCTAAGGGGCCCATTATATTCCATCAAGTGCCACATAGAAAAGAGGTCCAACATTAGAGTTTCTAAGCAATAAATTACTGCGATTTGTCTACCACAGTGTACCTAGCTAGAAAGAGGGACTTGTGCTACAAAATAAAGAAACGTAACATCATTTTATTACCACTTTTAGATCAAAGAATGATCAACAATTTTTTCTTTCCTACTTTGCAAACATGCTCAAAGTTTAGACAATGTGGGGATGTGATAATGAGACACATAGAGTGATGGACTCATGGAAGGAAATACAACAATGATAGCAAAGTTTAAAATAATTTAATCTTGGTTGGCAATTTAGGATCAATGGTCAGAATTTAAAATTGTAGTGACCATTGGAATATGAAATACATAGGTTTGGCATGAAACAATGAAACATGAAGAAAATAGTATTTTTTTGAAAGATTTTTTAAATTATAGGAAGATGAACAGTCATGGCATGTTTAGGAATATCACAAATTCAAAATCATTGATGCAGATTGGATAATTTCCTATTTTATTCTCATTTTTATATATTGTCACTCTTTTAGAATTAAGAAAGGATAACAAAAAACTATAAATATAACATCATTTGATAATGAAAGGGTTAGAAAACTTGATGGTGAATTGGTATGTAATTCCATTTACCTTATTTTCTTCTCATATTTTGTTTCCCATGCATAGATTAGTTCTGCATTAAGAGTTGAAAGATAATCATAAGTGAATCTATGGTAATCATATGGATTCCATTGCATATTGGTAATTATAGTGAAGGTAATTTTATTTACTTTCTTTATATATGGTTTTGTTTCCTCTCTTCTAGTTTCATATAATATTAGATAGTTTCATTCAGAATTGAAGAATAGATGTGTATGAATCTATTGGTAACTTGTTGAATTCCATTTCATCCAAGCCTAATAGTCAAAGCAATTCTATTGGTATAAATAAGTATTTACTTATTAAAATTTAATTAGGTTAATGCATTATTTTATTATTTATTTGGTGAGACACTTGGGAGTTTGTGCACTTTTATGAGTTGTCATGTTGACAACATAGAAGTAAGCAACTCTAATTTAGCACATGATGTCTACAACAGTAGAGTTTGCATCATTGACTAAGTTGTCATGTAGACAACACAATTATTTGCACTCCTATTTTAACACATGGTGTCTACACCATTATTTTGAATAGTACACCTTTGTAGGCTTATCCTCTCATCATCACACTTACTCTTGTGCTTAATGGAGGATAACCCATATTTGGTGGACATGTGCCTAGTTGTATGACTTATCATGTTGCTGATTCCTATGCATTCTAGAGACTTTTATATACAAGAACTCCTAGTGCACTTTCATATTGAACTAAATACATATCAATATTTTGATCATACTCTTTGTTCTACTACTATTCTTGTGCTTGAGTTCTTTGATCTTGGGTGAATTTTTCCCTAAGGAAAATTCTTACATGGTATCAGAGATTGGAGAATTTTTCTTCACATAGCTATTTGAGACCATGTCATTGCTTTAGCACCTTAGCCCAGATCCAAAGTATGATAGTCATTGGGAGTGTCTAGAGCCAAAATGGACTTTGCTATTGTGCCCAGAACATTGATTTGGTGAAAATCAACTATAAATTCACCTACCCTAGGCCAAAGCCAATTTTGAGGCAAATTTTTTTTGTAAATCAACACCCAAAGTCCCGATTTGCAAGTTTAAGTATGATCTATTAGATCTTCAATTTAATTTAATTTAGATCTATTATTTAATTTCTCTATATTTTTGTCACAATATTTTTGCATATTTTTGAAATTTTTTTGCCTAGTTGGGATAGCAGAGAAATCTTTTTTTTTTGTACAAGTACCATGCAGTGACACCCTGACCCTACAACATTGCAAGGAAGATTTGACAATATATTCCTTGGTTTTTTGGCAGCACTATAATCATTTTTTGGTAGCACATTAATCAAAATCCAGTGAATGCAACCCAAACCTGACCACATTCCACTCACTGACCACACATACTTTCAATGAGAAACATTGACTAGAGGGCACACTATATTCACTGGCGTTCCTTTGCATTTGACTCTATGGTTTGGTGCTTTTACAAAGTGCATTTTCCATTCCTCCCACCAAGGTGGGAGTAATCCCACTTGAAAAAAAAACTTCTAGCCCAAAAAAAGTTGTCAGCCATTAAATTCTCATTCATAGCCTAAAAATACCCTCTACCATTGCTTAAAGTCTTTAGCTACGACGAAGAATCTGACACCTGTGAATCTTTCACCATGCAGTAAGTGTCATGACATCCACATAGACTTGCCCTCCTATCCATGATGAGTCAGTAGCAGGCACCCTCTATGACTGACCACCAACTCGGCATCCCTTGCAAATGTGGATTGCCAATAGAGTTTACCATGTCAGTTGCCAACATGCCTATAGTCATATAGGGCACATATGATTGTACACTAAGTTAGAGATAGTGTACTTGCTTAGTTAGACCTCCACATCAACACCAACTTACCTTGTCTATACAGTGCCACATCAGATTCTATATAGTACGTATAGTATGACCATACCACATCACCTAGTGTGGCTTTTTTCACTAACGTTAGCATTTCAAGGGATTAAATTTGATAGTTGTCTGACCATCATTCCCAGGCATTTTTAAATTGTTGTGATGGTTGTTTGACCATCAAATTTAAGCTTGCAATTTTTTTCCCAAACCACTCTCCAAATATAGTTTTGATTTCACAGTCTGACTTTGGGAGGCCATAAGTTAGTGATTCAAACTCCAAATCAGGTGTAGTTTTTTTGATTTTGAGTAGAATTTCCTAAACTTTTTAGTGGCGGTATTCTTTTCTAGTTTTGGTGCAAGGATTTGTCAAAAATTGCATTTTTTTGGTGACTATACCTATCAAATCTTGCATTTTGCAACTTCAAATGCTCCATATGGGCTCATCTAGACACATTTTTAGGTTGTATTTTTTTTGAAAGTGCATTATTTTTCATCTATTTTCTAGATTTTCATTCAGATTGTAGAGTTGTATGGACAAAAATATCACTTTCAATATTAGGGTCTTTTCTACATTATATTGCTTTGATTACTTTTTAAACTTGTTGTATATTGTAGGTGCACTAAAAGTATTCCAATTTTTAAAACTTTTAAGTCGCTGCCCATGATAAATTTCCACTAATGCATTCCTTGATTCTAAGAAAGTCTCTATGAAGGATTGAATTGTAATTGAGTCTAGATATGTAAATGTGAAAGCAAATGGAAGTCAAAGTTCATTTTTCCACCATGCAGAAGCCCTTCTTGAATTTTCTGCAATGGAGTAGTCAACTTGGGATTTTCCACCAAAGGGAAAAGCATAGTGGAAAACTAATTTTTTGATGCACCTTTTGCAGTCATTTTTAGATTTTCCATTGGAGAGGCAAATGTTTCATTTTCCACCAAAGGGAAAAGTGTAGTGGAAAACTCATTTTTTGCTATGCCTTTTGCAGTCAAATTTCAATTTTCCACATGAGGAGAGAAAAGGAAAATCTCAATCCAAAATGAAGATATATGGGGTCTAGTATCAAGATCACTTCTGAAAAGTAATTTATGAATCAATCTTCATCAAAATTGTGCCTACTACATGGAGGTTGAAAATTGAAGATTGGGTGTGCTTTTCACACTAAAAAATGGAATTTCCACCAAGCATCAAATCCACAATAGAGAGATGGAAAAGAGATCTTAATTGATTAAAAAAAGAATGGTAATCTCATAATGATTTATTTCTTGAAGATTTGGACATCAACATGACATTAAATATGAAGTGGAAAATTCATTTTCTACTATGCCTTTCATAGTCAGTTTGGAGTTTTCCTCAAAGGGAGAAGACAAAACTCAAATTTCCACAAAGGATGAATTAGAGTGTTTCATAACCAGTAACCTAATAGAAAAGAAGAAGTATTGCTTGTTAATTATTTTCAAAGTGTAGCTGTTACTAGAATATGTGAATTTCACCTACAACAGAGAAGTGGAAAACTAAGAACTTGGTACATTTTTCAACCTTCATTTGGGATTTCCCACCACAAGCATTCTAGAGAATCACTTCAAAAATTTAACAAGGAATAAAAATGGTAACCATGGAAGATAACATAGTGGAAAATTAAAGACATCTAGGTTACATAGCATGTGAAAGAAGAATGGCTGGAAACTTTATTTTATCAATTCTGATTTTATAACAGTCATATAGAGCAGAATTCAGTAGCTCATATCTTTTGACTTAGTGATTATTTTTCTGATTTCTTTAGTCAGAATGAAGATAATTAGTTTTGGAAAAACATATCCAAATATGAGCTCGATCCAATGGTGGAATCAAAAGATATGCCCCCCGAAACATGACACATTTTTACCTGGCAGCAATATTTATTTTGCTGTCTGCTCAACAAAGGAAAGATTTTGATATTGATTTAATATATTTAAATGTCAATTGTTAAAATATAATTTAAATATGTTAATATATATCATTATTAACTTTAAAAGTTAATAATCATATTATTTTTCAAAAGGAAAAATATGAGAAGTGTAAGAGATGATCAGTTATAGAACTGAAAAGTCACTGGAAGAAACCAAATGGTTGCTGGAGAATGTATTTATTGTAAAATCTTTTCATTTGAAAAGGGTTCTTCTATTCTACAAGAGTAGGTATTGCTAGAGTAGAGGGGAGATAGTAGTTTATTTTATTCATTGACTTCTGTAATAGATTTGGCCAGAGTTGCAGGCAAATAAAAATTAGAGCATTGTATTTGTTGTGTTCAAAACAAAGAAGAGTTTTGCTTCAAATCAGAGAATTTGAGTATTATTTTTTGAATATATTCAATCAGAGCATTTTTGTATTTGGTTTTGGACATTATCTTGCATCTTGTGTCAAATAATGAATGTGTTGTAGATCAGAGCATTTGCATGTATTCCTATTGTAGAAATCTGAATATTAAATCTTCATTTCTTCACTACATTCATATAATCTACATTCATTGCATTACCAATGTCAAGAAGTCATAGGAATTGTGGGTTCTTGGTATTGGCTAGGTGTAGAACTAAAGTCTGCCTGAGTTAGTTATGTCTAGGACTGGCTTGGTTTTCCTCTTCTATTCTTGGGTTAAGAACATACCCAATTAGTTTAGGAACACACAAATTCATTGAATATCATTGATAAGGGAGCTGTAACTTTAAATTCAAAGGAAATCTATCAACCTCATGATAGATTATCCAACTATTGGTATCAAATTATTTCTCACACGTTCGAGCATTTAAGAGTTACATTGGGAAGAACAATCTATTTACCAACACTGACCTACAATGCTTAGTGACAAATTTGGGCCTCAAAATGTAGTTGTAAAAAGTAAAATTAGAGGTCCACTTTGTACATTTTTACAAGTGGATTATTGTACATGCACTACATATGAAGTGCCAAAAGCATCTTTTTTGGGGTGTATTTTTATTGAGTGAAAAGGAGGGCTGTGTATTGTGTTTTTGTGTCTCTCTTATGTGCTCTTTTCATTTTCTACATCATGGGTTCACCTAAAGGTCCACTTCTAACTTCACACAATTATTCCACATGGAAAGACATTACATGGAGTAGATTAATGGAAAAATGTTTAAGTCTTTATGTTGATGGTTCAATTGCAAAACCCACTAATGCCATAGCACTCGATGATTGGAAAACTAAAGACCAATAGGCTTTAGGAATTATAAGGACTTGTGTACATAGAGATCTCTTCTTCCACATTTCCAATTTCAAGGAAGCCAAACTTACATGGGACAAACTTCAAGCATTGTATGGTAAGGTGGATGAGGAAAAGGGATACCAAATTGAGGATGACCTACTTCTCTTCGATCCTAAGAATTTTGACACAATTCAAGATTATATCAAAAAAGTCAATGAGTTTAGAGCACTAAAATATTGTGGTAAACCCATGAAGGATGATAAGTTAATTCATTACATCCTAAAGAGGCTACCTTCAGAGTATGATTCCTTTTTTTTGAGTTATAATACTCATAGGTTGACCATGGGGAGTACTTTCCAAAAGCCTACATTTGATGCATTTGTAGAGATGTTGATTTTTGAACAAACCCACTTGATAGATATGAGACTTCTCACATCATCAAAGACCAAAGCATTGGTAGCTAGTGATGAGCACCAATCAAGTCAAGGAGGAACAATTTTTAACAACAAAAAGAAAAAGAAGTGGAAGAAAAATCTCAATCTGAGACACAATAATCCTCCTCAAAGCAAGGAAATTCTTCTTCCAACAAGAAGGGAAGTAATGAAAAGAAGGAAAAAAAAATTTGTACATATTGCAAAAAGCCAAGACGAGCATCATTGCAAGATTAAGAGAATCGATGAGTTGGAAAACCTACTTAGGAAGAAAAAAATTCAAGTGCCTGGTACTTCCAAGGATTCAACTCCACCCACTTCAAAGGGGAAATGTAAGAGTTGATAAAATCCAAATCCACAACTCACCAAGATCACCTGAATGCAAATAAACCATTGAAGGGAAACCAAGGAAGGAAGAGGTGGAGCTTGGAGAAACCCTAATCAGACTTGAGAGGGAAAATATTACAGAATAAGAAAAATGTATTTACAATGAAAATGAGATATGAAAATACAATGAGAGAGACCAAATATAAAGGCCTCATGGAAGCTTTTAGAAAAAGTTGGAAAGTGGTAGAAGATAAGGTTAACAACTAAGAATACGTCCAAAAAAAGGTGGAACATGCTAGAAGGGAACAAACTCCTGCGTTGTTAACAACTCATCACTACAATTATTAAATGAATGCATTAACCTAAGTAAGCTTAAGAAAATAGAATAAATAATTAATAATTAATTATTTACTCTAACACCCCCCCTTAAGTGCAACTTAGGGGAATGACTTAAGCTCATAAAACTAAGATGAAATGCAAAATGGGTCCTGACAACAAGGCCATGTTAGGTACCCATGTACAATGCAAAGAAAAGAAACCTTTGAAAATGGGGAAAGACAGAAAACCTCATGGGAAAAACCCTCCTCCCAAAAGAGGTATGAACCTAGTGAAGGACTAAAGAAGCCTCCAACTAGGGAAATGTCTCATAAAATAGGAACAAAGAGTGATCATGAAGAGCATCACTGAAGCATGAAGAAGTCACAAACTCTATCATCAAAAAGAAATTGCTGATCTAAAGAACCTCCATAGAAGAAGGCACGAACTAAGCATATGTATATGGTGATTGATCCTATATACTAGGTCAGATCATCTACATGCAAATAACCTGTCAAAGGGAAACCAAGGAAGGAAGAGGTGGAGCTTGGAGAAACCCTAATCAGACTTGAGAAAGAAAATATTGCAAAACAAGAAAAAAATGTATTTACAATGAAAATGAGATATGAAAATACAATGAGAGATCTTGAATAAAAACTCCCATGTTGTCAACAACTCATTACTACAACTATTAAATGAATGCATTAACCTAAGTAAGCTTAAGCAAATAGAATAAATAACTAATAATTAATTATTAATTCTAACATAAAAGGGCAAGAACTTATGGCAAACACAAGTTCTTCAATGGAATGGATTCTTGACTCTGGTGCATCCTATCATATGGGTTCTTCAAATGAAGATTTTTCTTCATTTAAGAAATCATAGGTACCACACATCTTTGTGGGATATGATATTGAAATGGAAGTTGAAGGGAAAGGATATGTGGAGATGGAAAATGGGGAAATCAAAGATGTTCTCTATGTTCCAAACCTTAGCTCTAATCTCCTCTCAATTTACCAAATCACTCACCTTGGAGATGGCAACAAAGTTGAGTTCCTTCCAGATTTAGTAATGGTTCAAAAGATGATTCATTGGTTGTAGTGGGGAAAGTAAATCATGACAAGAGGATTTATTCCTTCTCTCACTTTGTGCCTAAGTCTCCTTCACATGCCTTGTTAACTCATTCACATCCACAAATTTAATTATGACATGAGTGGTTTGGTCATCTTTCCTTCCACTATCTTCAACAACTTTTCTCCAAAAACATGGTCAAAGGTCTACCTAACATCAACTTTTCTAAGGGTGAATGTTCATCATGTTCTATTGATATGCATCTAGAGGAGAAGTTTGATAAAGGAAAGTCTTCAAGAGCACCAGTTGTTCTTTAGTTGGTTCACATGGTACTAGTAGGTCCTTTTGTAGTGACATCAGTTAGCCAGGGTTGCTACATCCTCACTTTCATTGATGAGTTTTCATGCTACACATGGGTCTACTTTCTTCATCATAAGAACAAAGTCATTGATAAGCTACAAGCCTTCAAGAGTCATGTTGAATAGCAAACAAGGAAAGTCATCAAGGTTCTTTGGATGGACAATGAAAGCACATATGTGGATAGAAGACTTAAAGACTTTTGTAAACTTGAGGGAATTGATCTTTAGAATCCACCAGCATTCAGTATGCACAAGATAGACATTGTAGCAATAAGGATTAGAACTCTTATGTCCATGGCAAGTTGCATGATACAAACCAAGTCTATTGATCCAACACTTGAAGTCAAAGCTATTAGTGGTGCCACTCACATACTTAATAGGTCTCCTCATAATGCCTTAGATGGGAAGACTCCTTTTGAGGCATGGTGTGACATAAAACTAGTTTTGAGTCACTTCAGAGTCCTTAGTTGTCCAGCATGGGCAAACATATCTTCCAGGGGATGCAAGGCACCACTACCTAGGCCTTGTACTTTCATTAGATATGAAGATAGTGTTAAGGCATATAGACTTATGGATCTTGAGACACATGAAATCTTTGTGGAGAAGGATGTACACTTTGAGGAAAGTTCAAACAACTTATCCTCTAATCCTCTTTGCAATTCATATACTATGGAAACTGATAGTGACACCAATGATAGTGCTTCAATAGATTTAGATATGGTTCTATTGATAGTTATCGTGAGAGGTCATGACATCAGCATAGTCCACATGCATATATTGCCACAGTGATAGGTCCAACATAGTAGGGTACACCTTGTCTTCCAACTTTAGCAATAGGGGATGACTACATAGTAGACGTTTCGGGTTTTTTTGTGGAGTCATACATAACGGATTTGGGGGACATCATTGATGATATGTATCTTCTCTTTGGTAGAGAAGATCCTTCTTCAGTTGTTGCAAGGGCTCACTTTGACCCTCATGTCCATTCTCTACATGATCGATCTTCACATGTTGATGTGATTGTGGATCCTTATGTACAACAATTATAGGAGGTCTCTTTATCATTTGAGGAGATAGTTAGTTCTTTAGGATAGGTTCTACCTACATCCTTGCCAGATTTGCATTCATTCTTGGAAGGGGTGACCATCAGCATCAACACAGGGATAGTTGAATAGGTTTCAAAGACATCATTGATCATTGGGATTCTTTCTATGCATAGGGGAAGCATCTCACTAGTAGCTTTGGCATTGTTTCTTCCAAAGGGGGGAACATTATATAGTGCTTATGGACTAGCTTCTACCTTGGAGCAACTATCACTGGTTGACATTTTTCATTTGGGTGGGGGGGGGACTACCTTGTCTCTCTTCAGCTTCTTTCTTATGGGGGGACTTTTTCCTCTTTTGAGGTTTTGTTCTTCTCATTCTTCATTATTGTATATACTTGATGTATGTCATAATTGGGGGGTCTTGATTACTCCATCCATCCATGCATCTTGTCCTTTCATATCTCTTTTTGGGGGAGGGTTTTTCCCATGAGGTTTTCTTCTTTCTCCACTTTATAAGAGATTACATTTCATTATGTACATGGGTACCTAACATGGCCTAGTAGTTGGGACCCATTATGCATTTCATGCTAGTTTTTGTGAACTTAAGGGCATTCCCCTAAGTTTCACTTAAGGGGGGTTGTTGGTGTAAATAATTAATTACTTATTACACTTTACTTAATTTTACTTAGGTTAATGCATTATTTTATTATTTATTTGCTGAGAAACTTAAAAGTTTGCATACTTTTATGAGTTGTCATGTTGACAACACAGAAGTAAGCAACTCTAATTCAACACATTGTGTCTACAACATTAGAGTTTACATCATTGACTAAGTTGTCATGTAGAAAACATAGTTATTTGCACTCCTATTTTAACACATGGTGTCTACAACATTATTTTGCATGCTACACCTTTGTAGGCTTATCCTCTCATCATTGCACTTACTCATGTGATTAATGGAGGATAACACATATATGGTGGACATGTGCCTAGTTGTATGACTTATCATGTTGCTAATTCCTATGCATTCTAGAGGCCTTTATATATAGGCACTCCTAGAGTACTTTCATATTGAATCGAATACATATCGATATTCTGATCATACTCTTTGGTCTACGGTTGTGCTTGTACTTGAGTTTTTTGATCTTGGGTGAATTTTTCCCTAAGGAAAATTCTTACAAATTCCATTTGCTTCTATATATGCATTTATTCCTCTCTTCCTCCTTTTGCATATAGCTGGTTAACCTACATTTAAAATAGAAGTAAGAGTTATAAAGTATCAAGATAATCTACTACAATCATTCCATTGAGTGTGATAGATTATTCAAATCCATCTTGCCTGAATTGTTTGTGCCTACAAACAATGTGGTTATCCTTTACTACTCTCAAATTAAGAGCTTATCAAATCAAAAGTTGTGATGCCATAAAAACATATACCTAATCAATTCAGAGGGCAATGATAGAATACATGCATTGACCCATTTGTTGGTAAACATCTTTTTTTATCTCCAAGCATTAAGTATCAAAGAGTCAAGATTATAAAATCTAGTGGGAGAACAAACTATTAACCAACATATGTTAACACTTCCATTATAAACATGTATACCTTCATTAAATCCTAAAGACAAAAGATATAAATGATTCCATACATTCAAATCTAGCATAAACAATTAGTTATACTAGACAAAAATAGAATTTATGCAAACAACCAAAACTTTATTAATCTTAATCTTGATACATTGACTCTTGCCCTTATTCTAATTTCTCTTATTTAACTTATTTTGTATTCTCTACTTTTTTTGTGGGTTGTTGACTTGCACCATTCTTCAAAGGTTGGTTTATGCAAGATTGGCTTTTGACTTAGAGTTATTAATCTACTATCTTTTTATTCTTTTAAATTTTGATCTCTTGTGTAAATTGATATTTGTTATTCAAAAAAGTATTTTAATAGAGTGAAGTTCATTGAAAATGCTACTTATTCATAGGTAGTAGATTTAGAGGATGAGCTACAAAAATAATTGGCTTCATTATAGTGCCCTATAAATAATGGGGATAAGTTTTGGACTCATGAATAGGAAATCCATGGAAGCTTTGTCTTTGATCATAATGAGCATGCCTACTTCAACTCTATACTTATATTGGATTGTGAATGCAAAATTGGAAATCTTATTTGGGTTATTTCATTTTACAAGAGGAACAAAGAGGTTTGTTTGAAAGTCAAAACCTAGCTAGATATAGGCATGACACAAATTAGGTCTAGAATTGGAATCCTATAATCAGTCATCAAAAAAAAATTCTAAATTTGAATTTGTTTTAAAATTATGAAACTAAATGATGTGTGTCTAGAGATTGTTTGTCTTTCCCATATCACATCAAATGATGAAAATATGAAAAAAGAAACCAAATAATACAACATTGATAAGTTGGTACTTCTAGATCATACATCTCTAAGAATTCCTGCATCGTCCATGGAAAACATATATTCTAGAACATGTACCTTGTAACACACATCCTTTGGTGAAATGGGCTATCTGAGCTATCTAAGAATTGCAAGATTAATCAATAGAAAAAATACACCTATTTCAACCTAAAATATGAAGAAACCAACATTCTTAGATGATATGTGTGAGAAAGTATTCATACTCATGAATACATGTGACAAAATATAACAAAAAAAGGTTCCAGACCTAAAAAAGTGACATCATTTTTGCATCTTTTGGTGCATGTCATTTTTCTATCCCATCCAAAATAACATTCTACCACTCTAAATCAAGAATACATGTGTAGCTAAGTTCTATATGCATGGACAATAGGTGGATCTAATAAAATGCACCAAATTTACATTTATTTAATAGGTCTATTAAGTTTTAAAAATTATAGACCATCATGAACGTTAGAACTCTAGCTGATATGACCAAGTGAATGTCCTCATCAAGCCAACACATAGAAAGTCTTGATTTTCTTGCATGTTGAGGATATTACCCTTGCCTATAAGAGTAAAAGTTACAATGTTTATGATGATTGAAAACTTAAAATATCTAATTAAAGACCTCTAAAAAATGCAAACCTATTTCATTTTTTAGCTCCACCTGATATCGTATGCATATAAATCGAGATTACATATTGAACTATGGCCTCCTTTGTATTGCCTAAAACCAAGATATTTGCGCAGTTAGTTGTAATGCAATCATAGGTTAATGTTGAGATTAACTTGGTTTTGGGAATAGTTTAATATTCTCTACTAATTGGGACCAACCACATGAAGGTGGAAGCTCATTTGCTTGTCCACCCACCCTAGACATCTAAATTCCTCATTAACATCTAAAATTCATTCATTCTATTAATAAAATGTAACATTCATGAATTATCACATGATAACTTTCATTAACACATAAGTTTAATTAGAACATTCACATTAACATTAAAACATAAGATTCATTAGAACATTTACATGAGCATTCGATAAAACATAATTAAAACATATAGACATAAACATCAATCATTATCAAATAAGTTACATAAATACAAATCAATTTTTTTTGGTATCTTTCTTTTTTTTTCCTTCCCTATATTGTTGTAGAGGCATATCCATGTCGTCATCATAATTTCATCTCACTTGTAGACATAAACTCATTATCCTTTTCAAAGTTGGGTCCTCTTCAATAAAAAATAAATGAGTTAAATTTAAAAAAATTGAGACTTTAAAGAACATTGTAGCACTCTTTACCTTGTCCAACCACATCATCTTGTCTAATGGCTTGAACCTCAACATGCTCATTAGGAAAAACCTCTACATCCCCTGCAATTGCAATAAAAGATATTTTCGTAATACCAACACATATTATAGTTAAATTTGTATTACTACACCAAATTCAATTTAAAATGTTTGCTAATATTAATAATTCATAAATAAAAAATTGAATAGAAAATATATACCTTCAGTACTATGATGCACATTCAAATCGATGCCTACATGGTGCTCGACTAGTATATCATGATTGGTAGGTTGCAATCCATTGTAAATAATTAGTGAATTTATCAACAATATATAAATATAAATACAATAAAAATATAGAGAAATTTTAATCATTTAATATAGTACATACAAATATATTCACTTTAAAGTTTTAAACAAATAAATAATCATTATTTCCTTACTTAAAATTATTCAGCTATTATTTTGATCGATGCTTAATGGCGAGAATCTTTGCAAACCCTTCTCTTGAAAAGAAAATCTAGGATCAACTCCAAGGTTTTAGGTGATCTTGTGACCTACTAAAATTGACTCAATTGAAGATAAATGTGTATGTTCATGAGGAGGCCTTTTCTAGTTCGGCGTGTTCTGGATAAGATGTTTTATCTATTGTTTATTAAAGTAACCACAAAAAAGATATATTTTTGGTATTTCCTAGTTTATGATTAATGCAATTTATCAATCCAACTATATGAATTCCTATTTTAACCAAGTTTTATAAAAGAAAATAAAAAATATAAGGCAATGATAGGTTAAAGAAAATAAGTTGAAAGAGAAATCCCTAATGGACATAAACCATGGTAACAACATGTCTATGAGTTTAATTGTTGAAAAGATAGGGTAGAAAACCAATGAAAATAGGAGCAATGCTTCCTCAATTCCATAGATGTAATCATTGATGGGAAATCAATAATAACCAAAATATGTTTCACTTCTCATAAAATCACAAGGCCACAAAAAGTACATTCATGCAAGACAAGAAGTTATGCAGGAATAATAGGTGATATTTTCTCCAACTTGGTATGTCGGTGAAATTCATTAACATGAGGAAACCACCAAAACTAAAGGTCACATAATCATAACAACATAATAAAACCATTGGTTCCCTTATTATTCATCAAAATGCATTAAAAAAATAACACTCTGTCAAGAATAACTACACTTAGAATGAGAGCACCAATAATATATATTATTACATCAAAATATCAGCCTAGAGTACATATTACATCCATGTATTTCTAAGAAATCATCTCCTCCTTCTATGTTAGGAAAGAGAGTTCTTCAAAGTCAAATCATGTTAAAACTTAATAAAATAAATCTAATGATATATGAAATGACTCTCTTAATGGTGCCAAGTAGGTCTCTACCCTTGTTTATATCAATTAATGGGTGCATGAGCCTTTACATAACTTAAAGCAATGCAAGAGGAAGTAGATAAGAAGAATGAATTTACAAGAGGATTTGAGAGTCATTGGAAGCTCTAAAAAAAAGAAGCTTGACCTTCTCTAAATGTTTCTAGGAGTTGAATTATCATCAACATGCATTTTTGGTGCATGGAATGCTCCTAATATAACAATAGGCAATCAACTATCAGCACACTATTGCTTCTTTGAATTTTTTGGTACACCTCTAAGAATAGTGCATCTATGCACCTGTGCACCTTGATGATAGGTTACAAAATGAAAAATTTTCCCCAAAGTATCAAAATTGAATTTCCAACATCTAGGTTTTCTTCCCCTTTTTACCAAAATGATGTCTAGATATTTTCTTTTGAATTTCTCTACTATTTTTGTCACTTGGGTGGCTTCAAGAAAATCCAAAGCTCCATATCTATCCTTTACTAATTGCTGATAGATGCTAGCTTTTATTTAGGTTACCGCAAAATCCTCAAGTTTAGTGTCCAACTCCAACAATACCTCTTTAGTTTTGAATGCTTGTCTGATATCTTAATCTAATGAAGCATCTTCAAAGGTTCCTTAGAATTGTTTGACTACTGATTGCACCTTATTGAGCTTAGCCTTTGACTAATCTTCAAAAATATCAAGACAAGTAGTATTGTAATACCTTTTGGCTTCCAAAATATTCTCTTGAGTTTGGTCTCTTATTTTCTAAATATCTACATGTAGACCCTCCATGACTTTATTTCTGATAGATATCTATTAAATTCAATCATCAAGTTTATCCAACTCAATAGTTGTATATACTTACATGAGTGTATGATACTTCAACCTTTTAGTTATTGGAGCACCTATAGGTCTTAATCCTAGGTATCTACCTCATCCATCAATCCAAAATCTTGGTTCACTATGGAAACTAGCTTATCTACACTTGATTGAATATGGTGTAAGAGGTTCAAGTTCCCCTATATTATGTGTACACATTTCTCCTCAAAATTGTTCCGCCATTGTTGACATGCCTCCTCTATGGGCCTAATTATACATTCTTATTCTCTTTCTTCTCTGGTATTACATCAAGAGTGATATTTGGATTATCTAGCACTATAGGGCCCACAACTCCATTCAAATAGCCTCTTAAAAGCTCATTTTGTTTCCACAACACAATCAATTCAAACTCATCTCAGTCCATGTGTCTAAACACATATTTCATCTCCATAATGATTGTCATTTTGGAAATGTCTATTGTGGGTCTTCCCAACATGACCTTCTTTATTTGATAGTCCTTAGGAGTGAGTTTTTTAGTGTCACCACGCGAAAGAGGAATAGCTATATGCATAAGAAAGTCCTAGTCTTGGTTCTTCATTACGAAGGTTAGTGCTTGTCCATTACCAATAGGTGGCTTAGGCTTCTTGATGGCAGTAACCAACTCTCTCACTCCCTCATTAGAAATTCCCTCCTTAGTAATTAAATCTAGCTACTTCTTTTACTGAAACATAACCTCCCTCTTCATCCATGTGGGTGTAGTGCCCTTTGGAGACATGTACTTGACTAGAGAGATGATTTCCACTTGTTGTGGTTTCAAAATGCATGCAACATTTATCCTAAAAATTGGGACACCCTAATAAATGTTTTTCTTTTCTAGAGCCCTAGTCCAGGGTCTTAGTCATTTTTGGGATTCAACCTAGAGTCTAGGTTTTGCCTAGTACCCTGCCTGAAAAACCTAGTTGTATGATTTGAGAAATTTGAACATGAAAGGTGATAAAGAGGTTAAGGTGCACACTAGCACACCTAGAAAACATGTGCACCTATCATGGGTGCACAAGTGTGCCATATGTGGAAGTGTGCATGCACACCCTATGGAGGTGTGCATCTACACACCTACATAGGTGCATGCTCCCCAAAGGTGCACATGGTCTGAGGTCTATAAATAATTGGGACTTCCCCTCCCCTCATTTACTATTTTTTGTTAACCATCTATGAGTACACCTCCACACCTATAGAGGTACACCAAACATCCATTGTATACACACTTAAACACTAAGAAAGGTGTGGACATGCGCACCTATCAAGGTGCATAGGTGTACACCTTTATTTGTATCTTTAAAAAATGCAAACACTCTTAAGGGAAAGGTGTGCACATGTACACCTATCTAAGATGTGTAGGTGTACACCTTTCATGAAGACCTAACTAAAGAACCTAGGTAATGATGTGTATATGTACACCTAATCAAGTTGTGCATATGCACACCATTTTTGACCCTTCAAACTAGAACACAAGTAAGGGTGCACACATGTGCACCCCATCAAGGTGCACATGTGTGCACCCTTAATACTAAAAACCTTTCACCATCCCTAAAGCATATTGTAATGTGTAAAGTAGCATACATGCACATGTGTGCACATGTGTAGGTGTGTAACTACACACTTAATAGCCTTCAAAGCTTAAGTTAGTGCACCTATCAAGGTTTGAAAGTGCACTAAACTACATTAATAGAGCTAAAAGAGGGATTTGACTAGATTTACGAGGGTTTTGAGGTTTTGGGTCTAGTTTTTTAGCAATTAGGGTTTTGTTAGGGTTTAATTTTTACCCCTCTCAACTAATGTATTTAGGTTCTGTGTAAATAAGATAGATACCTCATCATACTCACTTGTAGAGAAGATGACTCCAAAACTAGTTGTTTTTAAGTTGCAAGGTGCACTAAAGAAATCACACTTTTAGGATGCACATTTAAAGGTTAGAGATACTGAATTGGGACATATAGATTAGAACGTGTTCCTAGTACTTTGCAAAAAGATGGAGAGGTCCCTGATGGTCTCAATACTTATCAAGTCAGGCTTGGTTAATATGGCCTCACATCCCAAATCAATGCAATATTCAAAGATGGTCATTACCTTGGCAAAGAATTATGTCTATAAAGAAAGAGTTATGAAGAGTATAATAGGGGAGATAGTCCTGGACTTAAGACTGAGAAACATTGAGAAAGATTTCCATCTCCTGAGAGTGGATCAATATGTTAAAATCACCTATCATCAAGTAGAAAGATAGTATAGGAAAAATGAAAAGGAAGCTAAAGAGATCATACAATTGTCATTCTTGATTGATAGAACACCATTGGCATGAATACTAGGCAAGGTAGATATGACTAGAAGATACATGAAGGATGATATTAGATACTCCATTGTGCTTCTGAGTAGGATTATGGGTTTACCAATAGTTGGGCACCTAAATATCTAGATGGTACATTTCATCCAGACCATTATAATAACTAAAATTCTAATTGATTAGGCCATAATACTAGGTGAAAACTTAGATGAAAAGTTGGTAGGAGTCAAAGTTGATCCCAAATTTTACATGACATCATACATGGTGTATTTGCTGGTGGCAAGGACAACTAACTATCTAGTATTGTATAAGAATGGAAGCATGAAAGATGCTAATGCCTAGTCTTATGTGGTATATCCCCAATTGGTAAAGAAGAAGCTCTTAGATCAAAACAAGGAGTAAAAAATAGTGAATGATGCTTCTATTTTTGCAATCATCTAGATCATTGAGGGTGATTATTCCAAGAGGATGTTAGTAGTGGCAATGGCAAGGATTGCAAAGATGGGTGCCTATTACATCTAGTTCAAACATTCATCTACCTAAGGGTAGCATGTACAATTGTGAATCTGAACAAACTCCAGAGATATCCATCAAATAGGCCCATTTTACTGGAGATTACAAGACAACTCACATTTGCATATGAAAGAGTGAGGAAACAACTTAAGAAGACCTAGGTTTGGCCTATCACTATAGGTCCATTTGAAGTTGAGCAAAAATAGGATATCATGACCTTAGATGTAGAATGAGATCAATATCCCTTGGAAGATTACAAATCCCCTCATCCATTCTTTGACAATATTGGCATAGTTCAAATTTTGGCAAGAAAACATTTTGTTTTTAAAGATGTAGTAGAGAATCACTGGATAAACATGATAGATGACTAAGATATTCAGATTAGGGATTATTGTAGGATAAATGTATATCTAGAAGGAAGTGCCTTGAAGATAAAGATCCTACTAAAGGCCATCCAAAAAGACACTCAAGAGGTCTTAGATCCCTTGAACAACCATGACAAGATATTTGATGGACCAATTATGAATGAAAAGGTTGATAGGGAAGAAAATACATATATCAATCAAAGAGTGAGACATGTAATTCAATTTACAAGAGATTGGATCAAGAAGCCCTTTGAGTTGGACCTAGTTCCTTAGAAAATTATTGTCCAAGTTATAGGACACCTAATTAAGGGTAAAGGTGCAAAACTAATAGTACCAACTTTCCCTGTGCAATCTCCAATCAGGCAAGAAATGGTATATAAGAATGATAGGGAAGTTGGTTATTTTAGAGCCAATAAAGGGAAGAACAAGGGGAAAAGAGATTATGCAAAGTAGGATAAACCTGAAGCTAAAGTACCTCAACAAGAAGAGGCAACTCAACCCTATGAGGAAGCTTAAGCACTTGAGAACCAAAAGCATTAAAATGAAGGAGCAACTCAAGTTTAGGATATTCCATAGGTGCCTTTGCTACAAAAATAATAGGAACAGCCACTAGAATAGGAAGTACAAAAGGTGTTTCCACTAGTACAAGAGGAAGAAGTGTCCCCCTGAGTAGCTAAGAAAGATAAAGTCACACCTATGGTCAAAAGGACTAGAAGGAAAAAGATACAAAGAAGGGTTATACGTATTCCTCTAGTCCCAAAAACTATCCTTGAAGAGGATGAAGAAGATGAAGAAAAAGAAGACAATCTCCTGTTGGGTAAAAGGACACACTTGGCAAGGGCTGCCTAGGAAGAGAGGAGCAGAAGCTCTACCATCACACTATAATATATTCCTATGCAACCTATTAAGTTTACAACTTTAGAGGAAGAGTAACAATAGTGGATGGATAGAGAAGAGGGGTGGGGAAAAAATATTATTAAGATCTCTAATTTTGACTTTATGTCAGTAGGGACAAATGCTACCTCTACCACAAGGATCTTAACAACCATCATTCAAGATCTATCATTTTTGGAAAAAGGCTTAGCCACTCCCGTCCCTCCTATCACTGAAGAAGAAAGAGAGGTGTATCAAGAGGAACCAAAAAAAAGGTCATTTGATGAAGTATTAGAGGAAGGATGGATACCTGATGAACCTTAGAAAACTTCTTAGGATATAGAGGTGATGAATTTTGAAACTACAAATGCAAGGACACCAAATTTAGATATATCTCTAAAGAAGGGATAAGGAAAAAGGGCCTGTAGGGAAGTCCTCCTCTTTAGCTAAATATATGTCTTCAATGGGCACTATACCAATCTCATTGAAGAGGGAAGTCATGGTTTGATAAAAGCAATAGTTGAACCTCACTAAAGAGGAGATAATGGATTCACTAGTAGAATCCATCAAGAGGCCTGAGCAACCTACAGGTGATGTGCAACAATTGACCTTCATAATGAAGAATAGACATCATGACCTACTTGCTCACATAGCCATTCCTCCTCCACATGCTTAGACTAAAGATTTGACTCCTAAGGACTATTAGATTAAAAAAGTCTTATTAGGAAAGCCCATAGTAGATGCATCCAAAGTAATAATCACTATGAGTGTTAGGGAGGTGTTCAGGCATTTTGATGATAATGAGAATGAACTAATAAAGTTGCGCAAAGAAAATGAGCTATTAAGAGGATATTTGTATGAAATTATAGGTCCATTAGATCAAGACCATGTAGAGGTTACTCTTTCTATGGCACTAGAAAGGAGAGATAAGGGGAGTGTCCAAGTTGATTCATTTTTGGGAGCATGTCAGAAATGATGTGACAATTTTGAGCAGAAAGGTGTAGAGATAATACAAGCTAATTTGAACCAATTGCATAATGTTCATTCTAATGCAAAGAAATTGGTATCTATAGTAGACCACAATTTTGGGCTTATGGATGAGGTACATGCATGGGGAAAAGACCTTCAAGCACTCCAGACAATAAAAGGTTAAAGGTATTGTACACTCATAGAAGTGTATACAATAGCTGAGATTGATAAACTTGAGGATTGGATTGAGAACATAGATGACAAAAATAAGGTCATGGAAGGAATTCATAAAGATATTTAGAAGTTAAAATGCTAGTCTCAAGAGCAAATTTTTGATGTAGATAGGTATTATGGTGCTATTTCCCTCAAGATTTTTGAAGATGAGACAAAGATAAATCTTAAGTCAGTACAACCAGTGGTTGAACAATTCTAAATAACTTTTGAGGATGTTTCATCCAATGAAGATATTAGGCAAGCATTCAATACTGGAGAGGTTATGTTGAAACTTGATAGTAGACTTGAAAATTTTGTTGATACTCGAATGGATATTAGTAATTATCAACAAATAGTTAGGCATAAATATGAGGCTTTATATTTGTCAAAAGCTTCCCAAGTGAAGGAGATTATAGATAATTTAAAGAGAAAACATCTAGACACCGCTCTAGTATAAAGGGGAAGAAAACCTAGAAGCTAGAAATTCAATTTTGACACTTGGGAAAATTTTGGATTTTTTGAACTTGCTGCCTACGTGCACAGGAGCATAAGTGTGTAGGAGCACTACTTTAGAGGTGCTTTAGAGGTCCACTGACATTTAACTTCTATTTCAAAATTTAGATCTTTCCATGCATCAAAAATGCATTTTGATGGAAGTTTATCTAATAGAAACATTTAGAGAAGGCCAAACTTCCATTTATAGAGCTTCCAATGGCTCCTAGATCCTCTTATAGCTTCCTTCTTCTTATCTACTACTTTTTTTTTAAAAACATGTAAAGGCTCATGTAACCATTAGTTGATATAAAAAAGAGTGGATTCCTACTTAGCACCATTTAGAGACTCATTTTGTACATAAATAGATATATTTTATTAGTTTAGAAGCATATGTTTGCATAAAGAGATCTTTCACTCTCAACACAAATTGAGGAGATGATTTCTTATAAATTTAGGAATGTAATATGTATTCTAGAATGATATTTTGATGCAATAATATATGCTATTAGTGCTCATTATTTTTTTCAAAGTGTGCTTTTTTAATATGGATTCTTGTTCATAATAATAATGGAGCCAATAGTTTTGTTGTGTTGATTTTATTGTGCAATATTTTAGTTTTAGTGTTTTTTGTGTATTGACAAATTTTGCTAACATATAGAGTTGGAGAAGAGATCACCTTTTTGTTCCTACATAGCTTCTTGTCTCAGATGAGCACACTTTACATGGCCTTGTGATTTGATAAGAAGTGAAACATCTTTTGGTTTTACTAAATTCCCATCGACAGTTGCATTAGTGGATTTGAGGAAGCATTTCTCCTACTTTCATTGGTTTCCTACTCGATCTTTTCAACAATGTAACTTGCAGATGTATTGTTACCATGGCTTATGCCCATTAATAATTTCTTTTTCAAGCAATTTACTTTTATCTCTCATTACCTTATCTTTTTTATTTTCTTTTCTAACCCTTAATTAAATTAGGAAATCATACAATTATATTGTTAGATTGCATTCATTAAAAAGTAGAAAATACCAAAAATATATCTCTTTTGTGGTTAATTTTGAAACAACAAGTAGATTGATCATCTTATTCAAAATTGATATGAATCAACAATGACCTCTTTTTGAACAAATACATTTATCTTCAATTGAGTGGATTCTAGTAGGTCACAAGATCACTTGAGACCTTGGAGTTGATACAAGATCAAATTTTCAAGAGAGGAGTTTGAATGGATTCCTGCAATTAAGCATTGTACAAAATGACAACTCAACAAAACTGGCATTAGAAGGAGGGCCTCTTACCATTAAAAATAGAAAAAAAAATCTTGAAAATTCAAAATTGTACATTATTTACAAGTTCAAAAAAAATTCCATCTATCATTGTGTGTAAGTGCATAGGCATGCTAGTGCGTAGGTGTGCAAGTGCACCATATTTTTGAGAAAGTGTGCTTCTATAGAGGTACACTTTTCTGGAATGGATGCAAACTAAAAGATCTTGATCCAACACCCCATTTCAGCAAGCTTTAAGATCTTCATATAGTGAACTAGAGTTCTTAGAACTCACTCATTTTCATAAGCCTCATAGTGACAAAGGATTTCCTAGAATTCTCCCACTTCCATCTCCAAACCAACCACCCATTGTTCCATGAAATCCTCCACTAATGGAATTTTTTGCAAATTTTGTAGACTCACCAATAAATTTGATAGGAGTACTCAACCATCTTAAGAATTTTGAGAAATTTTTCCCAAGGTTCATATATGGAGAGACAAGAATAGTTGTAGATCACATCAAGGTTTTTAAAGAAATTTGCAACCGAAAGCAGATTGCTAATGAGAATGTGGTTCTTTATTTATTCCCATACTCATTGGGAGAAGTTTCCTTTAATTGGTACACCAATTTACCACTAGGATGCATTGGAGACTGTGACACTTTTCAAAAATTGTTCTTGGAACAATTCAAAACTTTCATCAACCCAGTTGTGATACATCATCAATTTATATTAATCAAAAGGGACCTAGTTGAAATAGTTTCATGCTTTAATAATCACTTTAATATGGCATATCGCAAGCTAGAAACACCATACACTATACTAGTTAAAGCCATGATCCAAATTTACCTAAATTCTATGGACCATCTTATGGCTATTTTCCTAAGAATACTTGATGCTGCAAATATCAACACATTGGATAAAGTCTTCTCAGAAGAAATTACTTTCACAAAGCAAGCCAATCCTAATGGAGGAGGATTAATGCCCCCATCTCAAGCTATTACCTCAATACCAACATATTATGTTGGAGCACTACCAATTCCTAGCCAATTCCTACCAATAAATCCAACTGCATTACAACAGGCACCCACTTCACAAGTTCTAACTTTAACATATCTAGGATATGAACCTCTGAAAGCCTCTTTCTTGTAGAAAAAGGCAACAACATCCACTAAAATAGAGAGCACTATTACATCTAAGCTTTGCCAAATTAAGAAGATGACGTCTCAAATTACTAATGATTTAACCCATTTGAGGTTTTTACAAGGATAAAATAAAAAATTTGAGAGAAAAAATCTCGGTCCCTACAACAACAACAATTATGACCATAATTACAATAGGAATTTTAGTAGAAACAACAATGTGAGAAAAAACAACATGGGAAACAACAATGGAGGAAACAACTCCAATCCCCTTGAACACTCATCTAACAATAGAAGTTTTCTTGTAGATAATAAAAGCAACTATGTGCAGTATGTGGACTTCAGTCAGTATGACAATAATTAGAATGTTCCAAATGATAATGGCTCATATTACAATAGAAATCAAAAAGTAAATCAAAATCTAATGGGCAACAATAATGAGTCCCCCATGCAATTCAATTCCATGATGTTAGAATCCTATGATTCTTCACAAAATATAGGAATGGGACACCTAGCAAATGAAGAATTCTCTTTTCCATTTAGTCAAGAACTAGACACACAACCTAAAGAAATGTTTTCCTTTTGTAATGATAATTGAAATACTACATTTTTTGATATCAAAAGAAACCCATGACCAATAGTATTCCTCCCACATTACAACCATCTCCTCGAGATCCAAGAGTAACTAAAATCTAGTCCCTATCAAACCCCTGTATGGAGGACAACAAAATTAGAACCAAGAAAATGTGCCTACAATCTTGAAAAAACACACATGATCTACTGAAAAGTATAGTGCAGTGGAAGATTTGAAACAAACAAAGGCCAACATGTCCATGTTTGACATGCTACAAAAATATCCTCATTAGCAAGAAGCACTAATGAAAACCCTCAATCATACAAAGGCACCATAATAAAAATATTGTTCCTCAAAGGATAGTATCTCAATAGGGAAATACTTTAGATGCCATTACAACTATGTTTAAAGACAAGGTTGAGGTGCATCCCTTTTTTCTTAGCACCATAATATATGGAAATAATCTTCACAATTTCCTAATTGATTAAAGAACTTCTTGTAACATTATGTCACTTTTGATGGGATGAAGGTTGGGAGTCATTCCTCAGCCATCTAATCAAATAGTGATGAAAACATGACAAAATGGAAGTAAAGGTTATTGGTGTGTTGAAAGATGTTCAGATACAGTTGACAGTTGATCCCCGAATTCAAGACATCATATATATACATGTGTTTGAAATTCTTGAAACATATGGATTGCTACTAAGTAAAGTATGGAAAAAATTCTTGAGAGGATGGTTTTCAATGGATTTTACTGAACTATGATTACCTTGGAAAGGGTTGAATAATCAGATCAAAATTGATGTAGAGCCAAAATTAAAAACAACGATTATAGAATAAAATGCACCAAATAAGATGGCATTCCTACAGTCTGATTTAGGTTGTTACAAAGTGATGGCTTTTGATACAGTTTTACCTAAAACATCAGATGATCAAAATGGAAGATCCATGATTTTGATCTGAAAAGAAGAGATTGTAACATAGTTCATAGATAGCATGGTGACCAATTTTCAATATTTAAGTGAAGAAGTAGACCCAAACATGTTACTCCTTCCTAGATTTTGTAGATTGCATAAAGTTAGACATTTAGAGTTTGAATGTTCACATTACCAAGAAGTAGTTGCTCGAGTATTGACTCTAATAATGAAAATAAAGAATGGAAATGTTCCAAAAGAAGTACCTATGAAAAATTCAAATTCCACATATGTATCTAAAGCTGTGGGGAGAGGTAGAAGATCTTAATGCATCATACAGTGATACCTCTTCAAATGGTGGAGGTTTTTCTTCTCCTCCAATGAGTATGATTAAGATCAAAATAAGGAGATGTTTCATAAAAGGCCAAGATTGGACTTCAGTATTTGTTCATCCTAAACCTAAAGTTGATAAAATTATAGAACTAACTGGCGAAATTCAAGATTAGCAAGAGAAACATACATTTCCCATATCAAAGATAAAAAATGAAAAATTATCAAGTCCACCATCAGAGAGATTGCAATAGATCCCTAAGAAGCATTTAGGTTCAAGTAAAAGAAAAGCTATAGATGAACAAGCATAAGTGCAAGAAACCCAAAGAAGATCCAATCTAGACATTCTAGTTTGATTGCTCTAAGTGCAAAATAGGAGCCGGTGTAGGTATTGAATTAATAAAAAAAAAAGGTAGGTCTTACTATGTAGCATATTGATTATAGTTTAGATGTACTAACAATATTGTAGAGTACAAAGCCTTGATTCATGGACTTCTCTTTGCATTAGAGAAGCAAGTGAAAGTGCTCATAATCAAAGGAGACTCCTAGCTAGTGACTAGACAAGTGAAATCAATTTATTCTTGCAATGATAGGAGATTACTCAATTATCGAAAGAGAGTTTTAGATCTAATGGATGACTTTGAAGATTTGAACATAAGGTCTATCTGCAGAATGAGAAACATGGTAGTAGATATCTTGGCAATTTCAATAGTGCATTACAACCCGTCAAGAGAACAAAATTGAATAGATTTTTAGTATAATTGGTTACGTCCCTGTCTATCCTAGACAATATTAAAAACATCCAAGTATTCCAGTATGACCAAAAGATACTTGAATTTATCATGTGAAATGGCCATTTTAAGGGACAAGAGATTTATGACACTTGGAATGAAAAATATGAGGAAGAACTTGAAGAAGAGGATGGGATTCTCAATTTGAAAACCAACACTATTCCTAAAGGAATGGTTATGTTGGAGTGCATTTTTTGTCATGATGAATCAACACTTAACAAGATAATAGTCAAAGAAAAGGGGATCAAAGAATATGATTCATATAATATAGGTACTGATGAAGATCCCAAAATGGCAAGGGTTGGAAAAGTATGCAATGCTTATGAAAGGGAAGATATGCTCCAATTGATTAGGAAGTACAAAGATGTCATTGATTGGAGTTATGAAGAGCTCAAAATGTATGATCCCAATATAATCACACATGATATTTCATTGAAACCAGATGCCAAGCCTTTGCGACAAAGGAAAAGGCCTATTAATGCCATTATTGAACCATTGATAATGAAGGATTTTAAGAAGTTTCTCAATGCCAAGATTATCTTCCCCATATACCATTCTACATGGCTGGTTAATTTAGTTATGATGAGGGAAAAGATGGGGAAATATGCATTTGCATGGATTTTTGCAATTTGAATCTAGCATCTCAAAAGGATAACTACCCTTTCATTTCACATGATGAAGTATTACAAATTTTCAATGGATCCAAAATGATATGTTTCTTAGATGGATATTCATGATATATTTAGGTGATTTTTGATGAAGAATATAGGCTAAAGACTACTTTCATGACAAAATGGGGGACTTTGACATATAGAAGAATGTCTTTTGGGTTGATCAATGCAAGGACTACATTCCAATGAGCCATGGATGAAGCTTTCAAGGGACTAATAATCAAATGTATAGTTATCTACATGGATGACTTAACTATCTTTTTAAAGGATCAAAGACTCATATTGCTAATTTAAGACAAGTGTTCAATAGATGTTAGAAATACGACATATCACTTAATCTCAAGAACTATTTGTTTGGGGTCACTAAATAAAATCTTCTAGGTCATATTATCTTTGAAGCCAGAATCTCCATCAATCCTAAGAGAATTGAGGCCATTCTAAAGTTTTCACGTCCACATAGTTGTAAAAAGTCAAATCTTTCTTGGGGAAGATAAATTTTGTGTGGAAATTTATAAGTGAACTTACTGAGATAATGCACCCTCTTAATGACTTGCTCAAGAAAGAAGTGAAAATGTAATGGGTTCCAAAAATCAAGAAATCATTTGAAGACATTAAAGTGGCTATTTCCATAGCTCCCATACTTGTAAGTTCAAATTATGAGCTGCCATTTGAAATATACTCTTTTGCTTCAGAACACTCATGTGCTAGAATTCTTACGCAGAAGAAAGATAAAGAGGATGAAAGGCCCACTGATTTCATGAGTTTTCCTCTAAATAATACTGAGTTGAACTGTTCTAATCTCAAAAAATAGTCTTCTACTCTAATAAAGGTAGTCAAGAAATTTTCCATTATATACTAAGGAGTAAGGTGTATGCAATTATGCCTGATCTTGCAATTAAGAAATTACTAATGCAAAATGAATTAGGTGAAAGATGAGGAAAATGGATGGTGATACTACAAGTGTTTGATCTAGAGTTTCAACTAGTGAAGTTAATGAGAGGACATGGACTAACAAAGATGATAGCTGATGATGAGATAAAAAATGAGAATCAATTTAGGTTTGATGATGAAATCAACACAAAGGATAAAAAAAATAAGATTATAGTATCTAAAGTTGATATTGATCAAGGTAGAATAATAGATATTTGGTATCAGGATATTGTTTTCTATCTTTTACAAAATCATTACCTCAATTGGATGAATAGTTCCTAGCGTAGAGGTATCAAGATGAAGTGTGAACCTTGCATGTTGCAAAATAGGAAATTGTATAAAAGGAATTGCAAAGGGATTTACCTAAAGTGTTTGGGATGAGAAGAAGTAAAAGAGGTTTTGGAGTAATTTCATGATAAGTATGGTATAGGACATGGATCAATAGAAGCTATGGCCCATATGATTTTTAGATCCAACTATTTTTGGCCTACAATCTTCAAGGATACTTTTGAACATGTGTGTACTTGTCATATTTGTCAAACTAGTGCTAATAAAGAGAGATATCTAGAGATGCCATTACAATTAGTGTTTGAAGTATGCCCTTTTGGAAAGTGGGGGTTGGAATTTATTGGTCTAATGGACCCACCCTCATTGATAGGACATATGTTTGCTCTCACAACTACAAAATATTGCACATCCTTGATAGAAGCTGAGACTTCTAGAAATTCCATGGCAAAGATTGTTATAGACTTCTTGGAAGAATATATTGTTACCAAATTTGGGATGTCATTCTTTCTAGTTTGTGAAAATGGATTGGCCTTTGCATCGATATTCCTTACCCAGTGGGTGCTAGATAATCAGGTAATAATCAAGTTCTCTTCAAATTACTATCCACAAGGAAATGGTGTGGCTAAATCTAAAAATAAGAACTTGATCATGGTAATAAGATATTTGGTGAAGGACAATCCTAAATATGAGCATACTCAACTTAAACATGCACTATGGACAGACCGAGTTAGGGTTAAGAATGCTTTGGGAACATCCCCATACCTACTCATCTACAGACAAGAGCTAGTATTCCCACTTAACGTCAAGATTCCTATTTTGAAATTCATGAATGGGTACGCTAAAGAAATTGATAGGGTTCAGATCAAACTAATGAATCTCGTAGAGATGGATGAGAAATGGACAACTTCTTTACAACATATGGCAAAACATTAGGTGGTGGTTTGACAAGCGGGCCACGATAAAATATTTTAGAATATCCAACCTTGTTATTTTGTGGGACTAGGAAAAAGAAAACTCAAGTAGCCACACTAAGTTTCAATGCTTGTGGATTGTTCCTTATCAAATTGTGAAAATTCTATGAGAAAATACTTTTAAGCTGAGTTCCTTACAAGGAGAATTGCTTCCATTGTCCATCAATGGGTAGTTCCTGAGACATTACTTTGAGGCTTAATTTTTTTTTGAAAATAAAAATAAAATTCTTTGCATGTGTGTTTGATTTTTGCAAGTGTGTTCTCTTTTAGTTGTGTGTTTGCTTTCAAAAAATTTCTAGTCCTGGGGTTAGGTGAAATCAAGATTTTATCTTGATGCATTTCATATGCCATTTTCTTTTGGTTTAAACTTTTAGGAAGAGGTATTTCTTTGTGAAAATATTTAGATGATTTGTTTCTTGTACCAACTAAAGAATAGATGTTACTTATAGTAATAGAGGACTTTGAGTCTTTAATTTAGAATTGCATAGAATTGTAGATCAACAGTTCTCAACACTTTGCAAATTAAGAGATTGACTATCTTAGTGTCTTTGAAGTAAGGTTAATGGTATAGTCCAAACCATACTAGTTCAAACAAAAGGTCTTTTCAAAGGAATTACTAAGGTCATTGTTTGGTGTGAGAGTTTTCATAAAGTTCTAAAAAGAGGAACACAAGGGATATCAACTAAAGAATGGATTAGAGAAATGACACCAATGCCTTGGCTACACAGTCTAAGCATGGTTACAGTATAGAACGAAAATAAAAAAGAAAAGTGGTGTTAAGAATGAAAGGTTCCAAATAAAGTCTAAAAAGGGTAATCTAACAGTAGGGATATGCACTCCAAAATGGTTTTCTAGTATCTAAAACAATTGCTTCATGGAAGAATCAAATGGCAACATGTGAGCTACATGGAGAAAAATTCAAAAGATTACCCAGGACCTCAAATAATAAATGAAAACCCATTAAGAGCCCTTAGAATATATTCTCTTATTTGGTCAAATAAGTGATTGATAAACATATTTGGTGAGAATTCCTAATGGATGGATCAGTAGGGTGGAAGATTGTTTTCCAGTTGTTAGAAACTCATGATAGACTAGATTCCAAGATATTGAAATATACATATGTGCACCATTTAGAACACAAGTAAGCTTGCACACATGAGCACCCCATCAAGGTGTGCATGTTTGCACCCTTAATACTGCAAACCTTTCACCATCCCTCAAAGAACATTGTAATGTATGCAGAAGTAGTGCACTCAATAAGGGTGCACACCTACATAGGTGCACCACTATGCACTTAATGGCCTTCAAGTGTTAAATTAGTACACCTAGTACACCTATCAAGGTGTCCAAGGTGCGATAAACTACATAATCATAGCTAAAAGAGGGATTTGACTGGTTTTGTGAGGGATTTGAGGTTCTAGGTTTGGTTTTTTAGCAATTAGGATTTTTTTAGTGTTTAATTTCCACCCCTCTAAACTAATGTATTTACATTTTGTGAAGATAAAATGGATTTCTCATCATCCTCACTTGCAGAGAAGATGGCTCCGAAACTATTTATTTTCAAGTTTCAAGGTGCACCAAAGAAATCATGCTTTTAGGATGCACATTTAGAGGTTAGAGATATTGAATTGGGACATATAGATTGGAACATATTCTTGGTACTTTGCAATAAGACAAAGGAGATGTTTCAATGGTCTCAGCACTTATCAGGTTACATTTGGTTAATGCGGCCTCACATCCAACATCAATGGAATCTTTAGAGTTGGTCATGGCCTTGGCAGAGAATTATGTTTTAGAAGAAAGAGTTGTGAAGAATATAAAAGGGGAGATAGTCCTGGACTTAAGATTGAGAAACATTGAGAAAGTATTCTATCTCTTGAGAGCAGATAATTATGTTAAAATCACCTATCATCAAGTAGATATATGGTATAGGAAAAATGAAAAGGAAGCTAGAGAGGTCATAGAATTATCATTCTTGATTCACAGAACATTGGTGGGACAACGACTAGGCAAGGTAGATATGACCAGAGGATACATGAAGGATGGCATCAGATACTCCATTATGCTTCTAAGTAAGATTATGGGTTTATTGACAACTAGGAACCTGAATATCTGGATGGTACATTTCATCGAGATCATCAAAATAACTAAAATGCCAATTGATTGGACCATAATACTAAGTGAAAAATTAGATGAGAAATTGGTAGGAGTCAAAGCCAACCCTAATTTTTATATGACATCATACTTGGTGTATTTACTGGAAAAAAGGACAACTGACTATCTAGGATTATATAAGAAGGGAAGCATGCAAGATGCTAATGCCTAGTCTTATGTGGTATATCCCCAACTAGTAAAGAAGAATCTCTTAGATTAGAGAAAGGATTATGGAATAGTGAATGATGGTTTCATTTTTGCAATCATCTAGTACATTGAGGGTAATTATGCTAAGAGGATGTCAGTAGAGGCAGTGGTAAGGATTGTAGAGATGGGTGCCTACTACATCTAGTTTAAGACATTCACCTACCTAAGGGTAGAAAGTACAGCTATGAACTTGAAGAAACTCTTAAGATATCCATTGGATAGGCTCATTTTACTGAAGATTGCAAAAAACTCACATCTACATATGAAAGAGCTATGAAACAACATGAGAAGACCTGGGTCTGGCCTATCACTATAGGTCCATTTAGT
The DNA here is from genome assembly GCA_028749045.1 of Cupressus sempervirens. Classification (NCBI taxonomy): domain Eukaryota; kingdom Viridiplantae; phylum Streptophyta; class Pinopsida; order Cupressales; family Cupressaceae; genus Cupressus; species Cupressus sempervirens. The sequence goes on from CM053785.1 coordinate 606,258,171, forward strand.
TTTTAGTGAAAATGGGATATCATGACCTTGGATGTAGAATGGGATCAATATCCCTTGGAAGATTACAACTCCCCTCATCCGTTCTTAGACAATATTGGCAGAGTTCACCTTTTGGTAGGAAAACAATTTGTTCATGAAGATGCAGTAGAGGATCATTGGATGAACACAATAGATGAATATGATATTTAGATTAGGGATTATTATAGGATGACTCTATATCTGGTAGGAAGTCCCTTCAAGATAAAGATCCCAGTAAAGATCATCCAACAAGAGGTCTTATATTCTATGTACAATCATGAAAAGATATTTGATAGACTAATTATGAATGTAGAGGTTTATAGGAAAGAGAATGTAGAAGACAATAATAGGGTGAGACATGTAATTCAATTGACAAGAGATTGGATCAAGAAGCCCTTTAAGCTAGACTGAGTTCCTTATACAATCACTCTCCAAGCTACAACACTCCTAGTTAAGAACAAAGGTGCAAAATTAATAGTACTAACTTTCCTTGCATAATCTCCAATTAGGCCAAAAATGGTATATAAGCATGGTAGGTAAGTTGATTACTTCAGAGCTGACAAAGGGAAGAATAAGAGGAAAAGAACTTCTCCAAAGTAGGCTGATCCTGAAGCTAAAGTACTTCAACAAGAAGAGGCAACTCAACCCCATGAGGAAGCTCAATCAATTAAGAACCAAGAGCCTCAAAATGAAGGAGCACCTTAAGTTCAGGATATTCCATAGGTGCCTCTTCCAGAACAAGAATAGGAACAACTGCTAGAATAGGAAGCACAGGAGTTATCACCACCTATAGAAGAGGAAGAGGCCTCCCCCTTAGCTTCTAAGAAAATTAAAGTTAGATATACAATCAAAAAAACTAGAAGGAAGAAGATACAAAGTGTAATCACCTAAAAATGGTCATCTAGACTATTGGCCCCCTTCTCAGCATTTTGGCTAATTTAATTTAATCACTTACCTAGACCAAATTGCTAATAATCAATTTATTTGATTATAACCTATAGTTTGACTATGCTATCCTAAGTTCATTATTTGATTAAAAGAACATGTCCCCTTTTAATTAAATAAAAGACCCCATTCTTCTAACCCACTTAAAGTGCACACATAAAGTCCTCTTTTCTATTTTACAATTAAAAGAAAAGGCTTTGTGACTTTTGTCTTATATGACAAGTCAACTTATATTCTATTGGTTGAATTGTGTGTGCACATGGATCACTCCTCTTTTCAAATTCCACCGTTGATCATCCACCATCTTCATCTTGATCTCTACCATCCGTACGACTTTAAAAGGGAGAGAGCTTTCCCCCTCAATCCACCCTCATTTGAATATTTTTATGTTGCAATTTTTCTAACAGGTTTCTTTGGAGCTTTGTGGAGAACTTCTATTTCTTGTCTACATTCTCTCATACCATAACATTTTAGCTTAGATTCATGTTGCATGGTAGTTTAGCTTCTATTTTGCAATAATCTATCTCACATAGCTTAATATTTGGATTGTAACACTCTCATACATGTTTTAGCATAGCTGCATTTTGCATTATCATCTTAGCTTAGTTTCCATACTTGCATTGCATTCTTGAGGAACTCCTTGAGACATTTGCATTCTTGCATCTTGTCTTTGGAACCTCCCATTGCATGGTTTAGTAGCAAGAAGAGTATTCCTAAGGCTTAGTTGAAAGCCCTTGAACTTGAAATACACTCTCTTGCACTCTGTGGATAGGGAGCTCTAAGCCGGCATCCAAGCATTCCAAACTCATGGAATCATTTGGATAGAAGGGTTTAGAGTGGGACACTTTTGAGTGTACATTTAAGCGCCCACCATGGGGCTTGAATCAAGTTTCTAGCTCTATTTGCTTTCATTTCTTATCTCTGTTTTTTTTTACAACAGCATATTGGATCTAATCAAGTGCTTTTGTACAATTATCACTTTGGTTTTAAGGCCAACCCATAAGTAGATTGGTTTGAAGGCCAAAAATATAGTTGGTTTAAAGATTTGATCATATCTTTTCAACCACTTGGATTTTAGTTCTAAAATTTTTGTGCAGGTTGTGTATGTGTCCAACATGTTTTAGTCTGATTTTCAGAGAATTTTTATCTGATTTGTGGAAGTTATGATTTTTTCTTTATTTTTCATAAAAAGTCATTTTTGATCACAAATCAGCATATTTTTCAAAAAACTTACATTTTCAAATTTTTTTTTGAATTCTAAGGGGGGTACTTTCTTTGTGTTTTGACTTTTGAGGTCGTATTAGGGATCAAAAATCCAATTTGATAAATTTGGCCTATTTTGTTAAAATGAGTTCCTAGGGCACAAATGAAGAGATTTTTTTGAATTTCTTGCATTTTTGGAAAGCTCTTAGATTTATAGTAGGGGTTTCTTCTTTTCATTTCTATTTTTTGATCTAAAATCATAGCAAAAAAGTCTAATCTTGTTGACTAGGTCAAAAGCAAAGAGTAAAAATGAGAGCATTTGTGATTAGTTTGCACTTTCTTTGCATACACTTGATTGGAAGATAACTTGGATATTTGAGGCAACTAAACACTTTTTATTGCAGTATTTTATGTTATTTCACACTAACTTGTGGTGATAACAAGTTGTGATTGTAGGTTGCCATCCTTATGAAAAAAAATTGAAACATTGCATAAAAAGAATGCATGTCAAAGCTTCAAATGCACAAGGGCTACTAATGATTGTTTGCAGGGCTGCCCAATGCATAAAATCCCAATTTTTCTTGTTGTTTATTTTTAGGCACATTAAAACTTACAATTGAGATCTTTTGGTGATAGGAGAGTATGCTCTTCACCCTTGTGGTGAATTAGAAATCTTGACTTACCATTTGGTTTCAAGAGTAAGAGGCAACTGAATCTTCTTGGCGTGTTTGAGAGAAAATGATTGGAATAGGATAGTATGCTCTTCACCCTTATGGTGAATCAAAAATTTTGACTTCCAAAAGTTGATCCACTCTTTGTGTAGTTTAGAATCCTTTAGAGGGCTTGCTCTTGGACAACTTGAGAGGAATGACCCAAGTGGGGACAAGTAGATTACTAGGCTCTTCCAACCCACTATAAACTCAAGTCTATCAAGGACACAAAACCTTGGTAGACATAGTGTTTTTCTTCACCTAGTGTGATTTCTTATGGGATTTCAACCATAGGGAGATCACTAGGCAAGAATGCTTAAGGTACTCTTATGGTCGCGAGATCGGTTACTCATCGCAAGGTGAGGTGTCCCATAATTGGGAGCAAGAGGAACACTATGAATGGAAGCCCTATCTAAACACCTTAAGTTAGTAACTACCCTTTTTAGCTACTCAACTTCTTGGTGCAAGGATCAATCCTACTGGACTACTCAGATCACCCCAAGATTTTAGACTCACCATATGTGTTCCCTTGGTTGTGCTTATGGAACTTGTGTGAAAAAGCCAATATCTCTTGTGGGAAACCACTTGGTGTGAGGCAAAGGAGCATCAAGCATGGGCCAAGTTGTTGAGTAATGAACCATGAAATTTAGGTAGATATTGCTTGATGTGTTCTCCAATGTGCTAGACCTATGGAAATCTTTTGAACATATACATGACGATAGTTCTAGGGATTTCTTTTGAGACCTCACATATGCTTGTATCATGAAATGTTGATTTGTCCCTTGCTTGATTGTTTGAAGAATACTCGATGTGTCACTATCTTGCTTGGAAAGAAATTTCTTTTGAACATCAAACTTGCTATGCTATCAACTATTGTCAAACTTTGTCAACCAAGTCAAAGCATCAAGTCTTAACATTTTTCTTGTGTTTCTTGCTAAGGGGAGTCTCATCATTTGATTTTTATTTTCTATGTCTCTAGTTCTTGAACATGATTAAAGTGGCTCTTTGGTCTTTTTGTCTTCATGGTATATGTCCGCTTGCTAGTTATCCTTTTGCCAAAATGGTTACCTTGATTTCTTGACTACACTCTTAAGTTGGGAAAGTTGTTCACTTATCACCTCACTTGCTCTATCTACTTGGCTATTGGCTTCTTGCCTAGCTCTTGACTTGAGTCACTAGTGTCATAATTAACTTGGACACTTTCTTGACAAGTCACTTTACTCTATCTTTACTATATTGGCAAGTGAATAATCTACCTCTCTAGTTTGTACATCAAGTTATCTTGTGTCACCTTATTATCTTCCTCTAGTCTCCTTCATGCTTAATTATCTATCTACCACTATGGAATTCAAAGCTTGTGCTACCAAACCTCAACCAAATCTAGATGATCATGATATCCTCCATGTCACTAAAGAGTTTCAAGATCTATATGCGCAATACAAAGAACTAGAAGAGACAAATGATCTTTCTTACCTTCACCTCTCTAAGCGCATGATAGAAATGAAGTCTAAACTTGAGAAAAGGTTAGAGGAGAAGATTGCATCATTACATGAATCTTCCTTAAGGTCTTTACATGCATGTGAGTCACCTTCTTTGAGGTCATCCTCTTCTTCTAGGTCTACATGCTCTACTTCAAGACATCAAATGTCTTCATCTTCTAGATCTAAAGACCTCTTTAGAGAACAAGCAAGTGATACCTCCTTTGAGCCTATGCTAAAATTTCATGATGGAACTATCTTTGACCAAGATAATGATGAAGACATGGATGCATACCATTTACTTGAGAAATAAAAAAAGGACTCTAGACATACTTCTAATAGAACTTTTGCTCCCTTGGAAGATTCTTATGATGACACTTTGCAAAAACTTCTTGGTAATAAGATCATCATGTTACCTAAGCCTAGCTCATATGGAAACCCATTCCTAGATATATATTTTTCTTATCATCAACATAATGAGCATAGTACTTCGGATTGCATTGAGATAAAACATAAAATCCAAGATCTTATTGATAATGGAATTATTGATACCTCTAATGACTCATGTGATGAAGATACTTTTCTTGAGAAAGATCATATTAATGAACCTATGTCTAGTGATGGTTTCCTTGATACCTCCACTTCTTCCAACACTCATGCATCTCCCAACACTTCAAAGCTTTCCAACATGCCTTTATTAAATAAAGAGCCTAATGCTTTCCACATTGACTACGTGTACCCTCAAGGGATACCTATAAAAGAAACTTAAGCTAACCTTCACTTGGCTGCAAACCTTTTCCATGCTACTAATCCTAAACATCCTCAACCTTCATGCACTACTATGCCTAATCCAAGCACTACTCTATTCACTCTTCATTCTCCCTTGTCCTTAGAAGTGGCTCCATGTCAAGAGGACTCTCAAAAAGAAAAAGCTATAAATGTCAAGAAAGATCAAGATCAAGCACCCTTTCATCTCTTTCAAGATTTTTCCCCTCCATATCCTATGTCTTGTCCACCTCCTAAGTATGATGAAGATACCACTTCCATTATCTCCCTTGACCTTACTAAAAATTATGAGAAAAATTCTCTTAATATGCTATCCAAAGCTACTTGTCAAGATCAAAGCATCCCCTCATGTTCTACTTCTCCACATCCACTTCAAAATTGTGCTCAAGCTTCAAGTGCTTCTATTAAGAATGTTATTCCTATTAAAGGTACTCACGAGTCTATTGATGGCTTTGACCATGTTGCTCACTCTAAAGATATTGATATCCCTTCCCACTATCCCTTTGCATCTTCTAAATCTATCCTTGGTCCTCATCCATCAAAGGTAAAGCCTTCAAACCTTCCATCCATATTGGGGCCTTATGTTCCTCCATCTCCTACATTCACTCCTAGCTCATTCCCTAGCTCTCCTATAATACCTCAAGATCAACAAAGACACTCATCCTTGATGACTTTTCACCCATCTATACATCTAAACCATTCATATAATCCTTATTCATCCACAAATCCCAAGTCCTTTGGAAGTGAGAATAAACATAAGAATCCATTGAAAAAGAAAGATCACTATGTCCCATCTAATCAACATGTGAATGCTAAGAAGGAAAATTCACAAAAGAGACCACAAAGGTCCACTATTAAAAAAGATAAATCAAAGAAAATATTGGTTCTTAAACCCATTATTGAAGAAATGTGTTTTGAAGTATCCAAAGGAAAATCTAAAGCTATATGGATTCCCAAGTCTCTTTTAAAAGACTTGAATATTGAAAATACTTCAAAGTTGACATTCAAGCTTCCAAAGGCTTCCATTCCATCTTCTTCCAAAAATATTTCTAAAAATATTCCAAAACCTTCCACTCCACTTTTTTCTAAATCTCTTCTACCACCTCATACATCTAAATCTCAAGCTATTTCATCCATGATTCCTCCATTGTTCCGATACCCTTCAAGGTGTGTGTCAATATTGATCTTGTCCAATATTTCAGCTACCCTCATGAAATCCTCTAAAGCTTACACTTACTTTCTATACATGAACTCTTATCCTCCATATACTCTTCCTACTACCATTTCTCTTTCATCACCCTATCAACATCTTTGAGCATACCTTTCTATGGTCTTGGCTTATCATGACTTATCTTTCCTATAGGAGCACTATCTACATTCAAAAAGAAAAAAAGAAAAAGAAAAAAAGAAAAAAGAAATAAAAATGAAAATGTGCCTTGGTGAAAACCACTTGTTGTGGCACCTTGGCAGCAAAAGTAAAGAGAAATAAATTTATCCTATGGTGAAAACTACTTCTTGTGACACCTTGGATAAGTACCATGATGAAAACTTGGCAAATAGGAATCATGCATAATTCTTCCACCATCCATCTATCCCCTCTTCTCTCTTTGATCTTCACAATGTTAAGCTATCTTGGCATATTGGCTATCTTATCCATGACATTCTCTATTTGTGCTTTCTCATTCCCTCATAGCCTCCATCTTGAGCCTTATTTTTATTGATCTATCCCATCACTATCCTATCTAGTTGACCCCTTGGTCTTGATCACAATAAATAAAACGTGGTTCTCATAGGCCTCTTGACATGTCTACTCTCTTGGATTGCATGCTTTCATGCTATCTTTCTCATTGGCTCCCAATGATTATCCTACATGCTATCTTACTCATTGGCTTCCATCACTTATCTTATATGCTATCACACTTGTTGGCTTCACCGCTTATCCTACATGTTATCTTTCTCATTACTTCAATTGCTTATCCAAAATATGCTTCATATGACTATTTCACCTCTTTCCCTAGCTTGGGTACTATTGAGGAGTTAGTTCTTGAGGATCACTTTCACTTGCTTCACATTCCTTTCTTATGAATCTTTGCTTATGCATCGGCTTGTGTCTCCATCATGCCCTATACCTTGCTAGACATTGGGAGAAAATGATGTGATCTTGCTTGAGAACTACTGATCTCTAAAACCTTCTAAAAAATCCTAAAAATCAAAAAAATGTCCTTAAAAAAGATCATCTTAGTGAAAACCTAGCAATAGGCACTTTGATGTATCACCAAAAAAAAAAAAAATTTAAATTAAAAATGCAAAAAATCTTTAAAATGTCCTGAAAAAATCTGTCAAGTGGTGAAAACCTGAAAACAAGCACTACTAGAAACCCTTGCACCTATGTCTTTCAGTCTCAATCACCTACTTCACTACACATTTCCTAGCTTGGAATTGTTTCTTGTCCTCATCTTGGGGGCACAAATTCTTAGCCTATTGAGGTATTCTTGTGCATTAGGGTTTCTTTGACAGCTCACAAAATAGTGTTTCTCAACACTTCCCCCACCTTGAGATCAAGTGTTTTTCAACACTTTTCAGATAGTTTACCTACGATCTTCGATGTCACAAAATTTTTCACTATCAGGATCAAGTCTTGAAGAAATGGCCAAGTGACTTACACACACACACTTAAACACTTAAACAACTGAGCTATGCTTATCTTTATCTAATTTGTGTGTTGTCTATGATGATTTCTTTGCCATGTTTTCCCTCCCTAATAGTCTTTCGAGGATGTCATTCACTAGAAGACTGGGGGCATGAGACATATTTTTTTGATTTTTGCTTGTCGGTATACTTTGTTTGTCTATAGTGTTGTAAGCATTTATGTTTGTCCTATTCAACATTTTGACTTACAAATGTATCATCCTTGACTATATTGCAAGACCACACTTGGGGGTTATCTTGGCACTTATGCCTTGATATAGGTGTAATCTTGCTAAATTAAATTTAGGGAATCTAATCGTGTAGTTATCTTGACTTACATGTCTCTGATGCTTAGATTGGATTTCCACATACCTCTCTGATATCGATCATATTCATATCCTCATAAGTTTTACTAGTGATGGTTGTATGATCTCATGATGTCCCTAATAAATGCTCAATGATGAAATTAAGAGTCTAAATGTTATGTGCTTCTTGCTGGTAAACCACTTTGCATATTATCTTACATTTTAGGTTCATTTTCTAGCTTAGTATTGCATTCTTGCATATGGGGAGAGCTCTCTCTTCATCTTTTCCTAGACATATCGGCTAACTCCTTTCATATATTTCTTTACTTTCTTCTTGTTCATGTCTTTTCACCTTCTTAATCTTTCAATTCATCTCTTTTCTATCTTATTATCACATTATATAAATTTTTGACCTCTTAAATAATTTTGACATCCTAGATTCATTTTCAAGATCAAAATCCAAATTCGAGTTCATCTTGATGGTCAAAATTGTCTTTTAAAATTCTACTTTCTTCTAAGTAGTTAGCTAACCTTTTGAGGTCTAATCTCTGAATCATCATTAGGGCATCTTCATTTCTTCATGTCTTCATCATTTCCATACTTCATATCTACTTCAATTCATTGTTTCATGTCTAAAATCACCTTTCTACTCGTTTTGACCTAATTTTTATGCTATATCCTTCAAGGTCAACTCTAGTCAAACTCGGGCATTTTATCAGTTTCTTATAGTCATTCTTGGGTTCTAATCATCTATCTATCATCTTGGACATTGCTATATTCTAATTTTCTCATGTCTAGCCAATTTCTGCATCCCCTTACCTCATTTCAATTTTGATCCCGAGAGGGCAAAAATACTCTATCACTAATTGCTACAACTATCTATTTCTTAGGAGCATTTTTTTGACCTTATCACTTTCTCTAGATCTATTTTCTTTGCTAGGTGTTAGAATTATTTTTTGAATCCTAACATCATCTTCCTAGTGTTCAGTACTACCACTATTAGGCTATGCATTCAGGACTTGCTATCTATTTTTGCATTTCATTCTTCGAAATCAGACATCTATATCTACCACTGCCTACTTGGCTTTGATTTTCTTTGACATAATGTGTTCCCAGATCAATCACACATTATTCAAAGAGGGGCAAATGTAATCACCTAAAAATGGTCATCTAGACAATTGGCCCCCTTCTCAGCATTTTGGCTAATTTAATTTAATCACTTACCTAGACCAAATTGCTAATAATAAATTTATTTGATTATAGCCTATAGTTTGACTATGCTATCCTAAGTTCATTATTTGATTAAAAGAACATGTCCCCTTTTAACTAAATAAAATACCCCATTCTTCTAACCCACTTAAAGTGCACACATAAAGCCCTTTTTCTATTTTGCAATTAAAAGAAAAGGCTTTGTGACTTTTGTCTTATATGACAAGTCAACTTATATTCTATTGGTTGACTTGTGTGTGCACATGGATCACTCCTCTTTTCAAATTCCACTGTTGATCATCCACCATCTTCATCTTGACCTCTATTGTCCATACGACTTTAAAAGGGAGAGAGATTTCCCCCTCAATCCACCCTCATTTGAATATTGTTATGCTGCAGGTTTTCTAACAGGTTTCTTTGGAGCTTTGTGGAGAACTTCTATTTCTTGTCTACATTCTCTTATACCATAATATTTTAGCTTAGATTCATGTTGCATGGTAGTTTAGCTTCTATTTTTCAATAATCTATCTCACATAGCTTAATATTTGGATTGTAACACTCTCATACATGTTTTAGCTTAGTTGCATTTTGCATTATCATCTTAGCTTAGTTTCCATACTTGGATTGCATTCTTAAGGAACTCCTTGAGACATTTTCATTCTTGCATCTTGTCTTCGGAACCTCCCATTGCATGGTTTACTAGCAAGAAGAGTATTCTTAAGGCTCGGCCGAAAGCCCTTGAGCTTGAAATACACTCTCTTGCACTCCGTGGATAGGGAGCTCTAAGTCGGCATCCAAGCATTCCAAACTCATGGAATCGTTTGGATAGAAGGGTTTAGAGTGGGAAACTTTTGAGTGTACACAAAGAAGGGTTATACCTATTCCTCTAGTCCCAAAAACCATCCTTAAAGAGGATAAAGAAGATGAAGAAGATGAAGAAGACAATCTCCTTTTGAGTCAAAGGACACACTTTGCATGAGCCACCTAGTGAGAGAGGAGAAGAAGCTCCACCATCACATTGCAATCTATTCCCAAGCAACCTATTAAGGTTACAACTTCATAGGATGAGAAACAACAATATATGGATAAAGAAGAGTTGTAGGGAACATATATTTCAATATGTCTAATTTTGATTGTATGTTAGTAGGGACTAAAATGGTGGGTGATAAAATATGAGATACACCCATGAACCAACCTTTGGGAGAGGATTGGAATCAAATTCCGCCTCTACCACAAGGATTCTTGGGTACCTCACCATCATCATTTTAGGATCTATCATTTTTAGAAAAAGGCTCAACAAATCCCCTCCCTCTTGTCACTAAAGGAGAAAGAGAGGTGTATCAAGAGGAGCTAGAACAAAGGCCCATCGATGAAGTATCAAGGGAAGGATAGTTACCTTATGAGCCTCATCAAACTTCTCAAGATATAGAGGCAAGTACTTTTGATACTATAGATGCAAGGACACCAAATTTAGATATCTCTCTAAAGGAGAAGACTCTAGAAAGAAGGGATAAGGGAAAATGGCTTACAAGGTAGTCCTCCTATTTAGCTAAATATATGTCTCTAACAAACACTATACCAGCTTGCTTGAAAAGGGAAGTCATGGTTTGAAAAAAGTGACAACTAAACCTCAATGAAGAGGAGTGTATGGATGCACTAGTAGAAGGCATCAAGAGGCCTGAGCCACCTATGGGTGATGTGCAATAAATGACCTTCATAATGAATAATAGAGATTAGGACCTACTTTCTCACATAGCCATTCCTCCCTTGCATGCTAAGACTGAAGATTTGACTCCTAAGGACTACCAAATTATAGAAGTCCTATTAGGAAAACCCATAGTAGATGTAGGTAAAGTAATGACCACTATAAATGTTAGGGAGGTGTTCAATAATTTTGATGACAATGAGAATGAACTAATACAATTGTGCAAAGAAAACAAGCTATTAAGAGGATACCTATATGAAATTATAGGTCCATTGGATAAAGACCACCTAGAATTTACTCTTGCTATGGCAATATAAAGGAGATATAAGTGGAGTTTCCAAGTTGATTCATTTTTTGGAGTATGTCAGCAATGGTGTGATAATTTTGAGTAGAAAGGTGTAGAGATAATACAAGCTAATTTGAACCTATTGCATAATGTTCATTCTAATGTGGAGAAATTGGTATCTCTACTAGACCAAGATTTTGGACTTATTGATGAGGTACATACCTAGAGAAAATACCTTCAAGCACTCCAAACAAAAAAAAGTCAAAGATATTGTACACTCATGGAAGTGTATACATTAGATGAGCTTGATAAACTTGAGGATTGGATTGTGAAGATAGTTGTCAGAAACAAGGTCATGGAAAGACTTTATGAAGATATTCAAAATTTAAAAGGCCACTCGCAAGAGAAAATTTTAGTGCAAATATGTATTATGATGCTATTTCTCTTGAGATTTTTGAAGATGAGACAAATACAAAGCTCAAGTTTGTACAAGTGGTGGTTGAACAATTCCAAAGAACTTTTGAGGATGTTTTTTCTAATGAAAATATTAAGTAAGCATTCAAGATTGAAGAGGTTTTGTTGAAAGTTGATAGTAGACTTGACGATTTTGCAAATACTAGAATAGATATTAGTAATTATTAGCAAATAGTTATGGGTAAATATAAGGCTTTAGATTTTTTGGAAGCTTCCCAAGTGATGTATATTATAGAGAAATTCAAGAGAAAACATCTAGACATCACTCTAGTATAAAGGTGAAGAAAACCCAAAAGCTAGAAATTCAATTTTGACACTTGGAAAATTTTTGGATTTTTTGAACCTATTTCCCAGGTGCACAAGTGTGTTGCTTCAAAGGTGGGCTATTTTAGAGTTAGGTAGGAAATTTTGAAGAAGTAAGAGGTATGCTAACTATTAACTGCTAGTTCTAAATTTAGAGCTTTCCATGCACTAAAAACACATTCTGGCAGTAGTTTAACTCATAAAAACATTCATAGAAGGCCAAGCTTCAACTTATGGAGCTTCCAGTGGCTCCTAGATCCTCTTACAAATTCCTTCTTCTTATCTACTACTTCTTTCTTTGTTTTAATACATGTAAAGACTCATGCACCCATTAATTGATATAAACAAGGGTGGAGTCCTACTTAACACCATCTAGAGAGTCAATTTGTACATAAATAGATTTTTTTAATTAGTTTAGAAAGATATGTTTGCATAAAGAGATCTCTCACTCTTAACACAAATTGAGGAGATGATTTCTTATAAATTTAGGAATGTAATGTGTATTCTAGGCTGATATTTTGATGCAATAATATATGCTATTGGTGCTCTATTTCTTTGTGGATTCTTGTTCATGATAATAATGGAGCTAATAGTTTTGTTGTGTTGATTTGATTGTGCAATATTTTAGTTCTAGTATTTTCCGCATGTTGACAATTTCCACTAATATACAAAGTTGGAGAAGAAATCACCCTTTTCTTTCTACATAGCTTCTCATCTTGCATGACCACACTTTTTGTGGCCTTGCAATTTGATAAGAAGTGAAACATCTTTCAGTTTTACTGAATTCCCATCAAGGATTGCATCAATGGATTTGAGGATGCACTGCTCTTACTTTCATTGGTTTCCTGCCCAATTTTTCTATTGATTTAACTTGCAAATGTGTTGTTATTATGGTTTATATCCGTTAGGAATTTTCCTTTCTTGCTATTTAATTTTATCTCTCATTATCTTATCTTTGTTATTTTCTTTGCTAACCCTTGGTTAAATTAGGAATTTATATAGTTGAATTGTTAGATTGCATTCATTAAAAAGGAAAAAATACCAAAAACATATCTCTTTTGTGGTTAATTTTTAAATAGCAAGCAGATTGATCATCTTATCTAAAATTTATATGAATTAGAAAAGGCCTCTTTGTGAACAAATACATTTATCTTCAACTAAGTAGATTCCAGTTGGTCACAAGATCACCCAAAACCTTGGAGTTGATACTCGATCGGCTTTTCAAAAGAGGAGTTTGAAAGGATTCCTATCATTAAGCATCATGCAAAATGATAATTCAATACCACTGCAAGCCCTTTTCCCTTATTCTTCCTCTCTAAAGTCTTTTCCCACTAAGAAAGATCACTAAATGGAGTCTTTGTATTTATTTGGGGGAAGGTCCTAGCCTCTATATCATGAGGATTTTGTTGAGGCTATTCAAGTATTTACCCTTCCTCTGATCCTTCATCAGCTTGTAGTTGTTGGGGCTCGGCTTCCTCCATTTCTTGTTCTTATGCTTCTATAGCCTAAGGAAGTGGTGTTGTTGGGCCTTTATCCAAGGATTTTAAATCTTGAGATGGTGGTGGTTGTATGCCTAGGGGTCCTTAAGGTAGAGGTGACATTTGACTCCAGTCCTCTCCTAAGGGTTCACTCCTGGGGGTATCTCTTATCTTTTCTCCCACCATCTTTGTACATATTGGCATGAAGTCAAAATTGGAGAGGTTGAACACATATGTTTCTTTTCCCTCCATATCATCTATCTATTGTTGATGCTCATCTTCTGATGTTGAAACATGAATAGGTTCTTTAGGTGTAGATGGAGGTGTCAATGTCAAGCTTCTTCTCCACTCCTCTTCTATTTCCCACATTGAGCAAGTCCTCTAACTCAAGGGGACATATTCAACTTTCTCACCCTCTTCTTCTCTTTCTTTAGCTTTTGGAATTGTTTCATGAACCTGTGGGCATGGATTGTTCTTATTCTTTAGTTTTCTCCTTTGTGCTCCCACCATAGTCGATTCAATCCCTACCCTTCTCGGAGCCTTGGGGGAGGCTTCTTTCTCTAGTGTAGCTATTGGAAGCATCCTCTACTCATTGATTTGTCTATTCATCCTACACATCTTCTTCATCTGGAGGTGCTTATGGCTCTTGGTTTCTCTCTTAATCAAGCTCTTGAGCTTTAGGATCATCTTGTGGCTCTTCTTGTGCAAGTTGTACCTATTCATTTTGAGGGATTTGATCCTGATCTGTCTGGTTCTTTGCCTTTGTAGGAGCTCTCCTCCTTTTGACACCCTTTTCTAATTCAAAATACATAGCCTCCCACTTGTGTTGATACATCATTTCTAGCATCACATTAGATTGATCCAGGAAGGTTGGTGTAATACCCCAAAATTGGCTCATTACCATGATCACCAATTCTAGTCTATTTCAATCAAACCTAAGTCCTATGTCATTAGGCAATTCTAGCTCTGATATTTTCTACTTGACTTAATTTTCAAATGCAAAAAACCCTAATCTACATTAATCATGCTATTTATTTAATTCCTAAAGTGTTGACTCATATCAGTCACATTAAACCTACTGATTAAGATTTAATTTAACTTAAATTATTTATACTTTAATTAAATTAAATTATCTCTTAAGGCTAATGCATTAAAGAATTAAAAATATTTAATTTAATAATTATTCTTAATTTAATTAAATGAATGTAATTATTCAATTAAATAGATAGGGTATTTATGAGGTCATACCTCATTTTATTAAATTGAATATCATTCCCAATTTCTATTTCTTAGTTCAAAATGGAAATTCTTAGTTCACTACTTCTCAAATTAGAAGTGACTTAATTCACTCACTCACACACTAAAGTGAATCTAAGTTAACTATTTCTTGCACTCAAGATCTAAGTCAGTTAACTACATTTGTATTGGGAACCTTCCACTTTGACTGAATCTTGGATTCAATCCTAACTGTCGATCTGAGTTGATCTCAACCGTTGATGGATTCTAGGAATTCTATTTAAGAGACTCATAATTCCTCATTATAGGGGTTGAATGGAATTTGCATCGAATTTCTATCAAATTGTGCACTCATTTGCTTACTATTATCATAAGCTTTTCATTATTTAGATTTAATATCATATAGATTTAATATGCACACATATGGTCTAATTTTTTTTATATTATATTAGATTATTTGCATCTTTCATATAGACTAATCGCACATTATCTAGATTTAATTGCATCCTAAAACCCTTCATTCTAGAAAGGTCTAGTTACCTGCATCTTGATTCTGAGAGCATAAATAGGCAAAATCCTTCTAGATAGAAGGCAACGAGTCACACTATCAGACCTTTTGGATGAACTATTCCATGTTCATTCTAGGATGATTCCATAGGTAATGACCACATTGAATTTTCTGTGAGGTTCAGATGCCCACAAATTCATGCACGCATTTCTAGCACCCACTGTGGGGCCAGGAAAAATAGTTTTTTGGCCTCATTCATTTAATTTTCTATCATTTTTTTTTGTTCTATCCATACTATTCCATATAGTTTTCTGAATTTTTGCATGAGAAATTTCATTTTTGCATGAAGATTTGAGGGTCTCACTTGAATCTCTACACTTTCTCGCATGAAAAAGTGCCCTATCTTGCAAGTCTTTGTGTGGCACCTTATTTTTTGGCGTAGGTTGGTAAAAGATCTCGCATGGTCCTATGCAAGATTTCACACAAAATTTTGAAACAATAAGGTTTTTTTTTTTTTTTTAGCATAGTGTTCATTATCTTTTACTAACGTATTTTTCTTTGAAGCATTACTGTTATATTTTTTTGGTTTTCTATAGCTTAACAGTTGTCTACATAATGTTTGACAAAGATTCCTTATACAATCTCTCTAAACATGAACTGATTGTTTCTTTGCAAGATGATTGTTAAAGATACGTTTGTCAAAGAATAACATTAAAACCCACTAAACAATATGTCTTCTTTCCTGCTTTCTAAATATAGTCTAATTAGGGCTTGTGAACTACTTAGGGTGCAAGATAGAAGAGTAGGGGATTATGCTCTTCACTACTTAGAGGTCATGACCAAGGGTGAATCAGAAACATAGACACTTTTGAAAGATGGCATTCTGAAGGAGGCAAGAAACTTAGTGGTTCTCTAGTGCTAATCATTTTCTATGATGAGATGATGGTTTCCTTTTAAGGGGATCAAAATCTTTAGGAAGGATGAGTCTAGATTGATTAAGCTAAGTTGGTGATGAATGTGTTTTGTGTGTTTGGGTGAGAAACTAAGGTAGAGGAGTATTCTCTTTCCCCTTGAGGGAAATCAACTTTGACCCTTATGTTTTAACCATCAGTCTGTGTCAATCCTTTAGAGAGCCTGCCAAAGTGATCCAACCTCTAGGAATGACCCAAGTGAGCACACTCATTTTTCCAGAGATTCCAACTCACTATAATCAAGATTTTTTGTAGAGTGAAAGACTCCAAAGCTGAATTAATTTCTTTCCCTTGATTCTTGATATTTTTTATCAAGGGGAAGCTCTATCTATTGCACTGATCAGTGTTGGCCCCAGTCTTGTTAAGCAAGTGTGTGCCCTCTCCGATGCTAGTGTGGGTTGCTAGTCTCAACTCCGCTTGCAAAGCCTTTGGGAATTAATACAAATAGAAGCCAAGTAAAAAACCTTTTAGTTAGAAGCTACCCAGTTCACCTTTGAAAGGAGCCATAATCTTTGTGCAAGGAGGGGGAAGAATCTCTCCTATAGAACTCACCATAGGCATGCTACTAGACATTAGAAGGTGGTATACACGCTTGTCCCCTACCATAAGGGTGCTCATTTAGATTATACTATTGAGTCTTTTGAATACATCAAAAACACAAGTGCCCTCTAGGGGGTGACATGGATGTGTGAGGTGCACGCATACTCATAAGCTATGGGACAAAGGTTTTCCCTTCTCTACCATTTTTTGTTCTTATGGATAAAGTGTGTTCATTATCGAGTCCTAAACATGTCAAAACCTACTTAAACAAACTAAAAGTCAAGACTCCCCTGTCGCTCTAAGTTTCTTTTCCCTTAGTTGGATTGTATTTGACTACTGCTTGCATCATGTGTGATGTTGGAAACACTTTGTCTTGTTTGAAACCCAACATCACTTTCAGAAATCTAGAAATCAACCTCACAATATGTCTATTATCAATCAAACAAACCTGCAATCTATCCAAAATTGTCCAAAATAGTTGAAAATATCTTCAAAATCCAACTTTGTTGTCAGCCTGGTCTTGAATTTTACGCACAATCTTGCAACATTTTGCACGAGTAGTCACAGCTTCACATAGTCCTATCTAGATCTTCATGCAAGAACTTGTGTATGCTTGTGTAAGATCTTGTTGGGGGTCTTTTGTTGAACTTTTCATCTCTTCATGTGACCTAGAGCACATCCTCACATGAGTTTACATTGTTGTTCTAAGATTTCACATCCCCTAGTGTACTTTCTCATGCACCTCACAGAAGATATTCGTGCGAGATCTTGTGTTAAAACTATCAAATTAGCTTATTTGAGCAATCTATGATCTGCATCTAGTCTATTTCCTACATCAAGTTGTCCCTTCTCTACCTATAAATAGTCTCAAATAGTGGCATTTAGCTTAACTAAAGATTTTTCATCCGTACTTTGACTAGTCTCATCTTTTAGTTGCCTTGATTCTCGTTCTTTAGTGCTTTTCATACTCTGTGTTATGACAGTCATAATATTTAGCTATCCTAGCCTTCAAATTAGACTATTTGTGCCTTAATATACAACACTCTCATCTTGTGCTATTGAAATTGAGTTCTAGTGCGGTCCTTGTCCAAGTTCTTGCTTCTTGTCCTTGTCTATGCCTATTGCAACAAGAATAACAACATGTTTTATCCTCTTAGACTTAGGCAAGGTCATACTAGGGGTTGTAATCATAGTAAAGTTCACCTACCTTTTGTTACATGGTCTACATCTAGTTCATCTAGTGAGGCATCTTCATGATCTCCCTCACCCATCAAGTCACTTCGAGTCCAATGAAAATTCTCTATAAACTTGCGATAAACCAAGAACCCTCTATATCAAGTGGATCCTAAGAATAGTAAAGGTCCCATATCTCTAAACAAAATGTCAGACTTCCTTTTCAAAGGACCTTTTGAATCACAATGTACTCAAACTTAACATGTTCCTATAGTGACTGATCATGAACTTGAACATGGTAGATGCATCAGACATCAAGAACCACCTAGGCATCACAAAGAGAAAGACCATGACATAGATGAGGAACAGGAATAGGTGGAAATATTTTTGAAAGACATAGCAAAGTGTCAAAAATATAAAAAATTTCAAAAGGTCATGGAAATTCTACTCAACAAAGAGAAAGAAAGGTACTTTCTCAAGCTTTCCTAAGAGGGAGATAAGCTACCCTCTCATTTCAATGTGAAAATCATCATCACACCTAAAGAGGAAACTGAGACTCCCAAACTCCAAAAACAACCAAAAATTATGCAAGACCAACTAGCTTGAATGATGCATGAGAAAGACAAACCTGCTAAAACATACACCTTAGATGCTCTTTGTCCATTTCCATTTGACAAGAGCATAGACATGCCTCCTTTCCCAAGAGGAGTAGAACTACCTAGGTATGACAAATACTTTGGAACCATTGATCCCCAAGATCACTTGTAGGAATTTGGTGCCTTGTCTATGGAATTTATGCATAACCAAACATATCTCATGTGTTTATTCCCCAAAAGTATAGGTGGTCAAGCTTTGGAGTGGTTCTCACACTTGCCTCCTAGTATCAAAATGTTTGATGAAATCGCTAACTTGTTTGTCCAGTAGTATCCTAATAACATTCAACACCCTATCAATATTCAAGATTTATGTAACATTAAGCAAAAGATTGGGGAGCCCTTCCTCACATTCCTCTAGAGGTGGAGACAACTATACACTAAATATTCACACAAGATTCTAGAGATGGAAAAGCTTGATATCTTCATTAACAATCTCCTACCTGATTTTGGGTATAGAGTCCAACTTCAAGGTCTACGTACCTTTGAAGACATGATCACATAGGCCATCTACATAGAGGAATTTATGGTCAAGAATGGTGAACTTACTCTTCAAAAGGACACAAAACAAGGCTCCACCTCAAACAAGGAAAAAACTAAGTATGTTAACAAGAACTGAGAAATTGTAGATGATGGGGTTGTTGACAATGTTACTCCTAAACTTGCTAAGGCAACTTTTAATCTCATAGATGGTCTCAATGTAGCTAAAAATGTTGAGAAACCTATGCCTGACAACAAGACAGCTAGGAAAAAATTGAGAAACTCATGGGCTATATGCCCTAAACAAGAGTATACACCTCTGGGTGAACCTTTGGATGTGGTTTCCAAAATCTTGTTGCAAAACAAGCTTATTTCACCATTGGACAACTCTCACCCTTATGATTTGCAACCACGCCGACCATGGTGAAGTGAGATCGTGTTCTATGAGTACCACCAAAATAAGGGGCACAAAACTAGCAACTACATAAACTTATGCCACAAAGTCAGGACATGATTGATGTTGGTGACATTGTGATAGATGGACATAACAAGAACTCAGATCACAAGGCGTTTAAAGAGCCTTTCCCAATTTATGAAAAAGGAGAGAGTTTGAAACCAAAACCTAAGAACAAGGTCAACTATACATATTCTAACAATGATAATGAGATAATCAACATGGTTGAACATATGGAATTTGAATATTGTGACATCATTACCATTAAGGGAAAGCAAGATAACGATAAACCTAAGACACCATTTTTCTTGAGGGGCCCTACTTCCAACACAATGGACAATGTACCTTTGCAACACTATGCTAACATTGTTACATGCTCTCATGCCAAGTTGGTTCTCAAAGGCCCTATGCCTTATACTCTCGATCCTGAACAACATAAAGACAAAACCCTTGCTGGTCCATCTATCAAAGGTGCAAAACTTGCAACAAATTCAGCAGCAACCGGTTATAATGTTCTCGATCAATTGAAATGAACTAATGCTCAAATCTCCATAGCAGATTCTATACAAAGCCCTCACTAAGGAAACAATTCCTCAAGATCTTGATCTTGAGTGATTTCAATCCATGGTAGGTCACTGACCTTGCCATACTTTATGTCTTTCTCTAAGGAGGATGACAACTCGTTCAGTCACCCACACAATCAACCTCTACACATAGAGGTCATGATACATCAGACACATGTACATAGGGTACTCATTGATAGATAATTGAAATATTCTGAGGACTCTATTGATCCTTGATGTAAGATCACTATCAAATCATATGACAAAGTTGAACAAAAGTCTCTAGGTCTTGTGGTCTTACCCATTCGCATTGGTCCTATGGAAAGGGATGTCAACTGTCAAGTACTTGACATTCCCTTGGCTTATAACATTCTGCTAGGATGGCCATGGATACATGAGATGCATGATGTCCCGTCTATATAACATCAATGTGTCAAATTCCCATTTCATGGCTCCAAAGTCACTATTCTTGCCACTACTAGCTATACCTACAATATGCTCAAAGTTGCTGAAATTTTTTCCCCACTAATAGGGAATCCACTGATTATCATGACAACAAGCTGAAACAAATGGAGCGGTCATTAAAACTAAAAGAAACTAGCATGAGGGAGTACCATATTGAACCAATTCTATCATTAACATCTCTTCCAGAATCTCCTCGTCATTATGGGAGACCCTCAAAGGCAAAGAAGCCATTTGTACTAACACCTCAAAACAAGTATAATGACACTCTTGTTAAAGCTATAGTTCCCCTAGAGGATGAAAAAGAAAATAGAGCCATTGATTAATGGCTTTATAGAGAAGAGACTCTAGTAGACTTAATAGAGAAAGCTTGAGAGATCACCCCTAAGAAATATGGGCCTAGTCTTAGACTCATGAAGCATTTTGGCTACAAGGGAACTAGCCCTATTGGGTGCAATAACAATGGCCTAATTGATCTTATCAAGGCAATAGCTCAAAAAAACAATGATACAACTAGTCTAGGCTTTAAGAAGGTTCCATTCCATTTGGGAGCTAATAAGTTCATACCAAAACCCAAGAGTTCATCTGGAAATGAATCAGAAGCTAAATCTGATACTTAGGATGATTAATCTGATGATAAGGATCCCTATCATTATCCTATCCATCATGATCTTGCTAAATTATTTGCTGAGCCAAATGACACCTATGCCATGTATCAACACTGTGGATGATACTAGTAATTCTTCTAAGGACAATACTGATAAACCGAAAGCTCATTTAGAAAAGGGAGAGTCTAGTCAATCATTATGTATTGAGTACTTGTGTAAGAACCTAGATGATGAAGGTGAGTATGTCCCTATCATAGTTGAGGATTTCTATAGTCTCTCACCATGTAGCACTGATTCTAAGGAATATAAGTTTGGCTCTCTTTCAGAAGTGACTACTAATAAAGACATTGACCAAGTTCATGTCTATGAAAACCAACTTGAAGTGGGTGAAACATCTAGGGTTAGGTCAGATGGGTCTGATCCAACTAGTGTCTTAGAGTCATCAATTTTTGACATTAGTACTCAGAGGTATTTGAACACACTTGGGGACAAAGTCGCTGTAGGTCTCAAATTGCTAGACCAAGCACTTAATGATTGTACCATGAATGCATTTGAACCTATCACTACTCTTCCACTCACACATCCTAAGCTTATAGACTAGAACTCTAATGCATCTAGTGAAGTCCCTATGTTCTAGAATGACTATGCTCTTGCTTGCTACCTAAACACTGTCAAACCTATAATGTCTTCCACTAGTGAATAGAGCATCAACATGACTGAAGCTCACATCAAATATCTCAGTCATATAATTAAAAATAAAAAATGCAAAAGGTATGATGGTGAAAACCACATTGTGGTAGTGTTAGAACCCAAAAAAGTAAAAACAAAAGACATATTCAAGGGTGAAAACCTCTCTGAGGCACCCATGAATGAGATATTTGATGCACTTCTGAGTCACTTCCAAGATAGATCATTAGTGTCGATGGAGATAACATAGTTGATCAACTTGGGCATAGAAGAACATCCTCATATGATAGATCTGACATAGTCACTATCTCCTAAAGAAAGGGAGGAATTCATTACCTTCTTCTAAGAGAAGAAGATAAATTTTTCTTGGACAAATTTTGACATGCTAGGACTAGATCTTGATCTTATTATGCATCATTTGTCCATTGTACCAGGCATCAAACCAGTTAAATAAAAACTTTGAAAAATGCATCCTCATGTTGCATTGCTTGTTAAAGTAGAACTAGAAAAACTTTTGAAATTAGGATTCATCCATGCAATTGAATATGTTGAATCAATATCCAAAATTATCCCTATCTCCAAGCACGATAAATCTATTAGAGTTTGTACTGACTTCTGTGATCTCAACTTAGCATGTCCTAAGGATGATTTTCCACTTCCCAACATTGATATGATAGTGGACATGATAGCAGGCTATGAGATGTACTCACTCATGGATGGTTTTTCTAGTTATAATTAGATAAAAATTGTGCCAGAATATTAGGAGAAGACTACTTTTACATGTGCACAAGGAACCTTCCGCTAGAACATAATGCCATTTGGTTTGAAAAATGGTGGTGCAACCTATAAGAGGGTAGTAACTACAAATTTCCATGACATGATGCATAATACCATGGAGGACTATGTGGATGATACCTTGGTCAAAAGTGCAAAATGAAATACTCATCTACAAGATTTGAGACCCATCCTAGATCGCATGGAAAAATTCAGTCTTCAACTCAATCCTAAGAAATGTGCATTTGGTGTCACACTAGGAAATTTGTTGGGATACATCATGTCTACAAAAGGAATTAAGGTGGATCCAAAGAAAGTTCAAGAAATTATGGATATGCCTCCACCTCAAAACATAAGCCAGATGAGAGGTCTACAAGGAAGACTCCAATCTATTCATAGGTTCATCTCATAGTTGGTGGATAGATAACAACCCTTCACAAAGACTCTACATAAGGGTGTCAAATTCAACTGGACTCTGGATTGTGAATGAAGCTTAACACAAATCAAACAATATCTTTCCAATCCACCAATCCTGATGCCTCTTATCTATGTGAAGCCTTTGATTTTATACATTTCAACAACTAAAACATCTCTAGGAATCTTATTAGCTCAGGAGGATAATGACAACAAGGAGAGAGCTATTTACTACTTAATTTATACATTGATCTCTTATGAGAGGAACTACAACATCATTAAGAAAGCTTGCTTGGTAGTTGTCTTTGCTTCCCAGAAGTTGAGACACTACATGCTTACTCACAATATGTAGCTGGTAGCTAAAATAGATCCACTAAAGTACTTGCTTAGTAAGCTAGCTCTTACAGGAAGATTTGCTAAGTGGGTTATGATACTCAATGAGTTTGACATTCAATATGTTTAATGCAAAGCTATCAAGGGACATGCAATTTTAGATCAGCTAGTAGATGCACCTATGCAGAGTCTCCTACCAATGAAAATTGATTTCCCTGATGAGTCAATTTTGACACTCACACACCAAATATGGGTCATGTTCTTTGATGGGTACTTTACACAATAGGGATCTTGTGTGGGATTACTCTTTATAACACCACAAAGATATTCATTTCCCAAAGCATACAAGATTTTGTTGTCTTGTACAAACAACATTGTTGAATATGAGGCTTTGGGTATGTACAGGATCATGGTGTGCTAAAAAGTGGCGATCTAAAAAATATGTAGTTCTGAAATGCCTCAAAGAATTTCAAAATCTATTCCCACTTTTTTTCCACCCATCCTGATACTAAATGAAAACAATTAATACCTTTATAATTCCTACTATATCTTTCAATACCAACCTTATATGGTCATCTTCAAAACATCCCGAAAATGTGTTTTTGGCATGTTCTTATGTGTTTCTTACTTCAGGCATGTAGCTGATGACTTTTTTAAAACCAAAATTTGATGTAATGAAAAGGGTTTCTTAAGAATTTTCTTAGCTTTTCATAAATGTAAGTTTTGTCAAATTACAAGTTTAGTAAGTAATTATTACTTATTTTCTAATGGAGTTAGCTACAAAGTGCTGATTGACATACTAGTTGAAAAATAGCTATAACTTTCAAACTGTATAAGATTTGTGAAATCCAAAAGATGCGTCACATTCTATGCTTCGACTAGTATAAGAAAAAAAAAAAACTTAATTTTGATTTTTTTTGAACTAGTTAAGGTGGTCAGACACGGAAGTTTTTTAATTTTGAAAATAGTATAGTATAAAATTCATAATTAATTATTTATTTTGAATAAAAATTGCCAAAAATATGCATCACATCCAGGCATGAGTCTACTTTTTATATCTAAAATTATATTTAAAAATAGTATCATTTGATTATGATTAAGGTGGTCAGACATACACCTACTTTTTATTTTTGCCTTGAAATTTTTGTAGTACTGCATTAAAATCCAAACTTTTGACCAATTAAATAATTTTTTCTCAAGATAAGGCCTTGTAGTTTAGAAACTAGATTCAATTTCCTACATATTATTTTCTTACAACTTTTTGATATAAAGTCCAGAACCACTTTAAAATTATGTGTCAAGTTGACATAACCCTGATTTGTTGGTTTTTCACTGCCACTTAAGGCCATAGTTTGGTACACCATGATCCTACACATACCCCTTTGATTAATGGCATGAAGGTTGTAGCTAAATGGATAATGGATCAGTTAGACATCTTTGGGGACTCTTAGCTTGTAATCAACCAGGTTAATGATGTGTATCAAACAAAGGATGAGAAATTGATTCCTTAAAAATGAATGGTCAATGACTTGAAGAAGTATTTTGGACACATCACCTTCTGGAAAATTCCTAGAGTAGATAATAAAGCAACTGTTGCTATGGCTACTTTGGCCTCCTTGCTACAGATGCTTGAAAATGATCTCTGACATGAGTTCTTGGTGGAAGCATTACATTACCCAGCCTATGACATCCCTTATTCTAGGATGATCTATTCTATTGTAGGATAAGGCTCATCCCACTACCATCACATCTATTTCTACCTCTATAACCAAACCATTCTGAAAGGTCTAACCTGGAATGAGAAATGTTACCTAATCTGTAATGCTTCTTGATATGTCATTATTGCTAACAATCTATTTAGGAGAGGTCTCGATGGAACACTCCTTAGGTGTCGAGAAACCAAAGAGTCCAAATGCACATTAATTGATGTTCAAAAGGGCATTTGCAGATCCCACTCAAATGGCTTGACACTAGCTCACAAACTCATTAGAGTTGGTTACTATTGGCTTAAAATGGAGCAAGAAGCTATCAAGTATGCTAAGTCCTAGAAGCAGTGTTAGCTTCATGGGAATTTGATTCACACTCTAGCCAAGGAGTTGATTCCCTCTACTATAGTGTGGCCATTTCAACAATGGGCCTTTGACTTGGTGGGTCAGATTCACCTAACCTCTTCTAATGGACATAAGTTCATTATCGCAGCTACAGACTACTTCATGAAGTGGGTAGAGGCAGTACCTGTCACAATAGAAAATGAAATTTTTTTAGCTCTTTTTTATCACAAACTAAATCATCTATAGGTATGGTGTACTATCCTCAATCATTACTGAAAATGGAGGATAGTTCAAAAATAAAGACCTTAAGGAACTATGCAAGTGATTCAAAATCACACAACATTGGTCTTCTATTTATTACCCCCAGGGTAATGGCTAGGCTAAGTCATCCAATAAGGTGATCCTCAAGATCCTTCATCACACAATCAACAAATCTAGGAGAGATTGACACCTCCAGATTAATCTAGCCTTGTGGGCATATAGGACAAGCATTAGGACTCCAATGGGTATGACACCCTTTGGTTTGGTTTATGGAGTGGATGTTGTGCTTCCAATAGAGGTCAAGATTCCTACATTGAGAATCTCTATGAAAGTCCTTATTACTAATGAAGATTATAGGATAGCCCAGCTTCAAGAGCTAGTGCTACTAGATGAACATCAACAAGTGGCGTGTGATGATCTATGAGCTTATCAGCAATGAACGTTAAGAAGCTACAATCGAAAAGTTAGGCCAAGTGGCTTTCAACTGGGTCTTGTCCTAAGAGAGAACCCTAAGAATCAACAACAAGAAGTCTAGAAAGGAAAGTTTTAACTAAACTAGCTTGGTCCCTACATCATTTCTATAGTGTATGGATCTGGTGCTTACCAGCTTTCCACAGCTGAGGGAGAAGTGTTCAAGGAACCTTTCGACACTCTCCACCTAAAATGGTTTTATAGTTGATCTAATTACAGAAGCTCTTTGTACATACCTATATGTCCTAAAAAAATCCTTAAAACTAGTAAAATTCATAAAAAAATTGTTACCCTGGTGAAAACCTAGCAATAGGTGCCTTGGTAACAACCAAAAAAATTGAAAATTCCAAAAAATCAAAAAAGGAAAAATACAAAAGAATTGAAAAACCAAAAAAAGTGTCATTGGTGAAAACCTGGAAATAGGCATCATGGTAGCAAAAAAAATAAAAGCTTTTCCAAGAAGGTGAAAATTTGATAAATAGGTGCCTCTTGTTCTTAACACTCCATCTTGCAGCACATCTTCTAGCTTTCTATACAGTTGCTTTACTTCTTTTCCCACTTTCTACTCATGTATCCATGGATTGAGTCTTGTCACAACTTGGGGGCATTCCCCTTTAGTGTCACTCTTTTTGAGATTTTCCTCATAGAATCTCTTGCATGATAGTCATCAGTGGTCCTCACTACGTCTGCCTACTGTCACTAGTGTCACTCTTGTTTTAGATTCTCCTCATAGAGTCTATTTCATGATGGTCACCAGTGGTCCTCACTACATCTACCTAATCTCACTAGTGTCACTCTTTGTCAAGATTCTCCTCACAAAACCTTGCACAATAGTCACTAGTGGTCCTCATGACATCTACCTACTATCACCAGTGTCACTCTTGATCAAGATTCTCCTAATAGAATCTCTTTCATGATAGTCACCAGTCATTTTGGCTATGTCTACCTATTGTTTCTAGTGTCACTCTTTGTCAAGATTCTCCTCATAGGATCTCTTTCACAATAGTCACTTGTTATTTCAGCTATGTTTTCCTACTGTTGTTCATGTCACATTTCAAGATTTCTTTATGGAAGATCTCTCTTGCATCAGTCACCAGTCATCTTGACTATGTTTGTCTACTATCGCTTGGTCCTCTCAGGTTCTTCACCTCAAAGATTCCTCCTTGACCTTAGTCACTAGTCATTCTGACCACGTCTACCTACTTTTGTCACCCTAATGAAGATATTTCTTTCATCCATGTTCAAGACACTAACACTTGACATCAATCTTATAACACAAAAATGAACCCAAAATGATGAACTTGTTTGGATATGCTGAGCATTTTTTTTTGTTTTTTTTTCTTTTTCTTTTATCATGTCTCCCCAAGCAACTCAATGATGTCATTTCTGACTAAAGAAGTAATTATTGGGGGCATGATCTTTTTTTTTCTATTGTGATTTAGTTCCAATAAATTGACATATTCTTAGAAGAGGGGTGTCCACTATAAGAGTCTCCATCTCATATTGGATGGCCGAATGTACATCAACTCCTCTTATATAGATACATCAATAAAATTGGTTCTTCTCCTTATCTGTTGGAGTGAACTCTTCATGCTATAGTAAATACTAATACTTATCCTGCTAAGTGAATGTATGGGTCACTGCGAGTATATCTAGCAGACTTCTATCTCAAGTTACAAATGTAAGGTTCATTGTGGATAGAATACATACTGGTGTGTCTGCCATGTAAGCAAAATTTTGGTCATCCTAACGTTCATGTTTTGATGCTTATGTTAACTTACTACATCAAGAAGGATGAATTTTTGGTCATTTTGGCTTCTTTTGACTCAAATGCTTACATTTCATCTCAAAAAACCTATAAAAATATGTTCTATTCATATTTTTATGATTGCAATGTCAATGGGAATTGTAGGATATATAGGATTTTTTTCTATTCTTAGTGATGATAAATTGTCAAGGCTTGGTAATTAGACCTAGGGTTTCATTTAACATAGTCTTGCATTGCATACTTCACTTGCATCAACATGCGATTCAATTGCAACTCTATTTCCATCCTTTGTGATGGGGAATTGTGGATCTCTTCAAACATATCAAGATTCTCCATAGCTACACAAGTGTTTGGTTCTTTGGTTCGTATTCATGCACTCCTGGAGGGGATACGTATCACTGTCAAGAAAAAACATACAACACTTCATGAGATGTCAGTTCATTTCCATATGCATTACATCCATATACTCATGTCATTTACATTACATAATCAAATCAAATCACATTTTGCATGTCATAATCATCATATAAACATCTCATGTACATCAAAGTAAAACAAAAACACTGACAATGACATTAACACAATGCTACTTAGCTCAAAATCTCATATATATCTCGAAGAATGTGTTAGTATAAAAATAAATGCCACTCAAGTGCTATCGATCAAAAATGATACCAAATGGTGCTGGCACACGAATTAGTACATAGCCAAAATTAAAACTCGAAGGCAAAATATCATGACTAACTCTATCTAGTGCCATCACCTCCTGGAGGAGGAGGAGGAGGGGACAACATGTCTAGTCTGGCTGGTGGGTGTGCACCTCTAGAATCTCTCACATACTATGAAAAGTAAGGCACCTACTAAGCCTCATTGGGAGCCACTATAGAATAGGCTGCAAAGTAATAGACTTCTCAGGCCATTCGCAATCTCACTTCATCCTACAACATCTCTACCCTCCACTTTACTACCTAAACCTACTCTTGTAGCCTCTAGATCTCTTGATCCCTCTCTGCAATCTATGCATTCCTGACTACCACCTATATCTATAGCTCTCCCAACTATCAAGAGGCCTGACTAATCCTCTCCCTTTCCCTCCTCATGGCATCCTGAGGCCCTATAGCAGGTTTCTCTTGTATCTCCTCATCTAGCATCTCAAGTTCCTACTCTATGGGTGCCTGCTCCTCCACCCTTGGCCTCTATCGCCAACTCTACTCCCCACTGCTACCACCAGCACTTAATTTTGACCCCATCTAGCATGGGGGAATCTACACCTATCATACTCAATGCCTCACCTATGGTGGTTGCTATTGTGGTGCCTACTGCTATGTTGGCTACTACACGGGACCATATACAGGTGCTTGTTGAAGTGCCTATGCTACCATCCCCAAAGGATCTATGAAATGTGGGATAGGGTGGCTAATGAAATACGCCTGATATGTTAGCATCATCCATGCATCAGATACCTCAAGGAGGTAACCCCATTGTGTCATAACTAGGTTGTGCACATCAATCATGGATCACCCAAAATCTAATCTGGCTAGCCATCCCTGTGTCAAGTCTCGAGCTACTCTCACATAGGCATAGTACTCCTATGATACATCTTGCTATCAACCATACTATCTCCACACCCATGTGATAGGAAACCTCTTAATAATCTATGTGGTCCCAATCCTTGATCCCTCTCAAGGGCCACCATACGATGGAGACCAAGTCATCGAGATGGGTCCTCCAATGCTTCGTCTTACCTAGGCCTACTTGGATAATTTTCCCCCTATATCTGCATATGTATGGCTCCATAGGCTCACGAGCATCCTCAAAAATGGGCCTCATCATGGGTAGATGCTCCCATGCCCAAATATGTAAAACATATACTCTGATGGCCATGCTCTTCCACTCATGATAAACAATCTCATGCATCTCGTAAAACATATGGGCAAGCATGCACTGACCCAATCCAAATCACTTGGGTGAGTCGAGCATCCACTATAGCATGATTCCCCATCCACACTCTACCCTGTGTTGTCCTCTATTTAGCATTATGAAGCAACTAATGAATATGGCTAACACTGAAGCCAACCTATGCATCTAGCCATATGTATGGACTAGCTCATCCTAAGTGATAGCTTGTCCTATCGCCAACTCTCTCTAAAATATAGCTCTTAGTGCCTCTGTCCCTACTTGGGGCACAATATCATAAACTACCCTCAGTCCATGGAAGGGTATGTGTAGGATCCTATATATGTCCTTTAGAGTGATTGTCATCTCTCCTTGGGGCAAGTGGAATGTGTTTGTTTCTGAATGGAAATGCTCCACCAAAGTTGTTAGTAAGTTGTGGTTAACTAGCACTACTGGGATCTAGCATAGAGAGGTGAGACCTAATCTATCAATGTGGGCCATGTATGCATCATCAAGGCTTTGCAATAGAGCTCCATATGATAGATAATGAGACCTAAATGCAACATCATGGAAGACCTCCTACACTCATGAACAACAAAAATGTGCAAACAATTAGTACTTTCTTGGAAAGTCAAAATGATGATGAAATGAAAGCAAGTTCAAAGCTAAAACATCAAAATATGCAAGTTTTAATTCACATGCTATGCCTAATTTTCATGCAAGACTACATTTCCTCACTCAAGAATTCATTTCCTCACACGAGATAGTACATCTTCATGCGAGAAATCAAGTCCTCTCATGAAGAAACATGATCTTGCGTGAGAGGCAATGACAATATGAGTGAAGTTCACCCAATTTTTTGTGCATCTCACATGAGAAATGGGTATCTCCCACGTGAGATTTACCACTGGTGTGTGCAAAGAAACATCGGGTTGGTGGATCTTTGCATGAGAAAAGATTGGCTTCACATGAGAAAGGACAATCTCATGCAAAAATTGACTGATGACCTTCTAAAAAATGCTAAAACATGTGAAAAATACCTCAAAATGCATGAAAAATTAAATGCAAAGCTAGGTTATCAACCACTCACTAGAGGTCCATAGTTCGCTAGCTGGTTGTGTCATTGAGAGTGCTCAAAAATGATGAAATCGCACAAAGATTTTCATCTTCCTCTCAGAGCTCCTATTTACTAAAGACAAAAGGCACAAATGATTTGAAAATGACCCCTTGGGCCCTAATATAGGTTTTGATGTAATTTTTCAAAATGCTTTGATTTGTACGAAAATAACCCCTAGCTAATTTGACCGTTCAAAATCCATTTTCAGGATCAAATTCAAAATCTGACACACTTAAGTGGCTCAAAAATGCATTTAAAATTTTTGGGACTAATGCGATCGAACACTTGTATAGTTTGAATTTTTCTAATACTTCATGATTCTTGGAATCTTTTTAACTCACAATTTTTCATGTTTTCAAAATTTATTTTGGAAAAAGTCAACTTACGTCAACTCTGGTCAACTTTTGGTCAAACTTGGTCTTCTGGACCTTGAAATCATGCTGAGTTGACTCCAAAACTTCTGCTAATCATTCTAATCTCTTCTACATTTTTTTGAATCTTGTATTTCTTCTATATCTCTTAACATACTGATCATATTTTTGGTTTGTCATCTTTCGATTTTGCTCCCAAGGGGGTAGGATGATTAAATCATTGAACTTGAATTTCAAATCAATCTAAATCTTTATTGCTTGGAGCATCTTGTTCCCATCCTATTTCCTCATCACTTGGGGTATCTC
The DNA here is from genome assembly GCA_028749045.1 of Cupressus sempervirens. Lineage (NCBI taxonomy): Eukaryota > Viridiplantae > Streptophyta > Pinopsida > Cupressales > Cupressaceae > Cupressus > Cupressus sempervirens. The sequence continues at coordinate 606,289,856 of CM053785.1, forward strand.
ATTGCTTGGGACATCTTATTCCCCTCTTTTTGGCATCTTTATCATCTATCACATCTTATAAAGAGTTTTCATGGATATGTATCAGGACAATCTAAACCCTGATTCCTAAGGATCAAGCCTCATTCTAAGGATGATTTTGCAACTCATGATTGAATCTTATTATTTATCAATTTAGGTATCTAGGTGTCCTATCTGGATCCTTGAAGGTTAAGCTCCATTCTAGAGATAATCTATTAAATGCTATCAATCTCGGGTATCTAGATGTTCTATCTAGATCCTTAAAGGTTAAGCTTCATTATGAAGAAAACCTTAAAATGCTATCAATCTCAGGTATTTAGATGTTCTATCTAGATGCTTAAAGGTTAAACTTCATTCTAAAGAAAACCTTTAAATTGTTTATCAATTTAGGTATCTAGGTGCTCTACTTGGATTCCTTAGGATTAAGTTCTATTCTAGAGATGGTCCTTAAAATCTTATCAATTGGTCTCCATAACATCAACTTCAAAATCAATCTTATTTTATGATCTGTGCATCACACTTTCTAATTTTCTTTGAATCGAACATGCTACTCGCACCTTCATTCAAAGAGGGGAAAAATGTAATACCCCAAAATTGGCTCATTGCCATGATCACCAATTGTGGTCTATTTCAATCAATCCTAAGTCCTATGTCATTAGGACATTCTAGCTCTAATATTCGCTACTTGACTTAATTGTCAAATGCAAAAAACCATAATCTACATTAATCATGCTATTTATTTAATTCCTAAAGTATTGATTCATTTTAGTCACATTAAACCTATTGTTTAAGATTTAATTTTAATTAAAGTATTTATACTTTAATTAAATTAAATTATCTCTTAAGGCTAATGTATTAAGGAATTAAAAATATTTAATTTAATAATTATGCTTATTTTAATTAATTGAATGTAATTATTCAATTAAATAGATAGGGCATTTACGAGGTCATACCTCATTTTATTAAATTGAATATCTTTCCCAATTTCTTTTTCTCAGTTGAAAATGGAAATTCTCAATTAACTACTTCTCGAATTAGAAGTGACTTAATTCACTCACTAACACACTAAAGTGAATCTAAGTTAATTGTTTCTTGCACTCAAGATCTGAGTTAGTTAACTACATCTGTATTGGGAACCTTCCACTTTGACTAAATCTTGGCTCCAATCTTGACCGTCGATCTGAGTTGATCTCAACCATTGATGGATTCCAAGGATTCTATTTACGAGACTCATAATTCCTTGTTACAGGGGTTGAATGGAATTTGCATCGAATTTTTGTTGAGTTTTTGCATCTTTCATATAGACTAATCAGACATCATCTAGATTTATTTGCATCCTAAAACCCTTCATTCTAGAAAGGTCTGGTTGCCTACATCTTGATTCTAAGAGCATAAACAGGCAAAATCCTTCTAGATAGAAGGCAAAGGCTCGCATTGTCAGACCTCTTGGATGAACTATCCCATGTTCATTGTAGGATGATTCTGTAGGTAATGAGCACGTTGAATTTTATGTGATGTTTAGATGCCCACAAATTCATGCATATAGTTGGTACTATAACTTTTACACCTTTACCCTTTATAGGGCATGTTGTGGCTTAAAGAGAAATATTCTGAGGAATTGGATCAAGTTTGAAAGGTTTCTTGATCCAATCCTTTGTTAACTAAACTATGTACTTGGCTCTATGATTGATGTCTATATTTTCATCTCTTCTAATATTTGCATTCATTATAGGCCTATCGTAAATCTTGTCCCTATTATAGAGAGGATCCAAGATGTCTTCTATATCTTTCTTAACAACCTTTAATGAGATCTTCATTTTGAGTGCCTCCTCCATCAAATATAGAGTCATCCTACAATGGTTACTTATGTGGATATCATAGTCATCTACTACTTTCATCAAATGATCTTCTAACACATCTTCATACACCAACTACTTCCCTTCCAAATGTTATACCATCCCTATTTTTTCAAAGTAGGCACGAAGAAAGTTGTACTCTTCTAGTGGATATTGGTCCCACTTAGAATCAAAAGTGACAATATCTTTCTTTTTCTTAACCTTAAAAGCATTGATTGTGATAGGCCATATCCATGTCTTTTTGTGTTGTTTTCTCACTTTGTCATTTGCAGATGTGAGTTGTTGAGAAATCTCTAGCAAAATGAGCCTATCCGATGGATATCTTAGGAGGTTCTTTGGGTTCTCCAATGTACTAGCTACCCTTAGGTAGGTGAATGTTTTGAATTTGATGTAGTACATGTTGATCTCTATGATCTTGGCTATTGCTTCTACTAACATCCATCCTCTATGAATCACATGATTTCAAATATTAAATTTCCATTCACTACCTTGTACTCTATACTCTTCTTTAAGAGATTCTTCTTTATTATTTGAGATTACACTACATAGGGCTAGGCATTAACATCTTGCATGCTTCCCTTCTTGTAAAGTCCTGGGTAGTCTATCATTTTAGCCACTAGTAAGTACATCAAATATGATGTCATGTAGAATTTTGGACTAGCTTTGATAGCTATGAACTTCTCATCTAGGTTATCACTTAGAATTGTGGCCTAATCAATTGGCATCTTTGTTGTCCTAATGTTTTCTATGAAATGGACCATCTAGATGTGAAGGTCTCCTTCTAGTGGTAATCCCATAACTCTACTCAAAAGCACAATTGTGTATCCAATCTCATCCTTCATATATCCTTGGGTCATGTCTACTTTGCTAGCTCTATTGTTCATTAGTGTTTTTCCAATCAAGAAATATGATTGGATTATCTCTCTAGCTTCTTTCTCATTTTCTTGGTACCATCTTACAGCTCCATCATAAGAAATCTACAAATATTGATTGGCTCTAGGAAGTTGGAACACCTTCTCAATTTTCAAAGGTTGGAGGTCTAGGACTATCTCCCCTAAGACACTCTTGATGACCTTCTCTTTGGTCAAGTAGTTTTCTGCAAGATCCATCCTCATTTTTGAAGACTGAACAGATGTAGGATGTGATCTTGTGTTGACTAGACCTAATCTAATTATAGCTAATACCATTGCAGATCATTCTTTCAGCTTGTTGCAAATGGTGAGGAATGCATTCTATTCTATATGTCTAAATTTGGTATCTTTGATATCGACATGTCCATCTTGAAAATGAGATTTTCTCAATGCACCTTGGTATTTGAAAACAAATTTTTTTGGAGCTATCTTCTCTACCATTGAAGAGGATGATGACACCATTTGATCTATATAAGAGAGGAGACATTATTCTAAAAAGCTAAAATCAGACCTAAAAAAACCCTAATAGATCAAAACCTAGCACAAATCCACCCAAAATAGTCAAACACTAGACAATTCCCCCCAAAAGTCCTATTATGCAGCTTAGTGCACCTAACTCACCCTTACAGGTGCACTAGGTGCACTACATGGTCTCTAATTGACCATTTGTGCACCTATGCACATGTGCACCTAGGTGAGCTTCACACATGCACATGTGTGCCACTACACACATGTATTGTGTAAGTGCTCATGGGGGAGAATTACTTAGCTTGTGCTTTCTTTTATTAATCTCTTGTGCACAAGGGTGCAGACATGTACACCATGATGAGGTGTACATGTGTGCACCCTTAGTATACTTTTAAGTGTTTTAAAATGAAAAGGTATGCACATGTGCACCTTTGGGAGGTGTGCATGTGTACACCTTCTTGGTGACTTGGGTCTTAGGTTAGGTTCTACAGTTTTAGTGTTTTGGGTTAAAGAAGGTGCACACATGCACACCTTAAGGAGGTGTACATATACATACCTTCTTAATGGTGCTAACCTTAGTCCTTTTGATTGCAAGTGCAAGTAGAGTAGCATAACTCTAAAGGTTTGAGGGTGTGGACAAGATTGGAGTGTAAAGAATATTAAGACTATGGAGGGGGGACTAGGGTTTGTATAGACCTTGAGCCCTAGTGTGCACTTCCGTAGGTCTCATAGGTGTGTACCTTCTAGAGGTGCACACATTGACAAGTATGCATGTGTGCATCTCTAGATGGAGATGAGTTTGCACTAAGCACACCTATGCACCTCGAAAAGGTGTACATGTGTGCTAGTGCACACATTTAGCACTTATACACAAAAAAAAAACTCACTTTTATCCTAAAGTGACACTCCAAACTTCCCAGTCAGAGATTGAGGCTTGACCTAGACTATTGGGGGAGTCCAAAACCGACCTAGGCCTTGGACTAGGGGTCTGGGAGATAAAAAGTTACTAGGGAGTTCCCATTTCTAGGAGAAATGGGGCATGCATTATGAAACTGCAACAAATAGCCCCAACAAAAGGGGAAGAAATGACAAAGGTATTTCTTCATCAGTAAGCATTCTTCTAACATGTGTCCAATGACAACTAAATCTTGAACACTTCAAATAGCTTTCATGTTCCTTGATAGTCAAAACTTCAGAATCTCAAATCTTCTAGCTCAATATGTGTGCAATGTATTCATTCCCTTTGATGTTTCAAAGTGCAATCTATCATGAGCTTCTAGAAACTTGGGGACAATATCTCACTACATTGGTCCATTCATAAGCAATCCTTGTAAAATTATTGTATCAATTAGTATTTGACCAAATGAGAGAATTCATTCTAAGAGCTCTTAATAGGTTATCAATTTTGCATTTCAGATACTTAGTAATCTTTTTTTTATTCTACTTCATGGAGCTCATGCATTTCCATTTGATTCTTCCATGAATGATTTGTATGGATAACCATTTTGTGGTGCTTATCCCTATTATCTTATTACCTTTGTAGATCCTTCGGAATTTTTATTTCTTAACATCATTCTTTATTCCTTTTTCTTTTGTACCCTAACCATGCTTAGACTATGTGGCCAAGGCATTGGTGTCATTTCTCAAATTCCTTTTTTAGTTTGATAACCTATGTGTTCCTCTTTTATGAACTTTTGGAAACTCTCACACCAAAAACTAATCTTAGTAGTTCTTTGAAAAGACCCTTTAGTTTGAACTGGAAATTTTGGACTATCCCTTGCTACTGTCAACCTTCATTTGAAAACACTAAGATAGTCAATTTTTAAATTTTGAAAGTATTGAGAACTATCAATCTACAATTCTGATTTCAAGAATGAAATTTCTTTACAACTATAAGTAATGTCCATTTTTTAGTTGGTATAAGAAAAAAAATCATCTGAATGCTTTGAAAAAGAAATACCTCTTCCCAAACATCAAAATCACAAGGAATAACAAGAAAAGATAGACATGACTTTAGAAGAAAATACACAACTAAAAGTAAACACATAGCTGAGAGTAAACACATGACTAAAAGCGAACACACTTCCATAATTTTTAATTTTTTAAAGAAATTTTTTCCACTATTAGGCCTCAAAATAATACTTTAGGAACTACCGTTCATTGGCAATAGGGCCAATTCCCCTTGTAGTGAACTTAGACTAAAATTATTTTCTCCCAAAATCTCGACAATTTGATAAGGGTCGATCCACAAGCATTGAAACTTAGTGTGACTACCCAACATTTCCTTTTCCTTATCCCATAGGAGAACAAGGTTAGATTCTCTAAAAGATTTGATTGTGGCCCACTTGTCAAACCATCATTTGATGACAACCTGATGTTTTTCCATATGCTCCAAAGTTGTTCTTTTTTCATCCAATTCCAAGAGATTCATTAATATAATCCTCTATTAGTATCCTTAGCATATTCCTTCATAAATTTCAATACTAGAATCTTGAGGTTAAGTAGGAACATTGGTTCTTGTCTGTAAATGAGTAAATAGGGAGATTTCCCCAAAGAATTTTTTATCCTAACTCTATCTATCCTAAATCCATATTTCAGTAGAGTGTGCTAATCTTTTGGTTTATTTTGTAGCAATTTCTTTATCACTGTAATCAAGTTCTTATTGGTGGACTTGGCCATACCATTCCCTTGGGGATAGTAATTAGAGGAGAACTTGATTATGACCTAATTGTCTAAGGTCCATTTAGTAAGGAAGATTAATAAAAAAATGTGATCAATTATCGCATACAAGGAAGAATGACATACCAAACCTTGTGACAATGTGTTCTTCCAAGAAATTTGTAACCACTTTTGTTGTGTAATTTTGAATTTTTTTAGTTTCTATCTAGTGCATGCAATAGTCTATAGCTATGAGTATGAACATGTTTCTTGTAGATGATTGTGGGTTTACTAGACCAAACAAATCCAATCCCCACTTAGAAAAAGGACATACTTCAAACATTGGTTGTAGTGGCATAGTTGGATGTCTTTCTCTTTTGGCACTTGTCTAAAAAATGTGGCAAGAATGTACATGTTCAAATGTATCCCTAAAAAAAGAAGGCCAAAAGTAACCTAATCTCAAAATCATATGAGTTGTAGCTTCTATTGATTTTTGTCCCATGCCATACCTATCATGAAACTATTCCAAAAATTCTCTCACTTCTTTTCATCCCAAACACTTCAAATAAATTTCCTCATAGTTTATTTTGTAAATTTCTCTATCTTGTAGCATATAGGATTCACATTTCATCTTGAGTCTTATGTGCTAGGAAATATTCATCTAGTTGGGGTATTGATTCTAAAAAAGATAGTAAACAATATCTTGATACCAAACATCAGTGATTATTCCTTGATCAATATCCACTTGAGACACTATGATCTTTTTTTGTTTATCAGTTCTAATTCCATCATCAAATTTGATTTTGTTATCATAATTAATCTCATTATCAGCTATCATCTTGGTCAATCCTTTTCCTCTTACCAACTTCATTGGTTGAATCTCCAAATCAAATTCTTGTAATATAGCCATCCATTGTCCTTGTCTCTTGCCTAATTCATTCTACATAATTAATGTTTTAACCATAGGATCAGGCACAATTTCATATACCTTGCTCCTATGTATATAATGGTTAAATTTCTTAACTACCTTTATCAATGTGAAAGACTATTTTTCAAGATTAGAATAGTTCAACTCAACATTCTTTATCGGGCAACTCATGAATGTGATGGGTCTCTCATCCTCTTTATCTTTCTTTTGAGTGAGAATCCCAACACATGAATGTTCTAAAGAAAATGAATAGATTTTAAATGGTAAGTCATAATCTTGACATACAAGAATTGGGGCAATAGAAATGGCTACTGTGATGTCTTCAAAAGATTTATTTATTTTAGGAACTCATTCATTCTTTTCTCCTTTTTTGAGTAGGTCTTTAAAGGAATGTATTATCTCAACAAATCCACAAATGAACTTACATACAAAATTGATTTGAATAAATATTTTATCTCTTTACGAATATGAGGAGGTGATAAATTAAGAATTTCTTCTATCATTTTAGGATCAATGGATATCCCAACTTAAAAAATAATATGACCGAGAATCTTTCCTTTTGTGACCCCCAACGAACACTTTTGGTGATTTAGTGATATTTCATACCTTCGACATTGATTGAACACTTGTTTCAAGTCTACAATGTGGGTACTCCTATCTTTAGAAAAGATAGTGAGATAATCCATGTAGATAACTATGCACTTGTTTATCATCCCTTTGAATGCATCATCCATCACTCTTTGGAATGTGGCTCCTACATTGATCGATCCAAAAGGCATCCTTTGGTATGCAAAGGTTCCCCATTTTGTTGTAAATATAGTCTTCAACCTATCTTCTTTATCCACCACTACTTGGTTTTATCCAAGATATCAGTCTTGAAAAGACATCATTTTAGATCCATTTACAACTTGCAATACTTCATCAAGTGAGGGTAGAGGGTAATTATCCTTCTTGGAAGACAAGTTCAAATTGTGAAAATTCACACAAAGGAAAATTTCTCCATTCTTTTTTATTTCTAGAACCAAGCTAGCAACCTCTGTAGAATATTAGATTGGGAAGATAATTTTAGCATCAAGAGACTTTTGAACTTCTTTCATTATCAAAGGCTCAATTATGGGATTCACTATTCATTGTCTTTGACAAAAGGGTTTGGTATCAGGCTTCAATAGAATGTCATGAGTGATGATTTTAGGATTGTACATTTTGAGTTCTTTATAACTCAATGCTATGAAATCTTTGTATTTTGTAAGCAATTGAATCATACTTTCTCATTCTTGAGGATTACAAGCCTTTCCAATTCTCACCATCTTCAAATCTTCTTTTGTGCCTAGATCATATGAATCACATTCTTCAATCCCCTTTCAACGTTTCTTTTACTATATGTTGACTCATCTCGATCGAAGATGCACTCCCACTCTACCATCCCCTTAGGAATAGTATTGGTCTTCAAATTTATAATCCCATCTTCATCCTCTTGCTCATCATCTTTGTGTTTTTCATTGGGAGTATCATCAATCTCTTGTCCTTTGAAAGTATCATTGCACATAATGAACTCAAGAATATGCTAATCATATTGGAAGACTTGGAAGTTCATAATGTTGTCTAGAATAGATGGGGTAGAAACCAATTCAGCTGCAAATCTCTTAAGCTTTTTTCTTTTCATGGGTTGCAATGCACTTGCTAGAATGACAAGGGCATCGAATACCATGTTCTTCTTCCTTAGAATGGACCTTATGTTTAAGGCTTCAAAATATTCCAACAAGTCCCAAACTCTTTTCCAAACACAAGTAGTCTTCTATAATTGCAAGAGTAGATTTATTTCACCTATCTAATGACTAACAAAGAGTCTCCTTCAATTATGAGAGCTTTGACATCTTTCTCTAACATTAAGAGAAGTATGTGAATCAAGGCTTCATACTCTATAACATTGTTAGTATATCTAAATTGTAAGTGATATACTACATAAAAAGACCTATGTTTGGGATTAATTAATTCAATACCTACACTAGCTCCTAATTTACATTTAGAGCTATCAAACTTGATTGTGCAAATTGGTTGTTCTTTGGGATTTTTGGACTTGTGTTTATTTGTATATAGCTTTTCCTTCACTTGAGTTCTAAAAGATTATTTCTTTGGGATTGATTGCAATCTTTCACTTGGTGGACTTGGTGAGTTTCCATAGTTTATCTTTGATATAGGGGCCATTTGTTTCTCTTGTTGTTTTTTAATATCCCTAATCAATTCTATGATTTTATCAATTCGGGGTTTTTGATGAATAAGCACCGAGGTCCAACCTTGTCCTTTTAAAAAATGTCTTCTTCTTAGGAATTTGATCATCACAGGTGGAAGATTAGATGAATCCCCACAATCTAAAGAAGTGTCACTGTATAACACATTAGAATCTTCTTTTCCTTCTTCATCAATCCCCACAAACTCATATGTGTGCATAGAACTTGAACCTTTTATTTGTACCTCATTTGGAGTTTGACCTTTTTTTATTGCATTATCTTAGTGAGTACCCTAGCAACTGCTTCCTGACAATGTGAGCATTTAAATTTTGAATGACTGACTTTGTGTAACCTAAAAAAATTTTGAAGAAGAAAAATATTTAGGTCTTCTTCCTTGCCTAAGCATTGTAAGTTTACAACCATACTATCTATAAAGTAAGTGATGAGTTCCTCTTTTGGGGTAGGGTTCCTAGATTCTTTATTCATATGGTTGGGCCTCTTGGCTAAAGTTATATCAAGAAAAATCACTTTGTAGGAGACTAACTCAGCTTGAAAAAATACTACCTCATTTGGTGCATTATATTCTATGATCATTTTCTTCAGCTTTGGTTCAGTATTAATCTTGATTTGATTATTTAGTCCCTTCCAAGGTAGCCATAATTGAGTAAAATCAGTTGAGAACTATCCTCTTAAGAACTTTTTCAATTCTCTACTTAGCAATATTCTATATGTCTTAGGGATTTCTACCACATGTATGTCTATAATGTCTTCAATTCAAGGGCCTACAATTAAATATATTATAAAATCTTTCAATACATTGATAACTTTCACTTTCATCTTGTCAAGTTGTATTGCTATCCAATTTTAGGGTTGAGGAGTGGCTCCCAACCTTTGAGATATTGAAAGTGGCATGACATTACAAGAAGCTCTTGAATCTATAAGGAAATTGTGTATGTTCTTTCCAAAAAAAATGAGAGTGAGAAAAGAGAGAGGCACTTCAACCTTATCTTTATACATGGTAGGCATGGCCTCAAAGATGTTGACTTGTTGTGATGTTGTCTTTTGAGGGACTATGTCTATGTTAGGCATTTTCTTTGCATGATCAAGAGTCTTTATCACTGCTTCCATTTCAATGGACAATTTTGTAGCATATCAAACATGGACATATTAGTCTTGGTTCTTTTTAGATCTTCCATTACACTATATTTTTTAGTTGCTCATATAGGATTCTTTAGGATTGTAGGTATGTTCCCTTGATTTTGATTTTATTTTCCAACCCAGGGTCCTCTAGTAGGTACTAGATTTTTATTACCTCTTGGATTAGGTGGTTTTGGATGCAAGGAAGGAGAGATCCCATCAGTCATAGGTTCCCTTTGGTTATGTAAATTAAAAGTATTATGATTGTCATTTTGAAAATCTAATATCTCTTTTGGTTGAGGATCTGATTCTTGACTAAATAGAAAAGTGAATTCTTCACTAGTTGGTTGCTTCATTTCAAGATTTTATAGAGAATCATAAGATTCTAACATCATAGCATTGTACTACATAGAACAACCACCATTATTGCCTTGTGAATTTTGATTCACTTCTTGATTTCTATTGAAATATTAGCCACCATCATATTATTATCATATTGGTTGATGTCCACAAACTAAGTGTTATTGTTATTATTACTAGGGATGCTTCCATTATTTGAAAGAGTATTCCATTGTTGATTATGCCTTTGGAAATTTTTGTTGCAATCTAGAGGATTGAAATTTTTCCCTACGTTGTTATTTCTCGCATTATTATTACTGTTAAAATTCTAGTTGTAGTTTTGACCATAGTTGTTGTTGTAAGGGGTTGCATTTGTTCTCTAAAATTTAATGTTTTTCCCTTGTGACAACCTCAAATGGGTTAATTTGTTGGTAATTTGAGACATAGTCTTCTTCATTTGACCAATCTTAGATGCGACATTATTTTCTACTTTAGTGGACATTGCTTCTTTTTTCTCAAAGAAAGCATATTTTGGAGGTTCATATGTTGGGTAAGTTATGGGTGGAACCAGTACAATTGGTTCTTGTTGTAGTAGGATTGGATTCATTAGAATGAACTGACTAGGCATCATCAATGTTCCAACAGGATATGTTGGTATCATTGTAGTTGCTTGAGTTGGAACCATCAATCCTCCTCCATTAGGATTAGCTTGCTTAGTAAATGCACTTGCTTCATTGAAGACTTTTTCTAATGTGTCAATGTTTGCAATAGGTAGACTACATAGAAAAATAGCAATGAGATGGTCCATAATATTAAGATAAATATTGATTGCTACTTTAAATAGTATAGTATAGGTTTTTTTCAACTTGTGGTAAGCCATATTAAAGCAATTATTGAAATGTGAAATGGTCTCTGCTAGATCCCTTTTGATTAATATGAATTGATGATGTATCACAATCGGGTTGATGAATGTTTTGAATTGCTTGAGGAACAGATTTCCAAAGGTGGCCTAATTTTGGATACATCCTGCTGGAAAATTCACATACTAGTTGAAGGAAACTTCTCCCAATGAGTATGGGAATAAATGGAGGACCACATTCTCTTGTTGAACTTCCTTTTGATTGCATATTTCTTTAAAGACTTTGATATGGTCCTCAATTGTTCATGTTTCTCCATAGATGAACCTTAGGCATAATTTCTCAAGATTATTAGGAAGGTCATTAAGTGCACCTTGCAAGTTAATTGGTGAATCTACTATATTTAAAAATGCCATCAATGGAGGATTTGGAGGAACAATGGGTGGAGGTTGGTTTGGAGGTGGAACTAGAGATGATAAAGTTTGGAATGGAAGCAGTAGAATTTTTGGTAGTCCTTTGTCACTGTGAGGCTTACAAAAATGACTAAGTTCTAAGAACTTTTGTTTGATATCTAAAGATTATAAAGCTCACTTAAACAAATATGGTAGATTAGGATCTTCTAGCTTGCATCAATTCTGGAAAAAGTACACCTCTGCATAAGCACACTCCCTCAAAATAGTGCACCTGTGTACCTTCTAATAGTTTCAAATGGAAAATTTTGTGAACTTTCAAAAACTGTAGAATTTTAAAATATCAAGTTGTTTTTCTCTTTCGAATGGTTTAAGGCCCTCCTTCTAGGGCCAGTTTTGTTAAGCTGTCATTTTGCATGATGCTTAATACAAGGAATCCTTTCAAACTCCTCTCTTGAAAAGATAATCTAGGATCAACTCTAGGGTTTTGAGTGATCTTGTGACCTACTAGAATCCACTCAATTAAAGGTAAATGTGTATATTCACAAGGCCTTTATTGGTTTGACTGAAGTTGGATAAGATGTTTGATTTTCTTGTTGAAAAGTAACCATAAAAGAGATATATTTTTGGTATTTTCTATTTTATGATTAATGCAATTTATCTATGCAACTATATGAATTCATATTTTAACCAAGTGTTAGCAACACAAATAATGAAGACAACACAATTATAGGTTTAAAAAGATTACTTGAAAGGGAAATTCCCAATGGACATAAACTATAGTAACAACATATATGTGAGCTAAATCTTCAAAAAATATGAGGTGGGAAACTAATGAAAATAGGAGCAATGCTTCCACAATTACAATGATGCAATCATTGATGGGATCTCAATAATAACCAAAAGATGTTTCACTTATTATCAAATCTCAAGGCCACAAGAAGTACTCTCATGTGAAACAAGAAGCTATGCAAGAACAATATGTGATCTTTTCTCAAACTTGGTACATTAGTAGAATTCATTAACATGAGGAAAAAACCAGAACTAAAAAGTCATACAATCATAGAAACATAATAAAACCATTGGCTCCATTATTATTCATGAACATGCATTCACAAAAATAACACACTTCAAAAAGAATAACTAAACTTAAAATGAGAGTACCAATGGCATATATTATTGCATCAAAATAATAGACTGGAGTACATATTACATCAATGTATTTATAACAAATCATCTCCTACTTTTGTGTTAGGAGAGAGAGTTCTTAAAATGCAACGCATGCTAAAAACTAATAAAACAAATCTAATCATATACAAACTGACTTTCTAAATGGTGCTAAGTAGGTCTCCACCATTGGTTATATAAATTAATAGGTGAATGATCCTTTACATGACTTAAAATAATGAAAGAAGAAGTAGATAAGAAGAAGGAAGTTGCAAGTGGATCTGAGAGTCACTAGAAGCTCTAAAAAAAAAAAGCTTGGCCTTCTCTGAATGTTTCTAGGAGTTGAATTACCATCAAAATAGCAACTGGTAGTTAAATTTTGGCATACTAATACTTCTTAAAAAAAATTTGTGCACCTCTAAGAATAGAACACTTGCACACCTTGATGACAAATTCCAAAAATGCATAATTTTCCCAAGTGTCAAAATTGGACTTCTAGTATCTGGGTATTTTTCACCTTTATACCAAAATGATGTCTAGATGTTTCCTTTTGAATTTCTAAATTATTTTTGTCACTTGGGTGGCTTTAGGAAAAGCCAAAATTCCATATTTATCCTTTACTAATTATTGATAGTTACTAACTTCTATTCGGGTCACCGCAAAATCCTCAAGTTTAGTGTTGAGCTCCAATAATACCTCTTTAGTCTTGAATGCTTTCCTAATATCTTTGCTTAATGAAGCATCCTCAAAGGTTCCTTGAAATTTTTGGACTACTAATTGCACCATATTGAGCTTAGCCTTTGGAACATCTTCAAAAATATCAAGGCAAGAAGTTTTCTAATACATTTCTACTTCCAAAATTTGCTCTTGAGTTTGGTCTCTTATTGTCTAAGAATTTCCCTGTAGACCCTCCAAGAATTTATTTCTAGTAGATATCTTTTCAATCCAATCATTGAGTTTATCCAACTCCTTAGGTGTATATACTTCCATCAGTGTATGATACCTTTGACCTTTTATTGACTGGAGTTCTTGTAGGTCTTTATCCCAAGTATGTACCTCATCCATGAATCCAAAATCCTAGTTCACCATAGATACAATCTTATATGCACTTGATTGAATATAGTGTAATAGGTCCAATTTCCCCTATATTATTTGTACACCTCTCTCCTCAAAATTGTCCCATCATTGCTAACATGCCTCCAAAAATGGGTCTAATTGTACATTCTTCTTCTCTTTCCTCTCTAGTTTCATAGCAAGAGTGATCTTTAGATTATCCAAGTCTATAGGGCCCACAACTCCATGCAAATAGCCTCTTAAAAGCTCAATCTATTTCTGCAACACAATTAATTCAGACTCATCTTAGTCCATGTGTCTAAATACCTCTTTCATCCCCATAGTAATCATTATTGTAGTAGTGTCTATTGTGGTCTTCCCAAAATGACCTCCCTTATTTGATAGTCCTTAGAGTTAGTTGTTTAGTTTTATCATTTGGAGGAGGAATAGTTATAAGTGCAAGCAAGTCCTAATCTTGGTTCTTCATTATGAAGGCCAGTGCTCCTACATCACCTATAGGTGGCTCAGGCTTCTTGGTGACTTTAACCAACTCTCTCATTCTCTCCTTAGTACTTAAATCTAGTTTCTTTTTTTTCAAAACATAGCCTCCCTCTAAAACTATGTCAATGTAGTGCCTATTGGAGACATGTACTTGACTCAAGAGGTGACTTCTGTTGTAAGCCCTATTCCCTTATTCCTCTCTGGAGTCTTTTCCCACTAAGAAAGATAGCTAGTTGGAGTCTCTATATTTATTTGGGCTAAGGTCCTAGAGTATATATTATGAGGAGTTTTTTTAGGCTCTTTAGGTATTTTTCCTTCCTTTGATACTTCATTAGCTTACACTTGTTGGTGCTCAACTTCCTCCATTGTTGTTCTTCTACTTCTATAGCTTGAGGAAGTGGTGGTTCTATGCCTTTGTCCAAGAATGTTAAATCTTGAGATGGTGGTGGTGGAATACCCATGGGTCCTTGAGGTAGAGGTGGTATTTGACTCCAATCCTCTCCTAAGGATTCACTCCTAAGGGTATCTCTTATCTTTTCTCCCAGCATCCGTGTACCTATAGGCATGAAGTCAAAATCAAAAAGGTTGAACATATTTGTTTCTTTCCCCTCCATATCATCTATCCATTTTTGTTTCTCATCTTTTTATATATAAATATGAATGGGTTCTTTAGGAGTAGATGGAGGTTTCAATGTCAAGCTTCTTCTCTAGCCTATGCTAAGTAAGTCCTCTGAATCAAGGCGACGTATTCTATTTTCTCACCCTCTTCTTCTTTTTCTTTAGCTTGTGGAATTATTTCAAGAAACTATAGGTGTGGAGTGTTCTTATTTTTTAGTTATCTACTTTTTGTTCCCACCATAGTTGATTCAATCCTTACCCTTTTTGGAGCCTTAGGTGAGACTTCTTCCTCTGGTGTAGCTACTAGAGGCACTCTCTTCTCTTCAAGTTACCCTTCTTCTCCTTGTTCATCCTACACCTATTTTTCTTGTGGCTATTTCCTAGGCTCATCTTGTGGCTCTTCTTGTGTAGGTTGTACCTATTCTTGTTGACATACCTGATCCTGAGTCATCTACTTATTTTCCTTTTCAAGAGCTCTCCTCCTTTTAACACCCCTTTGTGCTTCAAAACACTCAACCTCCTTCTTATCTTGATGCACCATTTATAGCCTCATAGGAGATTGAGTTGGGAAGGTTGGTACTATAAATTTTTCACCTTTACCCTTTTTAGGGTGTATTTTAGCATGAAGAGGAATAGTGTAAGGAACTAGATCAAGTTCGGAAGGTTTTTTAATGAATTCCATTGTTAACTAAACTATGTGTCTAGCTCTATGATTGATGTCTATGTTTTCATCTCTTCCAATATCAACATTCATTATAGGTTTTTCATAAACCTTGTCCCTATTGTAGAGAGTTTCCAAGATGTATTTTGTGTGTTTCTCAATAGCATTTAATGTGATCTTCATTTTGAGTGCCCTCTCCACCAAATATAGAGTCATCCTACAATTATCACTTATGTAGATATCATAGTCATCTACTATATTCCTCCAATTATCTTCTAATGCATCTTCATGCACCAACTACTTCCTTGCTAGATGTTGTACTATTCCTATGTTTTTGAAGTAGGGGTGATGGGAGTTGTACTCTTCCAATGGATATTGGTTCCATTTAGAATCAAAAGTGGCAATATCTTGCTTTTGCTTGACCTCAAAATAACTGATCATGATAGGCCATACCCATGTCTTTTTGTGTTATTTTATCACTTTTTCATATGTAGATGTGATTTTTCAAGCAATCTCTAGCAAAATGAGCCTATCCAATAGATACCTTGGGCACTTCTTTGGGTTTCCCAATGTACCGGCTACCCTTAGGTAGGTGAATGTTTAGAATTGGATGTAGTGTGTGTCAATCTCTATGATCCTATTTTTTTCTTCTACTAACATCCTATTAGAATAATCACCCTCTATGAATTACATGATTACAAATATGAAACTTTCACTCACTACCATGTATTCTATACTTTGCTCTGAGATTTTCTTCTTTACCAGTTGAGAGTACACAACATAGGGAAAAACATTAGCATCTTGCATGCTTCCCTTCTTGTAAAGTCTTGGGTAGTCTATCATTCTAGCTGCCAGTAAGTACACAAAATATGATGTCATGTAGAATTTTGTATCAGCTTTGACAGCTACCAACTATTCATCTAGGTTATCACTTAGAATAGTGGCCTAGTGAATTGGTATCTTTGCCATCTTGATGGTTTCTACAAAATGGACCATCAAGATGTGAAGGTATCATGTTGGTGGTAGTCTCATCACTCTTCTCAAAAGAACAATGAATATCCAACATCATCCTTCATATATCCCTAGGTCATGTCTACTTTACTGACTTTACAACTCACTAGTGTTCCATCAAACAAGAAAGATGATTGGATTATCTCTCTAGATTCTTTCTCATTTTCCCAATACCATCTCTTAGCTCCTTCATAAGAAATCTGCAAATATTAATTGGCTTTGGGAAGGTGAACACCTTCTCAATGTTTTGAGGTTGGAGGTCAAGGACTATCTTCCTTGTGATGCTCTTTACAACTTTCTCTTCGATCAAGTTATTTTCTGCAAGAGCCATTATTAGTCCTAAAGGCTAAATGGATGTAGGATGTGATATTATGTTTGCTAGACCTAATCTAATCATAGCTAGTACCATTGTAGATCATTCTCTTGGCTTGTTTCAAATGGTGAAGAATGTGTTCCAATGTATATGTCCGAGTTTGGTATCTTTGATCTTAGCATGTCCATCTTGAAAATGGGATTTTCTCAGTGCACCTTAGTATTTGAAAACAACAGTTTTTGGAGCTATGTTCTCTTCCATTGAAGAGGATGATAATATTATAATCTACACAAGAGAGTAGACATTATTCTAGAAAGCTAAAATTAAACCTAAAAGAATCCCTAACAGATCAAAACTTAGCACAAATCCACCCAAAATAGTCAGACACTAGTCAATTCCTCCCAAAATCCATGTTGTACATATTAGCACATCCTTACAGGTATGTTAGGTGTGCTAAATGGTCTCTAATAGATCATTTGTGTGTAGTTTCATACTTGTGCACCTACACATCTAGGTGAGGTGTGTAGATGCACTGTGCAAGCGCTCATGGGGGAGAACTACTCAATTTGTGCTTTCTTTTATTAATCTCTTGTACAGAAGAGTACACACATAAACACCTCAATGGGGTATAGATGTGCACACCCTTAGTATACTCTTAAATGTTTTAAAAGAAAAAGGTGTGCACATGCACATCTTGAGGAGGTCCACATGTGTGCACCTTTTAACTTAGGTTGGATTAGTTATCTTTTGCTTATTAGATGCACACATGCACACCTTCTTGTTGACTTGGGTCTTAGGTTAGGTTCTAGGATTTTAGTGTTTGGGGTGAAAGAAGGTGCACACATGTGCACCTTAAGGATGTGAGCATGTTCACACCTTCATAGTAGTGCTAACCTTGGTCTTTGTGATTGTAGCTGCAAGTGAAGTAGTGTAGGTCTAAAATTGTAAGGGTGTGGAGAAGATTAGAGCACAGAGAGTGATGAGACTATGGAGGGGAAACTAGGGTTTATATAAACCTTGAGCCCTAGTGTGCACCTTCTAGAGGTGCACACATGCACAAGTGTGAATTCCCACACTGAGCACATGTGCACACCATGAAAAGGTGTGCATGTGCACTAGTGTGCACTTTTATCACTTATACACAAAAAAATCCATTTTTCTCCTAAACTAACAATCTAAACCTCCTTAGTCAAATACTGAGGCTTGATTGGACTACTGGGGGAGTCCAAAAATGACCCATGCCCTGAAATAGGGGTCTGTAAGACAAAAAGTTACTAGGGGGTCCCCATTTCTAGGAGAAATGGGGTGGGTGTTGTGAAACCACAAGAAAAACAAATATAATGACTTATATTTTTGAAACCTAATACCAAATGCACTAATTTCTAAAGTTTTCAATTTGAAATAAAAATAAATTTACTTATTTACCTCATTGATAGATCCAAAAAAAGGACCTTGTGCACTCATTTCTCGAAGTCATTTAGCCATGACTATATAGCCTTGTCTATAGGATAATTTCTTGTCCTCTTTAGAAGTTTTTTAAAAAACTCCAAGGCCTACATTTTTGCTTGGTATCATGATTTATTTTTTAATCAATTTCATAAAGACCAATTTTTTTTTAAATTTATAAATATTTTCATATTATTTTTTATTTACTTATACTTAATATTCATGTAGCAAGTTTTGAATATCTACCTGAGTCAAGCTTGTATTGCTTGTGCTTTTATTTTCTTTCTTTAGTTCCCTTTGATGTGTCAAAAAACCTATGTGAAATTTCAAATATGTTAGAGCACATAAGTATTAAGAGTAATTAGTACATAATTTCATTCTTAATATTATGACATACCTTCTTTCCTCGGGTAGTACTATTTCTCCACCATGTCTTGTGCTTTTCTCGATGGCATCCTTTTTAAGATTCTCCCAATCAGTAATAGGAATATGTAGGGGGGGGCACTTATAATAAGGGTTGGTTTGAATTTAGTTCCTATAATTATACCTAACAGACTTCAAATCTTGGCCCACTTTCTCAAGGAGCCTAGGTCTTTGAAAGATGTTGGGTCCAAAATGTGTTGTCATGGAATCAACAAGTTTATCCTTTAACTCTTTAGTTTGTAAATTCTACCTTCTAAGAAAACAAAAGAAATGTTAGATTCATAAATGAATTGAAGCTAACTTTTAATTTACTTGAAGAAATTGATCAAAGGAAACTTGTTCTAGAAATGAAATCAAAATATGATACCCTATGTGTATGGTTGGCCCAAATATGTGCAAAAATTCATCATTAAGTTTTCTATAAAATAGATTATTCCTTGCAAAATAATAATGGGATGAGTACTTATTAAAAAGGACTACGTGGGAGGTTAGTGCATTTGATTATGAGTATAAGATTGAAAGTAAAAGAAAGGATCAATCTTTAAAGTACTTGGAAGTTGGGTTACTCTCAAGGGAAGTCCATCTTCATTGCTCATGAGTAATTGATCACAGTTCTTTAGTGTTCATGTACATCTAACATAGGTACATCGAAGTATATCCTCATCACATTCTGGATAAAATGAATCCAATGTTATAAAATGCTGCCTAATAAATAATAGTTCAAGTGAAATACAAACATGAAAAATGAAAGAGAGAAAAGATGAATCTACTTACTAATAGGCGTTGTCATCACATCTTGTGGTAATGCTATGTGCTATCGACATTGTAGTCAACATTACCTCTTCAATTCTTTTCCTTGTAGAAAGTGGCATAGTGAACATAGGATCAGTGGTAGGAGCTGAAAAATAAGAAATTTTAGAGCATAAAAAAACAATATTGTTAGAGCTATTAAAAATTATATTGTTTGATCAAAACACAAGTGTAGGATAGAACATGTTATGTACTTGAACCACCTGAAGTATCATCAACTAGGGAATTTCCTTTTAACCTATTTAGAATCCTATGTAAAAATAAAAAATAAGCATTTTATTTAATGACATAAATTAAATAGTATACTATAAAAACTATTAGAAACAATTGTCCACCAATATAACTAAGAGAGGGGGGGAAGCATGAATCAATTATATGATAGTTTAAAACATTTATCCTCTTAAACAATCTTGACCATTCAACCAAAGTAAACAACAACCATAAAGAGATGCACATAAACAATTAAACCAGATATGTTGACTAGGGAAACCCTTAATCAGAGGGAAAACCCTGGTGGGAATGATGCCCACAAAATGATGTACTAGTATGAATATTCCTTGTTAGAGGATGGACCATATTAGGAGTCTATTACAACATTTAGTACAAAGAGTCCCTATTAGGAGACTTTGAATCCCTATTAGGAGTTGTGGAAGGAAGTTGAACCTACTATCCAAACAACTTAAGGATCAGATCAATGAACCCACTATCCAATTGACCTCGGTACTATTCCTTTCAAAATAATACATATGTAACAAGCTTTCACTCCTTCCTTTGTCTAGTGCATCGGACTCCTTCACCTTCAGATCATGCAATCATATCTGGAACTCTAAACTTAGTAATAATAACCCTTAAGGTCATTTAGACGCATAGGTAGATCACTCTGCTTTTGTATCACTTTGTTGCTTAGTAATTTGCTAGTCTTCTCTACTTATCCTTTTTGTAAAACAAGGAAAACATCTTTCCTTTATACCATACTTAATAATAAATCCTTGAGTTGGCTTTCCACACATTAATTAAATGAAATACACATTTAATTAATGCTATCAACTCATAGGTATACACAAACTTTCACATGTGCAATTTCCATACATGCACACTTTCTGACACCATCAATAGTCAATAAACTATCTCTAGTTCATTGCACATACCTTCACTATAATTGTAATGAATTATAGCAATCATGCAATATGAACTACTTTCCCAATACTCTATTTTTATACAGTTCTCTTTAGATCAACCATATCTTCCATACACTATCGATTTAGGTTCTATGCACTTACCCTTGTAACAAATACATAATTTAGTATGCGCTCATAACCATACATCATCAAATAAGTAATATAATGTTCTCAATATAGAGATCATAGTTTGCTGCTCTGTTAGTCTTTTACAAACTTATTATTATGTTATCATTAATTACAAACATAATTATAAATACATCATATCAATGTTCTATAATGCTCCCCCATAGCATCAACATTCATGCTAACAATCTCCCCCTTTGGAATTGATGGAAACATAGATGAAAAACATCTAGTTCCAAGAATAAAAAAAAGTCTTTTCAAATCTTCTTCATCAATTTGTTAGAAAGATTAATCTTTCCTTGGATGTATTTAAGTGGGATATTCCAAGGATCCCTAAATGTAATTTGTCTTATTGTATACATGTGGAGGACATGTCATTTACTTGTCATTTAGTCCACATGTGAGGACAATTCATTTTTATAATTCCTTTATTAAGGAATTTAGTTTATCCTCCTTAAGAGGATCTTAACACTTTGCACACACCTGTTATGAATGTGGCATTCATAGAAATGGGAGTTACACATGTGAACACATGCAACTCCTTTCTCATCTCTTTAAAAGAGATGCTCCTTTCTTTTTCTTCTTTACACACATCACTTTGATGTTATTGTATTGAGCTATTTTGCTTCACCACTTTCTCTCTCTCTTCTCTAGGCATTTTTCTTCATTCATAATACTCACAAGGGGTTTTCTTTGCTTTCACCTTTCAAATCCTTGTCTCCATTGTTGAACTATCTTGGTGTATGCTCTTGAATTTTTCTTATCTCATGGTAATATTATTTCACACTTAACTTACTTTGATTGTTTTCTTTCCTTGCTCTATCTTATCATTTCTTGCATGGTATCAAAGCATGGTTACTAATCCTCATTTTAAGTTTTTGTGTTGAAGGTTGCCATTCATTGGAGCACACCTTATTTGGAGACGTTATTGAGAGAAGAAGTTTGTGTTGTGGTTTTTAGCTCATCCTAACATCTTGTGTGTGTAGGTTTTTATTTTTAATTTATTTTTATCATCTTTTAACCATTATTTTCTAGCCATCTTTAGAAGGCTTTCCGCTAAAGGGTTTTCCTATTAAAATTTTCATTTTTTTGGCTCTTGTTTTGGAAGGTGTGCCACCAAAACAAGTAGCATTTATCATCACTTATTTAAATAGCATTTAAATTGTACAATTTTTTAGATTAATTTTTTTAAATTAAAAAATTATCTCCCTAATTTTATTATTGTAGGGAACACTTCTATAATCATAAGTGTGATTTTTTTTTTATTACATATACTAGATTAGTTAAAACCTATTCATATATCCTTTTTTGAAATTATATATATATATATATATATATATATATATTCTAATCTATAATTTTATGAGACTTATTAAATATTTAATTTTAATAATTTCTTTTTAGTATCTCTATGATTTCCATATCTGAACTTACCTTTTTTTATTTTCTTTCAAGATCTTTTTACCATCTTTCCTTGATCTTTTTAACATCTTTTCTTGATTTTTCCTCTTTTATCTCTTTTCCCAATTCAGCTATCTATTTAGATGAGAATTACTCTTTGTTAGCATTTTTTTTTCATTTCATTCTTTTGGATTCCTTTTGTATTTATTTTTTCATTTTTTTTATCTGCAATTTTTTTCTAACCAGGTTTTGTTCTTTCTTTGTCTATTTCATTCTTCAAATCCATTTATTTTAGAGGACTTTTGTGCTCAGAAGATAGTTCTTATCAAATCCTCCTTCTCTATTTATTTTTTTTCCATCACCCTTTACCTCTGGCTTTGTGTTCTTTATTTTGTTTCTATTGATTTTTCTTTGAAACTGGATTTGGGGTGATTTTCAACTTGTGAGGTTTGCAACAAAGGCTGATGGAATTTAAAAAAACGCTTGCATGTTAAGCTTCATACCAGTGAAAGTAAGTTGGGATTCTTTGTCATATTGAATCATTCTTTTCACTCCCTCGCATCTTGGGCCCTTTCCTTGCTTCTTGTCATCCCTACTTCTCCCTACCATTTTTCATGCAGAATCATCACCTTGAACTTTAAAGTTTTATTTTATTCTAGTGATTGATTTGAGTTGTCATTTTTTAATCCTTTGGTTTTAAATTAGTAAAGGTTTTTAATCAAACTTTTTATATATTATTGATTATTTATAAGCATTTTAAATTTTGTTCCAACATCAAGTTAAATATTATCAATTTATTTATAATGCTTTCATTATTATTTCTTTGTATAGTTTTCTTTGGTTTATCATTTATTATTTATAATTTATTATTGTGGTAATAATAGAGAGTTATAAAATTAATTTATAACTTCAAATTTTGACCCCTTATAACTTGATAAGTAGGAGATGATTTCCACAGCTAGTCAAATTGTGATGTGAATATCAGGATTTAACTGTGTGATTTTGAGTCAAACTCGATGACCCATCTTTCATGAGTAGTGATTCAATATGAATCCATCTCTCATGAGAATAAATGGAACACTTAGCACTCATTGGATCTAGGTGATGCTCATAGGGATGAAGCACTGGGACTTCCTGGGAGGTCACCCATCCTAGTACTACTCCAGCCTGAGCGCGCTTAACTACAGAGTTTCCTCCACAGTTAAACCCAAAGCTTACAACCCCATTTGCAAAACCTTCACCAAGTGTTGTGCCTTATGAACCATTCATTAGAAAGCCCCTTAAGCTCATCAATTGATAAGTAGGAGATGATTTCTACAACTAGTCAAATTGTGATGTGAATATCAGGATTTAACTGTGTGAATTTGAGTCAAACTCGATGACCCATCTTTCATGAGTAGTGATTCAATATGAATTCATCTCTCATGAAAGTAAATGGAACACTTAGCACTCATTGGATCTAGGTGATGCTCACAGGGGTGAAGCACCGGGACTTCCCGAGAGGTCACCCATCCCAGTACTACTCCAGCCTGAGTGCGCATAACTACAGAGTTTCCTCCACAGTTAAACCCAAAGCTTGCAACCCCATTTGCAACCCCTTATAACTTGTTTTTAATCATTTCAAATCATTAGGAATCATAATAATAGTTAGTTGGATTCATCTAACATTTTTTTAATGCAATAATCATTCTAAAACACCTCTGCATTATTCTTTTTTTGTTACAGATTAATCATTATTCTAAAATTTTCTTGTAGGGTTGTATCATTTTTTTTTCATCTATTCAACTTCTATTTGTCATTTTTTTCTATTGAGTTTCTTTTCTATCAAGTTTCATCTTTTAGAAACTTATTCATAGTTTCATCAGCAAGTTTCTTTAATTCAAGTTAACTTTTAAGTCACATTTCTATAAGGGGGACATTTTTTTTTCCATAAAGATGTCAACCTTAATTCCATAAATAAAACTTAACAATTCTAATTATCACTCTTGGAAAACACATATTTCATTCATTTTTCATTTTAAACACATGTTAGAGATAGCCACTGATCCTTTTGTTGAACCTGGTTCAACAGCTACCCAAGATGAAAAAGATACGAGGAAACTTAAAAATAAAGAAGCTTTAAGTTTAATTGGTATTTCTATTATTCCAGATTTATATTTTTTAATTGCAAATTGTTCCAAAGCTCATGAAGCCTGGACAATTTTGCAAACCCAGTATGATAGTGCAGATGAATCCCACAAAATACAATTGTAGGATCAACTTGAAGATCTAAGGTATACAGATTTTAAGACCACGGATGAATTTTTGTTAAAATTTGATGCTATTAAAATTCATCTAGTTGGTTTAGGTGTTCAGTTAGATGACATTTTCTTAATTCATATTATTCTTAAAAAGTGTCTTCCTAGATAGTTTCAACAATTTATAACTAATATATATGCACAGCTTGCTATTCCTACTTTAACTGCTCAATTAACTTATGTTATTTTTCAAAATCTATTATGACAGGAAGGAGCTAAGCTAATTCAGTTTGGTACTCTTAAATCAACTAAACATGCATTTATGTCTCAAAATTCAAATAATAATAATCATCATCATAATAATCACAATCACAATAGTAACAACTCTAATTATTCCAATAATAAATCTAATGTCAAATATAACAATAATAAAAATAATCATAACAATCATCACAATCACAATCATAGTAATTCCAACTTTAATAATAACAATAATCAAAGGAATAATTCAAATTCCAAACCTCATTGTTCTTATTGTGGCAAAGTTAGTCATGTTGTTAATAATTGTTTTAAAAAGAAAAATGATAAAAAAACCTATGAATAATAGTAACCATCATCAAAAATAAATCATAAAAAAGGTAACTCTAATGGTTTTAATTCTCATCATGCTTTTACTTGTAGCTATAATATTTGTAGACCTTTAGAATGGATTATTGATAGTGGTGCTTCACAACATGTCACTTCTCATAAGGAAATTTTTTATTCTCTGCAACCTAATAAAGTTGAAAGTTTAGGTGATATAACTATTTCTAATGGTAAATTGCATGATGTACTATATGTACCTGACCTAAAAACTAATATGCTTTCTATTGCAAAGTTATGTTAGGACTATAAAGTTGAATTCTATAAAGATATGTGTTATGTGATTGATCCTGAAACTAAACAAGTAATTTTTCATGCTAAAATGGATAATGACAATTTATTTAAATTCCATGAATTTCCTAGTTCATGATATTTTTTACATACTTCTATTGATTTCAATATATGGCATGAAAGACTTGGCCATTTAAATTAGGATTATATTACTTTAACACAAATAAGCCATATGGTTGATAGTTTGCCTCACATTATTCCTTCTAAGATTTCTTGCACTAGTTGTATGAGTGGTAAGATGTTTAGGGAGCCCTTTCCAAGTGGTAAATCATGGTGGGCAACTCATAAGTTGTACCTTGTCCATAGTGACCTTTTGAGCCCCATGGAGAATAACTCCATCCAAGGTTTTAATTGATTAATTGAAAGATGTATGTTTTAATTTATGTGATTTCCCTGATATGTATATACATATATGCATGTGATTTTCTAGGGCTACTGATGTGTGCAATGAGTGTGCAGGGTATTTTAGCTGAGGAACTTAATGGGGAAATGAAACTAAACCCTACCTACCATTTTGGAAACCCTGTTATTCGTTTCTTAATTGTATTGTGAGATGTATGAATGTATATTTCCATGATCAGTAAATATTAATGTTTTGTAACCATGTTCTTATAGTGTCACTTGACACTCGTGAATTGTATATGCATTCAAGCATGCTAGTTAGGATTAACTGTGTAACCTATGGACCTAAGTCAAACGAAGTTAGTGACCTTTTTGCTAATCTATGTTTATTAATCGAGTTTAGTTACCCCTAAACTAGACTAGTGCTTTATCTACTTTTTGGAGTTGTTAGATAGTCCTAAAAATTCCTAGCATTTGTTTGCTCTCGAATCAATTCCTTGGCTTAACTATGTTTTAGCAAAATTCAATAGTGTTAAAAATATAAATACTCTCCCTTAAATAATAGATAAATTTTGGAATTCATACTTAGAAAAATATAAATATTTATGCTTTTTGTTCTTAAAATTTCAACACTAAGAAAAATATGACCAAAAAAATAATAATACACTCCTAGAGCAAAATGCTCTCTGGATTTTACATGAAGGACAGAAATTAAAACATTTGTGGAAATAGAGAATATTCTCTGATTGATCTTTTTTTTCAATTTAAATCCAAAAAGAAATAATCAATAAAATAAATTCTAGTAACTAAAGAAATAAAATTTAAATATTCTAAATATCCTAACATCCTCACCTAATAATCTTTTTTCACTTAATACCACTTCTATCCTAAGGCTTGACCACACCCCACACATTAACTCCTAGACATAGCAATAGCCATGATTGATGGGAGATGACATCACTCTTTTGTTATTCAAGTAGGCGTAGACCTTTTTCACTTTTGTGGCATTTAATGTGTTTATGTGATATACATTTTTAAATGGGAAGCAAGTCATTGTTGTTTTAAGACTAACAAAATCTTATAATACCCTCAGCATTCTTTCCTCAAACTTAGTCAAATGAATTTATGCTGGCACAATCCCCATATACTTCTCATTAAATTCATAGCCAAGTTGTTAACTCACGTGATTAATGAGATAGGTGGTGAGTTGAAGTTGGGGTTTTCATAAAATAATGCAATGTATGTTAAGAAGAGCTTTCAACCTTTTTGTCATGCTTACCTTGTCATTGCCCTATTTAGGGGCTCGTGCATGCAAGTGGAAGAGGGGGGATCATACCTGTAGATGACAGGTTTGGTCAGCGCTTGATGTGTTGGGCAGAGTGCTTCATCCCTTTCAAAGTGTTTGGGATGCACATGACATGTGGGGTTAGGAGGGGGGTAGAAATTTTAGGTCATTAGTTTAGTTAGTTCTTTTTTAGTTTAGGTTTAGTTTTAGTTTAGAAGGTTGTTGTAAGTTTGAATGAGTAGGGGAAGGAATCACATGGGTAGCTTTAAGTTAGGCTTGTTTAATATTAGTGTATGTTAGAATAGTTAGGTGTTTAAAAACTTAGTTTTAAAAATTGTTACAATTTTAATATGTATATTTTAATCATGAATTAATATTAGTTAGTTCTGGCTTATTAATTTAGTTAAAGTTTTAAATTTAATTAAGTTTTATTTTGATAGTAATTTTAATGTTATTTTTTTATATTAGTATTATGATTAGATTAGTAAAGTGTAGTTAGTGATATTCTTTTTGCAAATCAATAAATGCTACACTCTTAATTAATGTTTAGTAAAAATTTGGTTAAATATAAATTTAGTTTAGTTGTTAAGAAAGTTAATCACGATGTTTGTAAACATAACAAGTTATGTTAGACTAATAGGATAATGTAATTTGTTTTGCTAGTTAAAATTAAGACCAATTTATTTTTTTGTTCAAATAATTTCGATATATCATTGAAATTTTATAATGAACCCAATGTTGATACCAATTTAATAATGAGAATTTAACTTTATTGATGTATTTCTTCTCATGATCATATCGCAACAACCACCTGGCTTTGTTCTTGGGAGACAAATCTTGGACTTGGTGCTGATGGTTCATGAGGTTATTCATTCTTTAGAAGCTTCCAAGTGGGAAGGTATGTTGCTCAAACTAGATCTTTCAAAAGCCTATGATTGGGTGGACTGGTCCTTTCTTGGGAAGGTCCTTCAGGCCTTTGGTTTTGACAATAAAGTGTGTAAACTTATTTCTCAATTGGTGTCTACCTCCTCTCTTGCTGTTCTGATTAATGGAGCCCCCTCTGATTTCTTTAAACCTTCTAGAGGTCTTAGGTAGGGAGACCCCCTCTCTCCTATCGTCTTCATTATTTTAGCTTAATGCATTGGGAGGCTTATTGAACATAAAAAGTTCGAAGGAAGTCTTAAAGGGATTAAGCCTTCTTCAAGAAATGTCCCCTTCACTCATCAGCAATTTGTGGATGACACTATAATGGGGGGGTGAAGCTTCTATGAAAGAAGCTAAGACTTTGAAAGAGGTTCTTGATACTTACTCCAGAGGGACTGGACAGCTAATTAACTAGAACAAAAGCTTGACCTTCTTTGTTAACACCCCTGAAGTCAGACAAAGGAAAATTGCCAGAATCCTTGGTTGTGGGGTGGGCTCTCTCCCTTCATCCTATCTAGGGCTCACCTTGGGCTCCTCTCCCCCCGAATCTTTCTAGAATGGCATTCTGGATAGATTCAACAAGAAGATGGTTGGATGGAAAGGTGCCTCTCTCAGCCAGACTAGGAAATGTTTACTGGTCAAATCCACTCTTTAGAACCTTCCCATTTATGCTTTGAGCCTTTTTGGAATTCTTGTGAAATTTGCAGAGAAAATGGAGAAAATCCAAAGAAACTTTCTATGGACCGAACTTGAAGGAAAGAAAAGGTACCCTCTTGTTGCTTGGGAGAAGGTCTGCCTCCCCAAGAGGTATGGTGGTCTAGGCATCAGAAAGCTTACCCATCTCAATAAGGCGCTTCTTGCAAAACAAATCTGGTGAATCTTCAATAACACTGGTGAATGGAGAGACATTCTGGAAAATAAATACCTCAGAAGACCCTCTCTTCATTTTACTTTATTCAATGATGACATCCCTAAAGGGTCAACTATTTGGAATGGTATCTTGAAGGCCAGGGACCTGGCTAAGGTGAGGGTCTCTTGGAAACTAGGCAATGGGGAGGATATTAAGTTTTGGTCTGACAGGTGGTTATGTCAAGGCCCATTTTCTAACAACCCAGTATTTGAGAGATGGGTGCAAGAATGCACGGAGCTATATGGGTTTAAAGTAAGCAATTATAGGTTTGGTCAGGAATGGAGAGACCTTTCCCTCATTTTCAAGGATTTGAAACCAATAATGACTATGCTTAACTCTTTGATCCCTAGTAATAATAAGGATGAGCTGGTCTGGAGGGATGATCCCAATGGAAGTTATTTTGTTGCTTCTGGCTACAACTCTCTCTAGGGTTTAAAGGAGAAACCCCCTTGGGTGGACGCTTGGATCATGGACCTCACTCCAAAGATCAACATATTTTATTGTTTGGCCCTTTAGAACAAAATCCTAATGCAAGATAATCTCATGAAGAGAGTCCATGTTATGCCCAACAAATGCCCGCTCTGTAAAAACTAGTCTGAGTGAGGAAATCATATCTTCATTCAATGTGACTTTGCTAGGGAGGTGTGGAGTTCTCTTAATTAGGAAATGGAGATTCTCTGGTGCTGGCCGGATAACCTTATCAACTTTTTCAGTCATTAGAAAAGCCTTTGTAAAATTGCAGGCCGACAGGATAATTATGCCTAGTTTTTGGCTCACTTCTATTAGAGCATCTAGAAGGAAAGGAACAACAGAAGTTTCAGGGACAGAGAGGAGCTGACAATAATTCTGGTAAGGAATATTTTGAAAAAAATAAAAGAAAACCTTCCAGTGATGAAGGAGGGGGAAGTTGATATAGGGGACAGGAAGACGGTTAAAGAAAAAGAAAAGAATCCCAAAAGACAGGATGCCAGATGGATTCTACCCCCAAAAGGATGGTCAAAAGACAACTTCGATGGTGCTTCTAAGGGTAACCTTGGCCCCTCTGGAAGTGGTGGAATTATAAGAAACAATTTTGGGAAGGGGATTGCGACCTTTTCTCTCCCGCTTGGAACCCAGACCAACCATTTGGCCGAAGCCAGAGCCGCATGCAGTGTGGTAAAGCTGGCTTTTGAAGCTGGCGTTACCAAACTTTGGCTTGAAGGGGACTCTAAAAACATAATTAACAATATTAATATAATATCCCCCCCCTCATGGTCGATTGAAAATATAATTGATGAGACACGTGTCACCCTCACAAAATTTGAGAAGGTCCACGTCACTCATGCATTTAGAGAGGCAAACCCAGTTGTTGACTGGTTCACTAACAAAGGGGTTGGAGCAGACAAAGAGATGACCTGGCATTCTGGAAAAGATTTTCCGATGGAGGCTAAGTCACTAATCGAGCTGGAGAAAATCCACGAAAGTATGGGTCAATCTAACTGTTATCATGTTTAATAAAGAAAGATTGGATGTTGGCATGAGCCATAATAAGTTTCTTGGTTTTCATAATCTCAAGGGATTTTTTCTATCATTTCAACACGTTATGAGGATAGTTATCATTTTCACTTGCTATTGTATCAGAGAGGTGAATGATCACGAACCCAATAATAGAAACAGAGCCAAAATCTTGGCTGGAAAAAAATTGCAAAGATTGGGGCTCATGAGAATAGTTGAAGAAAAAATAGATGTCATGACTAGAGAACAGAGCAGAAAGGAGCCGGTGGGTGAAGTGGAGAAGTGGAAGAATATGGGCAAAGTCTGGAAAAAATTGGAAAAGGGCGGGGTTGTGAATTTTTTCGAGAAACTCCATGGTTTTGACCCTGAGGTCACCAACAACATGGTGAACTTGTGGAACAATGGCAAGGTCAAGGTGAAAAGGGTTTCTTTCCAAATCATAGAGGAGGTGTTTGCAGAGGTCACTGGTATCCCTATGGAGGGTTTCAAATTCTACAGGGACAAGAAACTTTCGTCCAATGCAGTCAAGGAGTTCATGAAAAATTCTATAGAGATGAACAAGCTAGAAAAAAAAGAGTCTTTCTATGTGATAGAGACTATAAAGAAGTTCTGGAGGTATGTTTTATATTCCCTCATTGATTATGTTACCCTGGACCCTAGGTTTGATCAGGTCAGAACTCACCATTTTGTGATTTTAAATCATTTTCGCCATAAGAGAAGAATTTCCATTCCCTTTTACCTTCTCACTTCTATGAAGCAATTTATTGTTGTTTTAAGGCTAACAAAATCTTATAATACCCTACACATTCTATCCTAAAACTTAGTCAAGTGAATTTATGCTTTCTCAATCCCCATATACTTCTAATTAAATTTGCAGGCAAGTTGTTAACTCATGTGATTAATGAGATAGGGTGGCAAGTTGAAGTTGGGTTTTTCATAAAACAATGCAATGTATGTTAAGAAGAGCTTTCAACCTTTTGTCATACTTACCTTGTCATTGCCTAGTTTGGGGGCTTGTGCATGGAAGTGGAAGAGGGAGGATCCTACCTCCAGATGATAGGTTTGGTCAGTGCTTGATGTGTTGGGTAGATTACTTCATCCCTTTCAAAGTGCTTGGGATGTGCATGACATGTGGGGTGAGGAGGGGGGTAGAAAGTTTAGGTCGTTACTTTAGTTAGTTCCTTTTTAGTTTAGGTTTAGTATTAGTTTAGAAGGTTGATGTAAGTTTGAATGAGTAGGGGATGGGAATCACATGGGTAGCTTTAAGTTAGGCTTGTTTAATATTAGTGTATGTTAGGATAGTTAGGTGTTTAAAAACTTAGTTTTAAAAATTGTTAGAATTTTAATATGTATATTTTAATCATGAATTAATATTAGTTAGTTTTGGTTTATTAATTTAGTTAAAGTTTTAAATTTAATTAAGTTTTATCTTCATAGTAATTTTAATGTTATTTTTTTTATATTAGTATTATGATTAGATTTATAAAGTGTAGTTAGTGATATTCTTTTTGCAAATCGATAAATGCTACACTCTTAATTAATTTTTAGTAAAGATTTGGTTAAATGTAAATTTAGTTTAGTTGTTAAGAAAGTTAATCATTATGTTTGTAAACATAACAAGTTATGTTAGACTAATAGGATAATGTAATTTGTTTTGCATAGTTAAAATTAAGACCAATTTATTTTGTTGTTCAAATAATTTCGATATATCGTTGAAATTTTAATGTAATAACGAACCCAATGTTGATACCAATTTAATAACAAGAATTTAACTTTATCAATTTTTTTCTTCTTATGATCATAAACTTAAGATTAACGTAGTAAATCTATTCTTGCGAATCAACTCTTAAACCCTAGTGAACCTAGTTATTTTATCTTTAAAAAAATTTAAAAAAAAATTTGCCCTCATATTTTGGGCATGACACAAACTTGGATCTATTGTTTACATAGCAAGGATCAAGTTCTTGATATATTCATTGAATTTCAATTATATGTTGAAAGGCAATCTGGTTTTAAGCTTAAAATTCTCAGAACTAATAATGGTAAGGAATATGTGAATAATGTTTTTCACTCTTATTTGGAATCATGTGGAATTAAACATGAGCTTACTATTCCTTATATAACACAAAAAAATGGTGTGGTGAAAAGAAAGCATCAGACCATTGTTGAAACAACTAGATGCATGTTACATGCTAAGAATTTGCATTATAAATTTTGGGCTGAAGCCATGTTTTATGCAACTTATCTTCTTAATAGGACTCCTACCAAAGCTCTCAAAGATATTACTCCAAAAGAGGTTTGGTTTGGTAGGAAACCTAATTTACATTATTTGCAAATTTTTGGATCTATTGCTTATGTTCATACTCCTAAATAGAAAAGGAATAAATTAGATGTGAAGTCTTCTCCTTATATTTTTGTTGGTTATGATGAAAACACTAAGGGTTATCGTGTTTATGATTCTACTACTAACAAAGTTCAAGTTGCAAGATATTTTTTCATTGTAGAAAATGGTGTCCATGACTATTCTACTACACATGATGCCAAATTCAGTGGCACTAAAATTGTGCTAGTGGAGGACCAACCTCCTTCTCTTAACCCTACTCCTCCTTTTAACCTTGCAACTCAAGCTCCACCTATTATTTTGGCTTCTACTAGTAATGATATTCAAATAGCTACTAATGATGCTTTTATTGATAATGATTCTTCCTCTAGTGATGATTCCATTACTACTAAACGTAAGCCTAAATGGGCTGAAGGCTTAATTAATGAAAGTGATTACTACATTACTAGATTTAGTGGAATTAAAGCTAGAAGGATTAATTATTGCAATTATGCTTTGATGACTACTATTATGAATTCTAATGATCCTAAGTCTTTTGATCAAGCTAACTCTCAACCTCATTGGCAAAAGGCCATGAAAGAGGAATATGACTCTTTAATTTCTAATCAAACTTGGGACTTAGTCAATTTACCTCATGGCAAGAATATATTTCATGTAAATAGTTATACAAAACAAAATTGAATGCTAATAATGAAATTAGTAAATTTAAGGCTAGATTAGTTGCTATAGTTTTTTCAAAAATTGAAGGATTAGATTATAATGAAACTTTTTCCCCTATTACTAAAATGCCTACTATCAAATTGGTTCTTTCTTTAGCATCTAAAATGAATTGGTCCATTCACCAAATGGATGTTTAAAGTGCCTTATTAAATGGTGATTTACATGAAGAAATCTATATGGCTCAACCCTCTAGATTTGTTAAGAAAGGTAGTGAAAATTTGGTTTGCAAATTAAAAAAATCTATTTATGGTCTCAAATAATCACCTAGAGAATGGTATTCTAGAATTAATTCATTCTTTATTTCTCAAGGCTTTTCTAGAAGTAACAATGATCCTAACTTATATATTAAACATACTCAAGATGATATTATCATTGTTATTATTTATGTGGATGATCTAATTCTCACTTCGAGTTCATATGCTTTGATTTTTGATATTAAGTTTCAACTTAAATAGAAATTCTAGATGATTGATTTAGGTATTTTACATTACTTCTTAGGTATGAAAATTTGCCACACTCCTAAGGGTATCTTTCTTTCTCAAAGCAAGTATGCTCATGACCTTTTAGAAAAATTTAAGATGAATGATTCTAACCATGTGAATTAGGAACTAAATTAATGACTAATATGAATACTCCTTTTGTTGATGAAACTTTGTATAGGCAACTAGTAGGAAGTTTAAATTATTTAACTCTTCCTAGACCCAATATTGCTTATAGTGTTGGTTTAGTTTCCAAATATATGTCTAAACCTCAACAAACATATTTTAAAGTTGCTAAAAGAATCTTAAGGTACATTAAAGGAACTATTAATATGGGATTATTTTATGATGCCAATTCTACATTTATTTTACAAGGCTATAGTAATTCTAATCTAGGTGGAGATCCCAATGATGGGAAATCCACTTATGGCTATTGTTTCTTTGTTGGTTCAGGTGCAATTTCTTGGACAAGTAAAAAAGAACACTCTATTTCTTTTTGCTCAACTGAAGCTGAATACAAAGGTTGTACTAATCTAGCTAAGGAAGCCTTATGGCTTAGAAGAATTCTTGAAGATTTGGGTCTACCTCAACAAGCACCTACCCCTCTACATTGTGATAATCAAAGTGCCATTGCCTTGGTGAAGAATCTAGTTTTTCATGTAAGGACCAAACATATTTCTCTTCAACATCATTTTATTCAAGAACAAGTTGAAGGCAAGAAAGTTACCATCCTTTATTGTAGGGGTGAAAATCAAGTGGCTGATATTTTGACAAAACCACTTTCTAAAGAAAGATTTCAATTTCATTGTAAAAATTTGGGTTTACAACCCTTTGATGTAAGCTCCCCAAGTAAAGATTAATGGGGGTATTAGAAAGATTGATCTTTCCTTGGATGTATTTAAGTGGGATATTCCAAGGATCCCTAAATGTAGTTTCTCCTATTGTACACATGTGGAGGACATGTCATTTACTTTTCCTTTAGTCCACATGTGAGGAAAACTCATTTTTATAATTCCTTTATTAAGGAATTTAGTTTATCCTCCTTAAGAGGATCTTGACACTTTGCACACACCTATTATGAATGTGGCATTCATAGAAATGGGAGTTACACATGCGAACACATGCAACTCCTTTCTCATATCTTTAAAAGAGATACTTCTTTCCCTTTCTTCTTTACACACATCACTTTGATGCTATTTTATTGAGTTATTTTGCTCCACCACTCTCTCTCTCTCTTCTCTAGGCATTTGCCTTCATTCATAATACTCACAAGGGGTTTTCTTTGCTTTCCCCTTTCAAATCCTTGTCTCCATTGTTGAACTATCTTGGTGTATGCTCTTGAATTTTGCTTATCCTCATGGTAATATTATTTCACACTTAACTTACTTGGATTGTTTTCTTTCCTTACTCTATCTTATCATTTCTTACACAATCAAATCATGCTTCATGCAAATCCTTTATTGCAATACTTCTCCCCCATAGTATAATTTTTTTCATGCCATACTTCTCCCCCATTGACATCAATGTCAAAGATAATACATAAATGGTTTAATTTTCTTGAACATCCAATAATTTGTCAACATGACCACAAGTCAATCTATTGCTTTAACTTTTTATATAAATCCATAAACAACTCAAGTGTCTAAAGACACTATTGTATACCAATTAACAATTACCAAGAGTACTTTGCTGACTCTATTCATCATAGATACTCCCCCATTGACGAAGCATCAACATTTAGTTTAGTCTATCAATGGTGCTCTGTTCCCTAGACTGATGCACTTTTGCATCTTTTATTCTAAAATAGGTAGGTACATAACCCCAATCATACCTCTTAGGTACTCAAATGTATCCATTGGTAAGGCCTTTGTAAAAATGTCTGCAATCTATTCCTTAGTGTTAATGTACTCTAATCTTATTGCTTTCTTTGCAACTTTCTCTTTCAACACATGATACTTTATAGAGATGTGATGTGTCTCAGAATGTAAAACAAGATTCTTAGACATGTTAACTATGCTTGTATTATCATAGTAAATAATAATAGGTTCTTTGAATTTAGTTCCAATATCCTTCATCATTTGTTTCATCCATATAAATTGATTATAGTTGTTTGTTTTTGTAACATATTCTGCCTCTAGAGTACTTTGTGAATTGCAATCTTGTTTCTTGCTTAGCCAAGAAACTAATCTTCCACCAAGAAAGAATGCTCCTCCACTAGTGCTTTTTATTATTATTTGTATCTCCAACCTAATTAGCATTAGTATCAGTATAAAGGGTAAAATAATTACTTCTATCATACCAAATTTCATAATCAAATATCCCTTTTATATATCTTAATATCCTTTTTATTGTTGTATAGTGATATTCTTTAGGATCAGCCTAAAATCTTACCACAATTCCAATAGCATTTGCTATATCAGGTCTACTATGAGTTAGATACTACATTCCTCCAATCATATATCTGTACTTCTTTTGTTCAATAGTAGGTGTCTCATCCTTCCTTGATAACTTGTGACCAGTTACCATTATAGTTGCAATAGGTTTGCAATTTTCTAGTCCAAATCTTTTTAGAAAATCTTTCAAATACTTGGTTTGAGAAATAAAGATTCCTTCTTTTTTTTGAAAAAAATGCAATCCTAAGAAAAAATTCATTTCTCCTATCATGCTCCTCTCAAATTCATTCTTCATATCTTCTGAGAATTTGTTACTGGCTTCATCATTTCTTCCAAAAATGATATCATTAACAAATACAGTGATTATCAACAAACCATTTTCTATTTCTTTCAAGTACAATTTGCCATCTATTGTTCCTTTAGCAAATCCAAGCTTTTCCAAGTATTTATCTAACCTTGCATACTAGGTTCTGGGTGCTTGCTTTAATCCATACAAGAATTTCTTTAACCTACAAACCATATCCTTCTCTTTTGAGAAAGGAAAACCTTTTGGCTACTCAATACAAACTTCTTCTTCAAGTTCTCCATTTAAGAACATTGACTTAGAATCCATCTGATATACCTTGAAGTTTTTATTTGTTGCATATGATAAGAACATTCTAACTGCTTCCATTCTTGCTATAGGTGCATATGTTTCCTCATAGTCAATTCCTTCTTGTTGAGAATAGCATTTGCATACTAGTCTTATTTTGTTTCTTATTACTTCTCCTTGTTCATTCATTTTGTTTTTGAATACCCATTTTATGCCAATCATATTTTTGTCCTTAGGTCTAGGGATTAGTTCTCATGTGTCATTCTTTATTATCTGTTCATGTTCTTCTTCCATTGCTTTCATTCAATGATCATCCTTGATTGCTTCATCTGTGCTTTTTAGTTATACTTGAGATATTAGGCATAGTTCTTCATTGATTCTGGTTCTTGTCATTACCCCTTTTTCTTTACTTCCTATTATCCGATCAACATGATGATTTCTTATCACACTTTTATTTGGGGTAGGAGTTGCTGCTTCAATTCTTATTTCAAGTATTGCACTCTGTTCTTCTCTTACTTCTTCAATTTGCACATTATTCTACAAGTCATTGTTGGTCTTGAGAAATAATTCATTAAATCTATTGGTCATCCTAGAATAATCATCTCCATTAGAGTTATAATCCATCACTTTCTCTTTGGTGCCAAACTTTTCATCTATTCTCACATTTGTGAACTCTACTATAGTTTTTGTTCTATAGTTAAAACATCTGTAAGCTTTACTTTTTAATGAATAGCCAAGAAACATTCCTTCATCACTCCTTGGGTCAAACTTATTGACATCATCATCTCTTTTGATGTAACATTTACTTTCAAATATTCTAAAATATTTGACTGATGGTGAGTATTTGAACCTAAACTCAAAAGGTGTTTCCTCCATACCTTTTCTTATTTGTACTCTATTTATTGTTATACTATTGTATTGACTGTTTCTCTCCAAAAAGTCTTTGGTACATCATTTTTTAATAACATAGCTCTTGTTTCTTCAGCAATTGATCTATTTCTTCTTTCAATAATCACATTATCCTCAAATGTATGGGGTGAAGATAGACTCCTAATTCCATGCCCTTCATAGTAGATATTGAATTCTCTAGAAGTGAATTCTCCTTCTCTACTAGATCTTATGCTCTTTATTTTAACTCCAGATTCATTCTCTACTTTGTTCTTGAATATCCTGAATTTCTGAAATGGCCCTAATTTTTCTTTAAGAAAAGTTGCCCACATCATTCTAGTAAAATGATCAACAAAAATCATAAAATACCTCTCTCCATGGAATCCTCTTGTTCTTGTGGGACGACTCAAATCTGTATGAACTAGTTCCATCTTTTGTGTAGTACCAAAATGCTTGCTAGGAAATGAAACTTTCTTCTACTTAGCCAAGATACATTCCTTACAAATAATGTCAGTTGTCTTAGTGATCTTAGGTAAATCTCTCACAACAAGTGTCTAACTAGCTTTCACAATGTTATCAAAGTTTATGTGACTAAATCTTTTGTGCCATAACCAAATGTTGTCAACTTTAGCTACTAAACATGTAATTTTAGTGGTGTTTAACTAAAATACATTACCTCTAGTTTTTTTCCCAGTACCAAGAAATTTTCCTTCCCTATCCTTGATGATGCATGTGTTATTACCAAACTATAATTGGTAACCTTTCTCCATAAGTTTTCCAACACTTAACAAGCTATGTTTTAGTCCATAAACAAAATAAACATCATCAATATTTGTTTTACCATCAAGTGTGATAGATCCTATTCCTGTATTATGATAGGCTACATTGTTCCTTACTCTAACAATTCCTCCATCATGACTTCTGAATTTGACAAATTTTCTCATATCACCAGTCATGTGATGTGAACAACCACTATTAATGATCCAATCCTTCCTCTCAACTTGTGAAATCAATGCACTTTCTTCCCTAATTCCTCTATTAAGATCATCCTCCTTTATAGCTAAAAATCCTAATTCATCTTCACTTTTTTTTTTAATCTTCTTTTTCTTCATTAGTATATAAACAATTTCCAAGTCTTATAGATTTGAATCTTCCCTTATACTTTCTTTCTCTTTTTGGACACTTAGATGCATAATGACTATATTCATTACATGTCCAACATTTAAAGATATTCTTACCATCCTTTTCTCTTTCCACAAGAAGAGCTACTCCTTCCTGGATCTTTTCCTCAATAGACTTGTTGTTGCTATCAATGTCTCCTTGCACTTTCATTTTCCTTGCTAGACTAGGTTTAATATTAAATGCACTAAATGTTATCTCAACTTTTGCTAATTCCAATCTACCAAGTAATGTCTCTTTGGTGAAATTAGTAGTATAAGGTATCATCACCCAAATCATCTGTGTTATTGTCTTGAAAGGTGGTGTCAAACTTTTCAAGATCTTCCATATTACTTTATCATTAGATTTCTTACCACCAAGACATGTGATTCCTACAACAATCTTAGATATTTTGCCAATATAGCTTCTTACAGATTCATCTTCCATCATTTTAGCATCTTGGAATGCAAAATTTAGTTTTTGTAATCTAACTCTTTTGCATGTGTATCACCCTCATAATTAGCTTCTAAGGTTTTCCAAATTTCATGAGATGTTTTGAGTTGTTTTACCTAGCTATACTCAATTTTAGGTAGAGCTGACAATATTTTTTCTCTTGCCCTTATGTTGCACATAAATACTTCTCTTTGTTCCTCAGTACAACTTTCAAGATTGTCTTCTTCTGCAATGCTTTTAGATGTTGAGGTTACAAGCCAATATCTTGGACCCATGCACAAAAAAATGAGTCTTCATTTTATCCTTCTAGCTGTCATAATTTGTGCCATCAAATCTTGGACTTTCCTTTCTAAACATGTTACCATGGATCTCCCAAAGTTGCTAAAAATTTTCTTCAAGGACCTAAGGCTCAGATACCAATTGTTAGAAACAATAGTCCACCAATATAACTGAGAGAGGGGTGAGTCAATTATATGATAGTTTAAAACATTTATTCTCTTAAACAATCTTGACCATGCAACCAAAGTGAACAACCATAAAGAGATGCACATAAAAAATTACACCATATATGTTGACTATGGAAACACTTGATTAGAGGAAAAACCTCGATGGGAATGATGCCCACAAAATGATGTACTAATATGAATATTCCTTGTTAGAGGATGAACCTTGTTAGGAGTCTATTACATCATTAGATAAGTAATATAATGTTCTCAATATAGATATTACAGTTTGCTACTCTATCCGTCTTTTACAAACTTATTATTATGTTGTCATCAATGACAAACACAATTACAAATACATCATATCAATGTTCTACAATGCTCCCCCATAACATCAACATTCATGCTAACAGAAACCATTATTGAACTTTTTTATAATTAAAAACTACATTAATACTTACTATATAAGTCTCAACTAGGTGCATCAACTCATCCTCTCTCTTTTGTATTTGAGGAGTCTAAGGTCGAATTGATGATAATTGTGTTAACACTTTTGATAGTTCATGAAGCACCTTTTGTAGTGTTGCAATAGGATCAGTGGCTGATGCAAAATCAATAATGAATCGATCATGGTCATCTTTGGCTCCTCATGGACTAATTGTTCCTCTCCTTTTTCCTAATCGGCACTTATTTGTGAGAATAATATTATTAGTGCTATATATAAATCAAATCCAAAATAA
The DNA here is from genome assembly GCA_028749045.1 of Cupressus sempervirens. Classification (NCBI taxonomy): domain Eukaryota; kingdom Viridiplantae; phylum Streptophyta; class Pinopsida; order Cupressales; family Cupressaceae; genus Cupressus; species Cupressus sempervirens. Next base: position 606,330,706 of record CM053785.1, read on the forward strand.
TAGTTAAGAATAGGGTGCTTTTCAGTTGTGAATATCCATAATTTTGTGAATTTAATAAATTTTTTGCTAGTAATTTGTCTAATCATTGAAGATTTAATGCAACCTAAATCACCACATTTTTATTAAATTTAGTTCTAAAAGATTTAAAATTGCTCAATAATTTATTTTATTAAAAAATTGAAACTCAAAGATTTGCCACAATATTCGATACATGATTAGATTGCATTCACCTAAATATTATAGATTATCAAAGAAATTAAAATTAATTCACCAATTATTATCATAATTTTTAGTTACTTTAGGGATATATTACCAATATTTATTTTTCATTGTTGATTTAAAATATAATGTAATTATCCTCACTCTTTCCATGAGATAAAACATGTTCAATTTTGATTTGTAATATTCCATGATGATTAGAAAACTTCCTATTATTATTGAGATTTTCCAATAAAATAATCACCAATGTAAATAATATTTAAAATAAAAAAATTTGAGAGATTCACAAATAAAAATAATTTGGTTTTTCAAAATAATGAAAGATTCACCAATAATTTATATCTTTTTAGGGAGGGGGTTTCTTAAGGTTTACCTTACATAATAAAAAAAAGCATTAACATATTTCTTGTATCTAATTTTTATAACAACAATGAGGTTTACCTCCATGAAGAAGAAGTCCCATGAGAACCATTGAATTTATGTGTACCACATGGTTGTTGATCCATACTATAACTGTGTATTTCAAAAAAATCATTGAGACATGTTAAAACACGTTATTATTATTCTAATTTAACAAAAAATAAAAAGATTTAATTGTGTAGGATTCATTGATTGGAGTTGATTTTAAATATGCATAGTACGTACAACCTTACCCATGATAGTGGCTTTGTTTGTATCTATGTGATTCAAATTGTAATCAATAAGAAGCTCTTCACCTCCAAATATTGATTTTATTGCACATACAAATACATGATTCCCTTCACGTGCCTCAAATATGCAATTGGCTTGCTTCTTAGTTGACACAGGTCATGTACTATTTATAAAACTTACAATATTCCCTAATTCTTTTGGCCTTCTGTCAATGTGTATAGCTATTGTTTTACTTTTTTCAGTAAACTTTTTTGTATATAATTTTCCACGAGTGCATACCTACACATACTTTTTTTTTAATCTAACAATCTACATCCAACTACTATAATCATAGGAAGGTTAGACATACTCCATCAATTCAATAACCTTTTTGTAAGAGACCTTTATGCCACCATGGAAAATAGGTCCAAACCATGTAATGAGGATGGTGTTATGTGATATATCCTCTCTCCAACACAAAAATTAGTATTTATTAGAGGAATTTCATTAGGGACCCAATGTTTCTATAGATGTTTGTACCTAAAGGGCACATCAAAGTTACCTTCAATGTCATTATCATAAGAACATGACCCCCTTGAGTAAGGAGAAATTTTATGCACTTATTGAATTTCTTTCTGATATTTTGACCCAAAGTCGATCTCCTTGATTTAGACATACTAAATGTCTCACTTTCTTCTTCCATTTCTACATTTTCCTCGCTCGGGGAAGTCAAATCTGATAAATACCTATTTGTTGGTACCTACACCCCATGCAATAAAAGAGATAGGCGGGAATGAGAGATATTTTATAAATGGTAAAAGACATTAATCTCTATGTGGTGTACTGACTTATACTTGATGATCCATGAGACTATGTGAAATGCTCATAAAAGCGCTTTAAGTTTTTTCATATTTAAATCTGTTAGTGTAAATAATTAATTATTATTACACGGTGAACCTTGCAGCTTCCACATCTTAAACCCTAGGTCCCCTTGCACACTGCATATGTGGGACTAATTTCTCACCATTTGCTAACCACTTCAGCTAGCTCCATTACCAGCATTTCCTTCCCCTCCGGTGGCTGACACAGCTCTGCCAGCCATTGGCCCCTCCATCATCCATCACCATCCTTTCTCTCCACTTTTGAAATTAGACCACTACATTATAAGTGCTCATCCTCGGCCACATTGGTGCCAGGTTGTGTGACACAATAGAGGCCCACGTCACCCACCAACACAACACTCTCAGTTAGCTTCCAGTATAGGCCATCTTAGGTGATAGCTCAACAGCCACATATCTGACATGTTAGTTGCCCAATCAATGCCTCCTACATAGTCACTATAAATTTTTTATGAAAAAACATGTCAACATCTATATAGTCCATACAACCACATTAGCCTATCGGGTCAGATTTTTGTTGATGTCGTCATTTTATGAGCTTAAATTTGATGATCATTTGACCATCACAAGCATGCCAAATTACACTATCATGACAACCATTTGGATGTAAAATTTATCATATTTTTTCCTAAGCAGATCCCACACCATATGTAGTTTTGATTTGACAGTCCAAATTTGGGAGGTCATATCTCAATCATCCAAGCTCCAAATCAGGTGCAATTTTTTAATTTTACCTAGAATTTTCCGAAGATTTTAATGGTTCTATTATTTTCTAGTTTTGGTGCACAGATTTTTTAGAATTACATTTTTTGGTGACTGTACCTATCCAATCCTACATTTTGTAACTTCAAATGCTCCATACAGGCTCATCTAGACACATTTTTAGGTTCAATTTTTTTTGAAAGTGCATATTTTTTTATCTACATTCTAGATCAATAATCAAATAATAGGCTTGTGTGGACAAAAATATGACTTTTAGAAATAGTTCCTTTTTTGCATTGTATTGCTTTGGTCAAACTTCAAAATTGTTGTAAATCTGAGCTACATTGCTAAGTACCAGATTTGAACTCCAAGAGGAGGTTGTAAATAGCAAAATTAGAAGTCCACATTTTTTCATTTTGGCATGTGGCTATTATAAATACACTACATATAAAGTTCCTAAAGAATTTTTTGGGGGGGTTCTTTGATTGAGTGAAAAGGGAGGGGTGTCTTGTATTCTTGTGTCTTCTTGATATTGTGCTCTTTCTTTTGCATTATGGGTTCTTTTTCTAAGTTAACATCACATAATTATGCTACTTGGAAAGAAAAGATAAGGGAAACATTAGTTGAAAAAGGTTTACTACATTTTGTAACTAGTGCAACAAAGAAACCTAGTGATGATGCTAATTAATCTCCTAAAGAAGACTAGGCATCAAAACAAGAAATGGCCCTAGGAACCTTGTTAAAGAATATCTTAGATCCTATCAAATATCACATTAGGAACATTTACAATTCAATAGAAGTCTGGGATAAACTTGAAGCATTGTATGCGGTAGTACGTAAAGACATGGCCTACACTATTGAGGAGAATCTTCCCAAATTGGATCCTAGGAATTTCAACACCATCAAAGATTATCTTACCCAAGTAGATATGTATAGGGCACAACTTAAGGATTGTGGTGAACCCATCAAGGATGGGAAGTTGATCAAACATGTGATGACTCATCTTCCTCCTGAATATGCCACTTTGTTTTCAAGTTATAATACTCACAAGTTAACAATGGGTAGTGTCTTCACTAAGTCTTCATTCGAGTCATTTTCAAGAATGATGGTCTTAGAATATAAAAGTTAGTGAGTATGAGAATTCTCCAATCTTCCAAGACCAGAGCCTTGGTAGCTAATCAAGAGAATCCAGGTGGTAAAAATTCAAACAAGAAGAAAAAGCAATGGAAGGCTAAGCCACAAGATGGCATGCAACAATCTTCCTCTATGCATCAATCTTACTCTACACAACAATCTTCTTCACAACAAGGCAAGTCTTTTTTCCAAAAACAATAAGTAGGGAAACAACTTCAATAAAAGGGAGAAGAAAAATTATGCCTATTGTAAGAAGAATGGTCATGATGAACATGAGTGTAAGGATAAGAAAATTTATGAGTTGCTAAACTTAATAAGGAAACATAAAATTGATGTACCAAATTCCTATAAAGGTAAGGGATTTTCAACTAGTTCAAAAGGTAAGGGACAAGCTTTGGTAGCAAATACAAATCATTTTGAGGAATGGGTTCTTGATTCAAGAGCTACACATCATATGGGTGCTTCAAGGGTGCATTTTTTCCCTTTGAAACCATCAAATTTACCTTACACCTATGTGGAAAATGACACACAAGTGGAAGTTGAAGGAAAAGGGAATGTTGAGTTGGACAATGGAGTTTTCAAAGATGTTCTTCATGTTCCTAACCTTAGCACCAACCTTCTTTCAATCTACCAAATAACTCACTATGGATGTGGCAAAAAAAAGGAGTTCCTTCCTATTTTAGTTGTGGTGAAAAATCTAAAGGATGATTCTATGGTGGCAATTGGAAAGGCTAATCATGATACAAGACTTTATTCTTTTTCTCATTTTGTGCCTAATTCCACTTCCCTTGCCTTGTTGACCCACTCAAATTCACAAATTAAACTATGGCATGAGAGGTTTGGACATCTCAATTACTACTACCTTCAAAAACTTAGCAAAAAGGATATGGTTATAGGTCTACCTCAAGTCAAGTATTTAGAGGGTGTATGTATAGGTTTTGAAGCAGGCAAGCATCCCAAAGAGAAGTTTGACAATGGGAAGTCTTGAAGAGCTATTGTTGTTCTTGAATTGGTTCATAGTGATGTAGCTAGCCCATTTCTAGTACCATCATTTGGAAAGGCTCACTATGTTCTCACCTTCATTGATGACTTTTCACACTACACCTGGGTCTTCTTTCTTGCTTATAAGAGTGAAGTGTTTGATAAGTTTATTACCTTCAAAGCTCAAGTTGAGAAGCAACCAGGTAAATCCATCAAGATTATATGCACAGATAATGGAAGGGAGTATGTGAACTCAAGTCTTGTAGAATTTTTTACTCATGAGGGTATTGATCTCCAACATTTAGTTGCATACACTCCACAACAAAATGGTTTTTCCAAAAGGAAAAATAGAACCCTTAAGGAGATGACCACTTCTATGCTTCAACATAAGTCTCTAGATCAATTTTTTTGGGTATAAGTCATAGGTTGTGTCGATTACATCCAAAAAAGAAGTCCCCATAAGGCCTTAGATGGAATTACAACTTTTGAGGCTTGGTGTGGCAAAAAACCAAGTGTAAAAAACTTTAAAGTTTTTGGTTGTCCAACATGGGCAAGGATACTTCCACAAAGATGGAAGGCATTCAAACCTCAAAGAAAACCTTGTATATTTTTTAGATATCCTAACCACATTAAGGCGTAAAAACTCATGGATCCAGAGACACATAAAATCTTCTTTGAGAGGAGTGTTCACTTTGAAGAAACTTATTCAAGTTTGGCTTCTTCAACTCTACCTTCCTCCTTCATGGAAAGTGATGATAGTGATGATAGTGACTTAGAAGATGATATTATTTTAATTTTGACTCATAGGACACCACCTTCATAGGGTCCAAAAACAATTGAGGCTACTCCTTCTTCCACTAGACATCATTGGGCACAACAAACACTTGATTTAGTAGGTTCATTGGTGGTGAATCCTTCAGATACTAAGAGGACAAGGTCACAACATAAATCATTTCCACATGCATATATTTCCATTACTTCTTATCTATGGTCTTATAAGGAAGCATTAGGGGTTCCTGAATGGGAGAAGGCCATAGAGGAATAATATCACTCTTTAATGAAAAACAACACTTGGGACTTAGTTCCTCTTCCTAAGGGAAGAAATTTGGTTTGGTGTAAGTGGATCTATTGGACCAAGTTTGTAGCGGATGGAAGTGTAGATAAGTATAAGGCTATAATTTTTGCCAAATATTTCTCACAAGTTCCTAGTATTGACTATACTAAGACCTTTGTACTAGTAGCTAAGATGAACTCCATTCATTTGACACTAGCTATTTTTGTAGCTCATGGTTGGGTTGTACATCAAATGGATGTGAAGAGTGCATTCTTGAATGGTGATCTTCATGAGGAGATTTATATGGGGCAGCCTCAGGGATTCACACAAGATTTTACTATGGTTTTCAAGTTGAATAAGTCTATCTATGGTCTTAAGAAGGCTCCTTGGGCTTGGTATGACAAGATGGATTCCTTCCTACTCTTAGCAAAATTTACTAGGTGTCATTTAGATTCAAATGTCTACATTCTTCGAAGGGGTGACTCACACTTGATACTCATGCTTTATGTAGATGAATTGATCATTACAAGAAGTACTTCATCCATCATTGCTAGTGTCAAGACTTCTTTGTAGGAAAAATTTGCTATGATAGACTTGGGTTTGCTTCATTATTTCCAAGGTATTGAGATCACATAGTCTTTAGCTAGAATCACACTTTCTCAACCCAAGTATGCTCTTGATTTAATTTCTTGATTTCACATGAGTGACTATAAGCCTGCTCCTACTCCCTTTCTTTTAGGTGTTAAGTTAGAGGCAAAGTGTTCCACTCCACTTGTTGATGCTACATTATATAGATAGTTGGTTGAGAGTCTCATTTACTTGAAACATTCATGCCTTGACATAGCTTTTGCAGTTGGCATGGTTTCTCACTTCATGAAAGAGCCATATGAGCTTTACTAGAAGGCCACCAAACACATCTTGCACTACATACAGGATACACATACACATGGGATACACTATGCAATAGAAACTGAACTTTAGTTGGTTGGTTATACAAACTCATACTATGTAGGGGATCTTGTTTCTTGCAATTCTACTTTAGGTTACATGTTTCATCTTGGTTTTGGCCCCATTTGTTGGCAGAGTAAGAAGCAAAATACTATTGCTCTTTCTTCGACTGAGGCTAAGTATCGAGGAGCTATCACTATAGCTACAGAAGCTATTTGGTTACAACATGTTTTGAAGGAGTTTGGATTTGACATACCTAAACCCACAATCATTCATTATGATAATTAGAGTGCTATTAAGATCTCAAAACATCTAGTTTAACATTAGTGGATCGAACACATTGAGGTTCATATGCACTACATTAGAGAGCTAATACATGAGTAGGTCATTGCATTGTAGTATTGTCCTATAGTAGAGAAAGTTTCAAATATCTTCACCAAACCCTTTACTAAGTTCAAGTATCTTCATTTGTGAGATCTCTTTGGGGTGTGGGATATTTTTCCAAGGGGGGCACTTGACTCTTCTCTTCTTTATTGTACTTATCTCTCTTTTTGGGGGAGGGTTTTTCTTAGGAGGTTTTCCCTCTTTCTCCATTTTCAGAGAGATTGCATTGTATCATATTATATGTAGTGCATTTCATTTTTACATGGGTACCTAACATGGCCTAGTAGCTAGGACCCATCATACATTTTCATCATAGCTTTTGCCAGCTTAAGTACATTCCCCTAAGTTACACTTGAAGGGGGGGTGTTAGTGTAAATAATTAATTATTATTATATTTTACTTAAGTTTACTTAGTTTAAATTCATTATTTTATTAATTATGATATAGACACCTAGGAATATGTGTAGTTATATGAGTTGTCTTGTTGACAACATAGGAGTTTGCATATTCATCTGAGTTGTCATGTAGACAACATCGTTGTTCATGCTCTAATTAAGCACATGGTGTCTACAATGTCTCTTTATGAGATACATCTATGTAACCTTATCCTCTCATCATCACACTAACTTCTATGCTCAATAGAGGATAATTCACTCTTGGTGGACATGTGCTTAGTTCTGAGGCTTATCGCTTTGCTAACTCCTAGTCATTCTAGATGCCTTTATACAGGCACATCTAGTGTGAATATACATATGATATTCTCATTATTGTTATTTTTATCATCCATTATTGGTCCATATTGTTCTAGTTCTATAGCTTCTTAATCTTAGTGTTATTTTTCCCTAAGGTAAATTCTTATAGAATCAATTGCCTTATATTAGCTAAAAGATTCATGATATATACACTCTAAAATACATTGAATATTAGCATCACATATGAAATATAACCATTAAAAGTTACATGAAAAGTTAATAAAATTAACCATTGATCTATCAAGAACTCAATATTGAATAGCATAAGCATTGATCACATAATTGTACATTTCATTCTTGTCATTGATAATCAAACCTACCCCCATCCTGTCATTTATATTATTCTTCATCCATCTCATCATTAGGATTGGTGTCATCATCAACCTCATCACCACCACTATCATAATCTTCATTGTCATCATCATGATGATCAATAGTAGTAGCAGCAACAACATCATCATCATCATTATCATCATGATTAGTAGAAGCATCATTACCATAATCAGCAACAGCATCATTTTCATTAGGACCATCATCAACTAGCTCTCAATCATGATCCACTTTTTCCTCTTCCTCAGTATCTTCTTCTTCCATCACATTATAGTTTATCAACCTTCCTCTTGGATCATATCTAACAACAAATAACCAACTTTTCTTACGTAGAACCTTTGAGTAAAATACCTATTCACATTGGCTTGGAAGAACATAGGGTTCATCCTCAACTAGTTGAAACAACCTTGTATTAATTGATGGAAATCTATTCTCATGCTTATTAACAGTTCTATCAGGATCATTTTGATTGAGTTTTAGTATGTACCATTTGATGATGAAGAGAACTAATTTGAAGGAATTAAAGTCATAGTCAAGTATATCAACCAAAATGTCATAGTATCAATTTTGAGATTCTCAAGGATGTGAATCATTTCTAGATGAAATATTGGTCACCTAGAAGACTGCACTTATCCAAGCATCACAAGTTCTCTTCATATCATCAAACTATTTGATGCAAATTTTATAACCATTGACACAGCCTTGTGGTGTTTCACCTACAATAATGCCAAACATGTATAAATTATTGCGTCACAAGTTCAAAAACATATGGTTGGTTAAGAATCTTATAGGTACCTACAAATCTCTTAAAGCATATACTAAATATATTTCTTTTTGTGTAACATTGGGATCTCCCTTATAATGAGCTTTTATAATTGATGGAGATATGGATTCAGATTTTAATCTATGGCTAGAATGTTGACATCATTCAATTCATACTACCATCCAATTTTGATTGTTTGCAATAAACAAATGTATTGCATCCTACTCTTTAGCAACTGTACAAAAGTAAATAGATGACTTAAAATAGATTTATTTTAAAGATTAAGAATTAATTAACTACCAAAAAAAATCATAATTTATTACCTCTCACTTTCCTAAATCTACCACTCCCCACCAAGTACTCCCCTTCAAATTTTGTAATGGATTCGAGATCCCAAATGCAATCTGTTAGTAAACAATTTTTCTCATATGGGCTCATATGCAAAATAGAGAAAAAGTGTATACCAACAAATGAATTCCTAAAAAGGACTAAGGAATTCTCTACTTATAGTTTCCTCAATGAAAAAAGGTGTAGGTACCTTTGTTGCAAATAAAGAATTTTTGATCTAAAAACTCAACAGAAAGACCTTTTCATAATACAATCTACAGAAAGTGTTGAGTCAACTTATTTTATCTCATCAATACAAAAAAACCTTTTATGCTAAAGAGCCACTCGATTTTAATTATCAAGATTATCCACATAACTGAAAATTAAACAATCAAGTAGGCAAACTCAATAAAGTTAACTTCTTACAGCATCCCAAGTTCTGAATTGACAATCTCAAAACTAGTAACAAACACAACTAAGAGCTTTTGCATAAATAGTATCTTTAGAAATACTAATTTAAATAGGCAGACAATAGCATCAACTTACAAAGCCATTAACCAAAAATCAAACTGTAGATTTTTCTTCGTATTTGCAAAGTTCTAAAATGATACTTCTAAACTTGGAATTAAACCACAAACAAAAATAGTTTTGTCCATCGATCTACTGGAGAATTCTAACCCCTATACCATAATACTTATTACATATTTTTAGGCATAGGGCTGGAAAACTACCAAAATTACCCCACCAGGAGTAAATAGTCTCTTGGTTAACATAACTATTAACCGAAATGTAAGAAAAGCACAATGACAAAAGAAAGAACAACTAAGCGACTAACTATAACTGCTCCTTCCCATTAGGTAGTGCCATCTCCACTAGCCATGATCCTTGTTGCTTTCCACATTTCACAGGTAGTCAAAAAGGCTAAAATGATGGACTGATGTGGCAAGCCAATATAGGCAAACCATTGTTTCCAAATCTCCTTTTCTTTCTTTAGTTCAACTACCTTTTCTTCATGCATTTTTAAGTGCTTTAGATTGATGATTAACATGGCATCAATATGCACTACATTAGAAAAATCCTTCTTAGTTGGTGCCTTCTTGTCCTATAGTTCTTGGAACTTTCTTTGAACCTCCTTACTTACCTCTTCAAATTGGGCAACAAAGTCATCTTCCTTACCTGTGAATTGCTTGACAAACCACTTAAGGTCACCTTGGATAATTTGATGTATGACCTTAAGTGCTTGTAGTGTTTCTTTAATCTCAGTCACTCCTTGTCTCAATGCTTCATTTCACCATTTGATGCAGTGTTTAATAACATACAAGGCCTTTTCATCCAAACTGGCCATAGGGCATTCAACCTAGAATTTTTGCAATCCAAATTCTTGGACATCTTCTAGCCACATTACCATCTTTGCCCAATTATTTCTCTCCTTCTCATATCTATAACTCCTTGTTTCCACCTTCTTAGTAAGGACTGATATCTCCTTTAAAGCTTTATCCAGGTGACCTATGTGTTTTATGGTGTCATCCAGGATGCATTGTACCCATTATCCTACTATTTTTACCATGACTTTACATTTGTGCAAGTTTTCTAGTGATTGCTAGTTAGTTGCAGAGGACACATCGATGATCGCTGACATCTCGCTGATTAGTTTTGCTTCAGGATGAAGGATAGCATTAATATATTACACCATGTTTTTTATAGTTTCCTTCATCTCTTGTTTGTCCTGTCCATCTTTCCATACTCTATGCGTAATCTTTTTATTGGAGGCTTCGAAGAATTCCATATCAACCTCACAGTTCCCTTTTCTTAGATCAACTTTAGTTATCTGGTAATCTTGAGGAGTCAAGGACTCACATGAGCTTCCATCTAGTGGTGTACCTATCTTTATTAACCAACATCCAAAATTTTTATCAAAATTAATCCTTCCTTTAGTTCTCACCTTCTTTACTTTAGGCATCTTTCTCGGGCACTTATTGACTAAATCATCGATTGGCATGGATAGAGTAACCATGCTCCTCTTCTTTTCTACTGAAGTCTCTAACCATTTATGTGTGACCTTGTCCTTATCTGAAGCAGGGGAGAATTTGGCTAAGGCAAGATTGTTATCTTGGCCCTGAGTATTCACTGGCAAGCTTTGAGGTTTCCGTACACTATCTGCCATAGGTAGTTCTTCTAATGCCTCAAGGTCACCTATTATGGCACCCTTGCTTTTGGTGGCTAATGCTTTTCTCGTGCTTGAATGGGTCACCCGCTTTACCTTAGGAGTGCCCTCTTGAACTTCAAGTTGAAGTGGCTCTAGGATTACTTCAACTTCAACTTAAACTAGACTTACAACAAGATTATGAATATCTTGATTAGTGATCTCTTTTTTCCTTTTGGGAGTCTTTTTACCTTTTCTTTTTGAAAACTTCCCAGAAAGATTAGGATTGGCAACAATTTTTGATTTTATCCATTTAGAAATTCTAGCTAGCACATCTTTAGTACAGGAGTAAACATCATCTTCTTCCCTTCCTCCCTAGTCAATTTCAGGAATGGGCATGCACTCAATCTGATCAATGTAGAATGGGTCAAGTACCTCTTTAGAATCATCCTCTTTCTTCCCACATGTATCTAGTTCCATGTTAAACATAATGATTTGTTTAATAGTTAGGTGTGACCATAGTCTCCTTCTAACTTCAAATTCATTAAGGAAGTTCACCCAATAAACTTCTAATTGTGGGGTGTGAACAAAGGATGCTACATTTTTAACATTATTTTTGATAAAATTTGTATAATCAAAATCTTCCTAGGAAGAGAAGGGTTTAAGGCACAAATATACCAATTATTCCTTTGCTAACATAGCTTCTTTTAGACTGGGGCATCTATAATGTCCAATTTCAATAGGGAAAAATACTGAAGAAGGCCTCTTTGAAACTTGAAAAGACTCTACTACAGAGACAAATTGCCTGCATACTTCAGATAAAACCATAGAGTCTAAATAGTAATGAGGTAATTTCAATGGCTCACTATAAAAGCCATCTATCCTGATATATGTGAATCTAGAAAATTGAATATAAAAGTAGCTATAGATTTGCACAACTTGCATGGCTTCTTTAGACAACCTATCATTCTCATGACCTTGAAGTTTGAAGACTAGTCTTACTAGAAAGATATCATTTACCTTTCTAAACTCTTTACACAAAGTAGTATCCTTAAGATCAGTGTAATACTAGTAAATGGGAATTTCATCAACCCAAGGCATATGTGGGAGACTTTCTCATTCCTTAGAAGCTGCTAGGTTATAAATCAGATAGGAAGACAAGAAAAATGGACCAAAGTTGTTGATAGCTATTAAACCTTTATGGAAATTTTTGGTAATCAGGTCAGTCCAATCAATGAACTTACTTCCTTCAAAAAAATTTTGGATGAAGAAATACATCCTATTGGAGTTGATGAAAGCCAACTCTAAAGATGCCCAAGATCACCTACATGCAAAAACCTGTCAAAGAGAACCCAAGAAAGGAAGAGTGCGGAGCTAGGGAAAAACCCTAAACGGACATGAGAGACCACAAGATATTGAAACACAATGAAAATGTATTTACAATATACAATGAAAAGTGATTTGTTATGAAAATACAATGAAGGAGCCTGAATATAAAGAGCTCTAGGAATCTTCTAGAACAAGCTAGAAGATGCTAGGAGATAAGTGTGACAACTAAGCATACATCCACATAAGGTGGAAAGTCCTCAAACAATGTGAGAGGATAAGTATGACTTAGGAGAGAACAAACTCTCGTATTTTCAACAACTTATAACTAACTCCTAGACTACAACTAATTAATAAAATTCATTTACCTAAGTAAGCTTAAGTAACTAGAATAAATAATTAATAAATTAATTATTTACTCTAACACCCCCCCTTAAGTGCAACTTAGGGAAATGCCTTAAGCTCACAAAACTAAGATGAAATGCAGAATGGGTCTCGAAAATGAGGCCATGTTAGGTACCCATGTACAATGCAACAAAATACAACCTTTGTAAAATGGGGAAAGAGAGAAAACCACGTGGGAAAAACCCTCCCCCAAAAAGAGGTACCCTAGTGAAGAACTGAAGAAGTCTCCAACTAGGGGAATGTCCCCTAAAACAAGAACAAGGCGTGATCATGAAGAGCATCACTGAAGCATAAAGAAGCTAATAAATCTGCCAAACTACTGATCTGAAGAACCTCCATGGAAGAAGAAGGCATGAACCGAGCACGTCTATATGGTAGATGATCCATCTCACTGAAATGCATAGGTAGCTAGTCACTGCAATCGCCTTGTACATAGGATCAACCACTAAATACATAGTTCACACTATCAAACCATCAAACCAAGGATGCATTAGAACAACAACATAACCCCCCCTTAATGCAAACGGGGTGATGACAGGAAACTGAGAAGGTGGGCCAAAGTCTCCTACAGACAAACCAAGAACGATGAGAGAGGGAAAGAGGTAAAAAACACACATAAAGCCATGGTCAAACTGACTCTACATGGGCTAATGTCAAGGAAGCAACACTCACTTGACAAAGGGAGAATGCCTAAAATAGCAAACAACTATCTCCCCAATGGTGCTTTATGAAAATAGTGCATGTACAACTGACTCAAAACAACATTCATGACATAAAGTGGCACTTTATCTCAGTGCAATACATAAAAGTTCTTCAAAATGATAGCTACAATGATTAGAACTAAAAATAAGCTGATACAAAAGAAAGTATAGCTCAAAACAAAGGAAACCATGCTAGGAAAATGATCCTCGGGCCTAAAACACTCAAGATATCCACCATATAGCAAAAATGCCAAAACTATGATAGAAAGAGCATGGGCCAAAAACTAAGGAAAAGGACCACATTTCTGAAAAGGTGACAAAACCAGCTTTCCAGAAATATAAAGTTTTCAAAAAATTGACATGGGATGCAAAAGATATGCTTGTCCGAGTCAAAAATACAACTTTAGACTTCAATTGAAAAAATGGGCAATAAAAATTCATCAAAACCTGAAAATACCTACACCAATGTCTTCATCTCAGAATCAGCTTTTTGGCAATTCTTTCAAATTGGAAAAATACCTCTGTATGCTCAAGTTATGGCCAAAAAACCAACAGTAGCTCCAAAACATAATCATGAGATGTGCAAGCAAGGCTGATGCAGGATGATGTCATGCTGATGTCAAAAAATTGGGGCATTAAAATTGATGGCCATGTGGCTGTCACTGCAAAAAATATGCCACATCGTGGACAGGTGGACGTGGTAGGGGCCACATGGCACCACGCCACATGTCAATCACTGTGCGGCTGAGAAATCCATGCGAGCTGAAGGAGGCGCTGACTATGCAAAAATGCCAATTGTCACTGACTGTAATAATGACTAGGCTAGGAAAAGGTCAGAGTGGTACTGAGCTGAGATCTTTGATGTAGTGGCTGAACACACTGGCGGAGGAGCGGTGAACCTGGGAGCTGACGCCAACAACGGAGGCGGTTTGGTGGTGGCGAGGTGGCATGCTGGCAGCGGCCACGCCGAGGTAGCCCTTTGGCAACTCACCTGGCTGTGGTGGTTGATGAGTGGTGCACAGGTGGCCGTCCAGTGGCACACTAGAAGTGCGATGTTAAAATGAGTTTTTTTAAATTTTTTCGCTAAAATCATCAGTACATCTGTACGGGAGGGCCTGTGAGCAAAATTTTTTTTTCCTCCCAGAGCTCTGTCTCCAAAAATGAAAAGTTTTATATGAATCTTGACTACAAATGGCATTCCAAATCCAATGGTGGTGTCCATTTGGGCTGAAAGTGCTTTGAAAATTTTTTGTTCCCCTGATTTGAAGAAAAAATGCACAAATAAACTAGGGTTTTTCACTTCAAATGATGGCTTCAAAAATCCTTCAACGAAGTTGGAGTAGGAAGGCTCTAATACCATGTTGGAGTTGATGAAAGCCAACTCCAAAGATGCCCAAGATCACCTACATGTGAAAACCTGTCAAAGAGAAGCCAAGGAAGGAAGAGCACAGAGCTAGGGAAAAACCCTAAACGAACATGAGAGACCACAAGATATTGAAACACAATAAAAATGTATTTATAATATACAATGAAAAGTGATTTGTTATGAAAATACAATGAGGGAGCCTGAATATAAAGAGCTCCAGGAATCTTTTAGAACAAGCTAGAAGATGCTAGGAGATTAGTGTGACAACTAAGCATACATCCACATAAGGTGGAAAGTCCTTGAACAATGTGAGAGGATAAGTATGACTTAGGAGAGAACAAACTCCCGTATTGTCAACAACTTATAACTAACTCCTAGACTACAACTAATTAATAAAATGCATTTACCTAAGTAAGCTTAAGTAACTAGAATAAATAATTAATAAATTAATTATTTACTCTAACACATTCAAGACTCCGAATGAAATGCATGTTCATTACCCTTAATCCTATTCAACAGTAGTACAATGTTTGCAATTTCCTTTATAAAATGCTCAATAGTTAAAAGCTTGGACAATCTAGAACCCCCTTCTACAGGTTTTAGGAGCCATGATTGAGCTACCCTATTATCATAACTACTTTTTCCTTCGACATATAGGTTCTCTACTTCTTCGAATTTCCATGGCTCATAGGGCTCTTTGTGGGGAATCCTAAAGGCTGAATAGACATTGGTTCTACTAATTTTAACAATTACCTCCCCTAAAACTTTCTTACTACACTTGGAGATAGGGTCGTAATGACTTGCACATTCAATAACAAGTTCTAGGCATGTGATTGCAATGGGAAAGGCGACAGCTTCTAATAACTCACTATTAGCTAACTTTCGATAAATGGGGCTTGACTGGGTGTGTTTGGTTCTCTTGATAACAACAGACAAATTCTTATTTACTAGAAATGTATCATGAATTTCAAGCAAAGAACTAAGAAAAAATGGCTTTTCAAGCTTGGGCCTTTTAGGACAAAATAATGTCATGATTGTTATAAAAGATAGGTTTTAAAATATACACCCTTAATTATCCCAAAAAAAAGAAAACACAAATGAAAATGCAGAGGGTTATGGCAACACACTCACAGTTTGACAAAACTACAGCCTACAATTTGTTCTCCCTACCCAACAGTGCTAAAACTTCTTTGCAAATGGTGAAATGATTGGTAATAAAAGTAAAATGAATCCATTTAAGGGATGATTTCCAAGGAAATCGCAGGACAGATTTAGCAAGTTAATGCAATAAATACTTATTCATGCGACATGCATTGGAAAAGACCCCCATGAGTGATTTGCTTTAAATGCCCATCAAATCCACATGCTTACTGACATTCTGTGTCATCATGAAATGACCAATTTAGCCTTTTACCAACTCTAGTCGTATTTGAACATGTACCACCTTAAAATACCTTATTTATAATCTTGCATGTCTTGGAAAACATTTTACTAGAACCCACCTTGCTTTTAGCTTGAAGATTTGAATATCTGCATGAAAAAAAGCATCAATATGTAAAATCGACATCAAATTTGAAGTTGAAGTTTTAGTTGATTGAGTTTCAACTTCAACTTCATCTTCACTATGACTAACTCGGGGAACTAAAAAGGCTATGACACATGGAAGACTGATGAGGGCTCGAACTTGAAGCTAAAGTAAATTGAAACTTCAAGTTCAACTTCAAAATTAAGAAAAGACTTAGAACTAAACCATAGCTGAGGCATGGGAAAAATATAAGTGGTAACAATCAGCTCTAGCTGGGAATGAGACTAGAAGAATCATGGATGAACCCAAGAACTTTGGCTTTGCAGATTGACTTAAAAGATGACAAAACAACACAAAGAATAGAGCAAGAAAAGAAAGAAACCTAAAAAAGGTGGTATTTACAATGGGATGGAAAAAAAACTAAAAAATGGTACAGCTTGAGGTCCTACCCCTTATAGGATAGGGGAAGATCATCGCCATTAAGGTATTGTAGTTTGAAGGCATTTGAACCCAGTTCCTCAGATATCACAAACGAGCATTTCCATAAGCTCTCAAATTTAGTGTGGGCTCCTTTAGGTTCTTTCTTCTTGTCCCACAAAAGTACCTGATCTCCTTTCATGAATTTTTGTGGCCTTACCTTTCAATCAAAAATTCTTTTGACCCTTGCTTGATGGTTCGTGATATGATCCACTAACTCTCTTCTTTCTTCTTCTATTTTTTGGAGATACAGTTTTCTCTTCTCAATGGAAGACTGAAATTTTTGATCTTCAATTGCTTTCTACAAAATCAATTTAGCTAGTTCTAAAGGCAAGGACAATTGTGCCTCAACTCCATACACCAGTTCAAAAGGTGTCATGCCTATGGCTCTTTTGGGAGAAGTTATGTCAGCCCAAACTGCTTCATATAACCTCTTGTGTCAATCTTTTCCTTTTTCATTCACCAGTTTTATCATAATATTGACCAAGTTTTTATTCGTACACTCTGCCTATCCATTGCCTTGAAGGAAGTAATCTAAAGAATGAGACAACTAGACACTATGGTCATAACAGTACAATTGAATTTCCTTAGATGAAAAATTATGTGCATTATCTATCACTATTTTGCCGAGAGTACCAAAATGGGTCAAAATATTTTTTGTCAAAAATCTACACACTACCTATGATGTTGTTGCTTTAGCAGGAACTGTCTCCACCCATTTAGTAAAATAATCAGTAGTAGTAAGGATGTTTGTATGTCCTGCACTCAAATTCAGATTAATAGGCCCTATAAAATCCAATCCCCGCTGTTGAAAGGGTTCTTCTATGATCACCAATTTCAGAGGCAAAGCAATTAATTGTGGTTCCTTGGTAAACAATTTACATTTCTCACAATTCCTTACCCAATGATAGGTAGCTTTAAACATACCTTGCCAATAGTAACCACTTCTCAGGATTATAAAAGCTATCACCATTGATGAAAAATGACCACCGTAGGCTCCATCATGGAAAGTTTTCAATAATTTCTCCTGCTGATTAGTATCAACACACCTTAAAAATATACCATCCATATCTCTTTTGTATAAGATATCATCAATAATGACAAACTTGGCTACTCTAAGTTGAAGAGTCCTCTGGTCTTTTCCTTTCAAATGATCAAGACATCTCCCATATGTTAGGAAATAAGCTATGTCTAAAAACCATTAATCTTTAAGGCCAACTAAGAAACAATTGGGATAAGGTTCATCTTTTTCACCTTACACAATAATCTTACACAATCCTTGTCCTTGAACTAATTTAGTTGGTTCAATATCCAAATCAAATTCTTGGACTTTTGCTACCCATGTTGCTCAATTGTTGACTACTACATCCTATTGTGTGAGAATACTTTTGATTGCAGTGGATGGCACATGCACTATAGAATATGAATGCAAGATATAGTATCAAAAGTATTTTACTACTTTAACAACAAAAAAGGCTTGCTTTTTAGACAAAGAATAGTTAAGCTCATGTTTCTTTAGTGGGACACTAATGAAAGAGATAGGCATCTCTTCTCCCTTGTCATTATTTTGGAGCAATATTCCTAACATGGTATGTTATGATGCATAACAATACATTATGAAATATTTTTTAAAATCAGGATGAAAAAGTGTTGGAGCTTTGGAAATAGCTTCTATTAACTCCTTGAATGCTTTTGATGCTGGTTCATCCCATTTGAAATTTTGCTTTTCACTGAGCAACTTGGCCATAGGTTTAACAGCCTCTACAAAGTTAGGTACAAATTTTCTTAGGAAGTTGATCTATCCAAAGAAGGATTTAACACCATTTCAATTGATAGGAAGACATAACTACTAAATGGCCTTTATTCTCTTTGAGTCAATTTTGATTCCTTCTTTTGAGACCATGTGGCCAAGAAACTTTCCCTCTGTCAAGCAAAAATTGATTTCTTAGGGTTCAATGAAATTCCATGATCCCTACATTTTTGGAGTACTTTCCTCAAATATTTTAGGTGTTTCTTCCATCTTCTTGAAAATATTGTCATATCATCAAGATACGCTATGATGCACCTATCCAATAAGTTACCAAAAGTTGAATTCATAGCCCGTTGAAAGGTGGCACTAGCATTTATTAAGCAAAAAGACATTTTTTTGTAAGCAAATGTGCCCCATGGTGTTGTAAATGTTGTTTTGTGTTGATCTTCTTCAACAACTTCTATATAGTTATAACCTAAGAAATCATCTAGGAAAGACATCATTTCTAAACCATTGACTATTTGAAGAATTTGATCCATTATTAGCAAAGCAAAGTTATCCTTCAAACTTTCTTGATTAAGATTTCTAAAATCAACACAAATCCTTATCTCCCCATTCTTCTTTCTGACTGGCACTAAGTTTTCCATCCATGTGGAATGATAATTTGGAAAGATAATGCAAGCTTTAAGCATCTTATCTATTTCTTTAAATATTGCATCAGAAACTTTTGGATTATATGTTCTCAATTTTTGCCTAAAAGGAGAGGTACCTGGTTCTAGAGTAATGTGGTGCTTGAATTTACCATTTCTAAAAGTCTTCAATTCATCATAAGACTAGGAAAAGACATCTATATACTCTGTAAGGAGCTTAATGAATATAACTTTCTCACCTTCATCACAATAGGTTCCCAAATTGATAATTTTGGGATCATGCTTATCTCCCAAATTCACCTTTTCATAATCAGCATTTGGATCTTCTTTAGGTGTTACGTCTTGAGCTAACAAAGTATCTCACCTATCAAAGAGTTTTTCAAGCTCAACCAGGCCTTTAGGTATTACATTCCCCTTTAATTGTAACACATCACTCTCATTAGTGAGATCAGGACAAAATTCTCTACATTCAACATCAAAGCCTTCAAAATAGTTAGTAGAGAATTTTTCAATACTTTGCAAGAAAGCTATAATGTGAGCATCATCTTTAAATACTTGCCATGAATTGTTATTATCAAGGACACTTGTTTTGTGAATGATCTCCACTGAATACTTTTTATTTATGAAATCTGGATGGGGAATTAACAAACAAGCTGATACTACCAAGGAGTTTTCCTTATCATTCTATTCCTAGGGAATTGCTTCAATTGCAAAAGCATCAAAACCTTCGATCTCGTCCCATACACGATTTTGTAGTGTTTTAACCTTTGATTCTTCACTAAGAACATATCTTTAACTTGTTCCACTATTAACTCAACATACCCTCTCACTTTTAATACTTTGATGTTTCTTCTCTTGGCTTCTTCTATGCCTAGAAGTAAAGCTTCATATTCGGCTATATTATTATCATTTTCAAAGGAAAGTTTATAAGAAGAAGGGAATTTTTGACCATTAGGTGATATGAGAACCACACCAGCCCCAGATCCATTTGAGCAATAGCTCCCATCAAACTCAAGAGTCCACAGTGAGTCTTCTACTGCTGATTTCTCACCTAATTTCTCATTTTTAGACAAGATCAAATAGTTAGCAAAATTAGTCTCTTGATAAATGATTTGAGATTTGGGGTCATCAGATGGAAAGACTATATATTTTGATTTGGCTTTAGGTAACAAGGTTACTTTCTCCTTCCCTACAGCTATAATAGTGTGGGACCAATCCATTTTAACTTCCCCTCCCAGGTCATGATAGAAAGTCCAACAAAGAAGCATACCATAACTTGTAGGGATGTCTGCTACTAGGATGGTGAGCTTAATTCTTTTCTCAGGGTAAGTATCTAGAGACACTTGGGCATCTTTAATTTGACCTATTAAAGGTACTTGTTTTGATTCCGTGGAATAACATTTTCCAAATGTTTTAGTTAAAGGAAGATTTAAAGCTTTTGCTACTACTGTTGGCATTATATTATCCGAAGCACCTGAATCTATGATGCAGTTGCTTAGCTTAAAGCCATGGAGAAAGAGGGAGACATAGAATGGATCAATTTTGTGATTATAGGAAGGTTCAAGACTATTTTTTTCTAGTTGGATTATCTCTTCATGTTGATTAGATGTTTGTGTCTTAGATTTCTTACCCTTGGAAGATTCCTTTTTCTGTTGAACAACCATTTCATTGTCTCCAAAAACCTTAACTTCGTTGATCTGTTTAGCTACTTTGTTGGGAGGTGACTGATTAACATATTCAATCAATTTATTAAGTTCACCAGGATTCATTCTCAAATATTCTACAAGAGAAATTTGTATCCTTGATGCTTTACAAAACTCAACAATGTCAAATGTAGAATTAGAATTAGCCCTTTTTAAGATTTGAGGAGTATTGTTGAAACGAGTGATGACTTACCTTCAGTTTCTCCCTTAGCCTTTTGTTCCTTGGTCTGAGTAGGAGTTGTATTATTTTTAGCATGAGCATTAGTCGCTATAGTTCTTTTCCCTCGGGTCAATACCAAACATGAAGCCTCTTCCAAGGTTAATAAGATGTCATTACCCCTGTCAAAATCAGATTCATACTCAAGGCAATAGCTTACAGAGTTACCAGGTTCCTTAGAAGGTTCTTCCTCTATTATTACATTAGTGGAAGCTACTTTTTCTCCTTCAAGTTGCTGATATCTAATATTTTTAGGGAAAGAACTTCAATCATGATCATTTGTAAAGTGAAAAATACACGTTGTTTTTGCTAGGTGGAGCTTCAATTTGTAATTTTTGTTGACTTGAGGGTAATGTAAGTTGTTTTCCCTGAAAACTACTTTGCCCTGGATATTTTCTTGGAATATCTTGGTAATGAGTGTTCATTTTAGGGAGTTTTTTCTTAATAGTCATCACATCATTAATGAGCTTTTGAACTAATGGGTTTGATTTTTCTGAGGAAGGTGGTTGAGTTTTAGAACTTTGCATCTCTTTTTTCCATTTCCCTGTAGCTAAAAGGTCATCTTCTAGTTCAATTGCCAATCTCTAGGTAGCTTCAACATCTACTACTATGTTTCTCCTTAAATGAAAGCTAATGTCTGGAGGCATTGCATTAACAAAGAATCCTATACGGTTTTCATCATTGGGTCTCTTGGCAGTAGGAATTTTGTGAATTATTTTATTGAGTTTTGCTACAAAATGTCTCATGGGTTCATGTGCTTCCTTTTTAACTAATTTAACTAAAGTAGCAAGGTATGTTCATCATCAATGGATTTAAATCTATCTTCAAAAGTAGTATGCATATGATTCCAATCAGTAATGGACCCTTGAGGAAGATGATGAAACCAGTCTACTGCATCATCAGTTAAGGTCTATACAAATAGCCTCACAACTACATCTTCATGTGCAATGACAAGGACTGCACATGCAATATTAAAAGCATTAAAATGTTCATCAATTAATTTCTTTCCATAACCATAAAATTTGGGTAACACTTCTCTAGCGCCTTTAGGGAGTGGATGTAGGTTACCCCCAAGAGCCAAGGGGCCTACTTGTGCCCCCTACGAGTTAGCAGCCATCCTAGGGGGAATGAAATTCAAAGGTTGCACATTTAAATGAGAAGGTATTAATATCCTTGGTAAAGTTAGGGCTTAAAGGCTTGCAGTTACGGGGGTGGATTTCTCAGGAGAAGTCAGCCTACTTTTACTCTTGATAGACTTCTTTCGCTTCTTGGAGATATCAGGGGCAAAACTAAGACTCTTTACAAATTCATAAGACTCATTAATAAACCCCTTCTTTCTTCACTTCGAGTATACTTTTTACTAGCTAGTTTATCACAATATACACCAACATTCAACACTCAAAATGGCCTTGGGATTAGTCTATCAACTATTGCTTCTTCGTTAGCAATTGGTACACCTCTAATGAGTTACGCCCTTTCTTCTTCTCTTTCAAGCACTCTATTAACCTATGTAAACTATTCTAGGCTTGTGCACTTAGATATGAAATAATGTCCTCTTGAGTATTATCAAACCCTAAGCCTAGATGAAGTATTGGGAAAATTTTGTGATGAGGCAAAACCATTTTAGTCTTCCCCAATAGAGTCGCCAAAAACTATTAGTAAATAGTTTTTCTCATATGGACTGATATGTAAAATAGAGAAAAAGTGTATACCAACAAATCAATTCCTAAAATGGACAAAGGAATTCTCTGCTTAAATTTTCCTCAATGAAAATAGGTGTAGCTACCTTTATTGCAAATAAAGAATTTTTGATCTAAAAACTCAACAGAAAGACCTTTTCAGAATACAATCTGCAGAAAGTGTTGAATCGACTTATTTTATCTCATCATTACAAAAAAAACTTCTATGATGAAGAATCACTCGATTTTAATTATCAAGATTATCCACATAACCGAAAATTAAACAATCGAGCAGGAAAATTTAATAAAGTTAACTTCTCACAGCATCCCAAGTTCTGAATTGACAATCTCAAAACTAGTAACAAACACAGCTAAGAGCTTTTACATAAATATTATCTTTAGAAATACTAATTTAAATAGGTAGACAATAGTATCTACTTACAAAGCCATTAACCAAAAATCAAACTGTAGAGTTTTCTTCGTATTTGCAAAGTTCTGAAATGCTACTTCTAAACTTGGAATTAAACCACAAACAAAAATAATTTTGTCTATCAATCTGCTGGAGAATTCTAACCCCTATACCATACTAGTTATTACATATTTATAGGCATTGGGCTGGACAATTTCCAAAATTACCCCGCTAGGAGTAAATAGTCTCTTGGTTAACATAATTGTTAACCGAAATGCAAGAAAAGAAAAATGACAAAAGAAAGAACAACTAAGCGACTAACTGTAACTGCTCCTTCCCATCAGGTAGTGTCATCTCCACTAGCCATGCTCTTTGCCACTTTCCACATTTCATATGTAGTTAAAAAGGCTAAAATGATAGACTAATGTGGCAGGCCGATATAGGAAAATTATTGTTTCCATATCTCCTTTTCTTTCTTTAGTTTAACTACCTTTTCTAAGAACTTTAGATTGATGATTAACATGGCTTCAGTATGCGCTATGTTAGAAAAATCCTACATAGTTGGTGCCTTCTTGTCCTATAGTTCTTGGAACTTTCTTTGAACCTCCTTGATTACCTCTTTAGATTGGGCAATGGAGTTATCTTCCTTACCTGTAAAATGCTTGACAAACCACTTAAGGTCATCTTGGATAATCTGACATATGACCTTAAGTGCTTGCAGTATTTCTTTAATCTCAGTCAGTCCTTGTGTCAATGCTTCATTTCACCATTTGATGCAATCTTTAATAACATACAGGGCCTTTTCATGCAAACTAGCCACAAGGTATTCGGCTTGGAATTTTTGCAATCCAAATTCTTGGACGTCTTCTAGCCACATTATCACCTTTGCCCAATTATTTATCTCCTTCTCATAGTCATCATTGCTTGTTTCCACCTTCTTAGTAATGGCTAATATCTCCTTCAAAGCTTTATCTAGGTGATCTATGTGTTTTGCTATTTTTGCCACAGCTTTATATTTGTGTAGGTTCTCTAGTGATTGTTGGTTAGTTGTAGAGGACACATTGACAATCATTGACATCTTGCTGATCAATTTTGCTTCAAGATGAAAGATAGAATTAATATATTGTACCATGTTTTTTATAGTTTTCTTCATCTCTTATTTGTCTTGTCCATATTTCCATACTCTATGCGCAATCTTTTAATTGGAGGCTTCAAAGAATTCTATATCAAGCTCACGGCTCCCTTTTCCTAGATCAACTTTGTATATGAGCAATGTTAGTATGCTAATAGAAACAAAATTTAAATAAGGCTTCTACAAGCTAAACAAAATTCATAAACTTCAAGATAGACTAAGATGAGATCTCAATTGAGATTATGAGCCATTAATGGGCTCTCTCAATAAGAAGCTCTCTTGTTGAATGGATTTGTCTAAATAGATAGGCTGTATGCTCAAGCTTATGCTTCAAAAAGGGCTTCAAATGGAGTTAGAATTTGGGTGTGAGTGTATGGTTTTGATGTAAAATGGCTTCTTAAAATGGAATTATGACTTTACTTCATGGATTGTGTTTTTTTGCAAAGGGGAAGGATCCAATTTATAGGCAAGAGGCTTGAGGGGTTGAGGGCTAAGATGCAAGGATGGGAAAAAGCTCATGGAGGGCTCAGATTGCATGAGAGGAGAGCACATGGATTGTGCTTCCTTACAGCCAATCAGGGACTGACACATGTCACAGGGTGAGAGGATGGAGGAAAGGGGAAGGATGAGTCAATAAAGGAGGCTCAAGGGATAAAATCTTCATAAAGACCCTCATGATGGCTTGTAAGAGCAATAAAAGGGCTTGGAAGAGTCATTTATGGCCTAGTGGGCTTCATAAAGTTTTATGGTTGGGATATTTTGAAGGAGATGAGAGAAATTTTGACTTGGGCTTCATTAGGAAGGTTTTAAGCTTGCTTAGGCTTGTGCAAATGATTAGAGGATGGATTAGGATGGTTTAGGATTAGCTTAGGGATAGGCAAGTGGATGGCATTTAATGAGGGTGGGTGAAGGAGGAGATATTTGTTAACTTTGGCTTGGGTTAGTAAGTTTTAACCCATGTTTAGGGAATGTGACAAGGTTAAGAGGGGATTAGGATTAGGTTTAAAGACATCTTCTAGAAGAGTCTAGACTTTGGATGAGGATAAAGACTTTCTACAATAGTCTAGAACTTCCTAGGATGAGGATGAAGACTTTCTAGAAGAGTCTAGAACTTCTTAGGATGAGGATAAATTAGATTTTTAGGAAATAAATAAAGTTTTATTTATTTCAAGGGTTTGGGTTGAGGAGATATTTATTAAAACTTTTTTAATAAACATGAGGATTAATATTTAATCTTAATTAAATATTTTGAGTTGGGATTAGGGGTAGGAAATGATGGGATTAGCCTTTAATCAAAATTAAAGAAGGATTAAAAGATTTTGGAAGAGGTTAGTGGTCTTAAGGAAATTGGCCAAGTTTTGGGCAAAAAATAAATTTTTAATTTATTTTTGGTTTTTTGGTCAATTTATTAATTAAATAATTAATAAATAAGGAAATAATGTTTAAATAAGATTTAAACATTTTTGGGAGGGATTCCTTAATTAAATATTTTTAATTAAGATAAAGGGATTTAATGTCATAAAAATAAATAAATTAATTAAATAATTAATTAATTAATAAATGATGATGTCATCAAGAATTTTTCAAAAATTAAAAATACTTTATTTTCTAAAGGTTTTTAGGTGTCTACATTTTGCCCCTCTTTGATGTGATGCCGCAAGTGGCATGGCATCAAAGATAAGAAAATAAGATGCCCAAGGCTAGATCAGAAGAGCAGAGAATGGATTGCGAGATGCCCCCTCAAGAAGGTGGCAGGGAGAGAAAGCGAGGCTCGACAACTTCTTGAAATGTACAAGAATCTTGGTGGGTGGGAGGATGAAGAGTGGCTTAAGAGAAGAGGTTTAGTTAGCTCAAACTCTCACTATGGGAGAATGATAAAGGAGAATCAGAGGCACAAGAGGAAGCAAGCTTAAGATCTCAGGGATTGTAGAGGATGAAGGAGTGGAGCACTATAAAAAGGAATCTAGGATAGGGAGATGGATGATGGGATGATAAAGCTGATGCAACAGGATTTCAAAGAGTCAGATTGGTGGAAGATGGGTTTCGAAGATCCCTAGGACTAGGATTGTGGATCTCGAAAGATGAGGTGTGGTGGATTGATTTGGATTGGTGGATCCCTAAAGCTAAAGGTGAGGAGTGATTCAAAGAGATACTAATGCATAAGCTGGGGTAGGAGAGACAAATGTTGGATATGGATGGGGGATAATGGAGATGAAGGAAAACCATTGAAGCTTTTTGAGTAGGGGGATACTTCAAAGAGAAGTACCACCATGTAGTTGAGCACTAGATTTGCTATAGGACTGTTGGTTAATTGCCAAGGTTACCAAGAACATCAAGGCCATGTCACCAACCATCCAGAGGACTGACAAACTGACTCAAAACAAACACACAAGGATTGCCCCAGCATCACACATGAAATTGGAAGGAAATAGTGTGGAACCAACACTGGGTAACCCACAAGCAAAAAAGAAACAAACAAAAGACTTGATCAAAATCGTACGCTCAGAGTGCCCCATTCGTAGCATACCATGATATGGAAGATCATGGCAACCTTGAGGAGGGAACAAAAAGATTGCTTGGAAAAGATACTTCAAGACCCAAAAGGGAAGATTCTAAATCAAAAGAAAGTGAAAATCCAAAAGAGAACCATTTGCCAATGAGATGGGTAGGACGAGGTACTAACAGACCAAGATCAGACATGAGGAAAGCTATATCCTACAAGGATCTATCGGAGAGCACCTAAGCCGATGGATCTGGGTGAGTGATGTGTCTGGCAAGCTGAACTAAGAAGGATAACACTTTGGTGACAAGAGATCTAGCTAAAGGATGCATTGGAATAGCTAACCAAGATGTGCGATGTGTGCAAGATGCTGATCAAGGAGGAACTGACACAAAAGCTGGATAGATACAATGGTACTAAGCTAAAGAGGATGTAAAAGCTGACGGACCAAGATATTTACAAGCTAAAGCTAACCAAGATAGTTACAAGCAAGAAAAAGCTCAAGATGATAGGATAGCAGGATGGTTCAATGTTGTGCAAGATGTGAAAGCTAAGGGTGGGGTGATAGCGATAGATATGGATTTGGCAAGATGCATCCAAAGATGATGAGAGATTTTGTGATCAAGGATAGCTAGAGGAGCAGGATGAGATGGCTGGATAGGATGGTAGATAGCTAGGATTATGATGGATATAAAGAGATGACATTGGGTTTGTATGAGGATAGCCTAGAGCTAGATACCAGTGACAAGGGAGGATGGACAAGACAAGATCTCCAAGGAATATAGTGCCCCCAATTAGAAGATAACATGCGGAAGGAGGTCTTATGATGGATGTGATAGGATTGAAGCTAGGATGGAAAAAGCTGAAGGGGCTAGGGAGATGGATGATAGCTAGGATGGTTGGCTGAAGCTGCAGGAGATAAGTGGATGGTGTGAGATGGAAGATGGAGGGTGGAGGATAGGTGGATAGATTGGAAGATGGAGTTGGATGTCAAGAGATGACCAAAAGCATGAGGGTGATAGGCTAAACTGGGGATGGCGGGACTACGCATGACGCTTGTTTGCCAAGTTTTCATCATGGTGCTTGTCCAAGGTGCTTGAATTGCCAAGTTTTCACCAGTGGACGCTTTATTTTTCTTTTTTTCTTTTTTGACTTTTTGACTTTGGACTTAGCTGGAATGATTTTGGCTTTCTTCAGCTATTTTGTCTTTTTTGGGATTTTTCACTGGCTGTTGGAATGTTCAATTTTGTTGCTAGTTGTTGGTACACCGGATGTGTGATTTATGCAATAGATTGGATTAGATGGGATTGATGGTAGGAGATGGAGGGATGAAAAGGTTGGAAAGGAGCATGAGATGGGGATGCTTGCAAGAGCAACATTGGCACATGTTGGGACGGGTGTGAAAAGAGCATATGGGGGATAGATGGTAGATGCGAGCGTGATGGAGGATTTGTGGAAGCGTGCTTGGGGATATAGGCACCCAAGATGGAGTTAGGAGATGGGGGACATGAGTCACTGGATGGAGGATTAGCAATGGTGGATGCCATTATGCATTGGGTTTCAACTTTTTTCTTTGGGATCCACATGGTTTTGGATTTTCTTTTCATAGGCTTTTGCATTACTTTGCATTCTTTGATTGGATTTTTCCTTTTTGGAGTATGTCTTTTAGAATAGACATATGATTGCCTAGGATGTGGATGTTTAGCTTTATGCATTTTGAAGTTGGCATTTACATTGCTGTGGTAAGCTTTGGGAAGATGGTTAGGAGAAGCTTTGTGATATGGAGAGGATATGGGAGAGTGTGTAGGGGGATGATGATGGATGATGTGCCTCGATATGTGCCTTTGCTGATCTTGCATAGGAATGGAGGGAATAGGATTTGAATGATGGCTGATAGGAGGATGGAGGATGGTAGATTTTGGGACATAGGGGCCCAAAATGGATTTAGCGGATGAAGGGGGGATATGGTAGGTTGTTTTAGGTTGCAAAGATGGTGGAGGGGGGATGACATAAGATTTCTTGAAGGAGTGAAGGGAGGCTGGCATGGGGGGTTTGGAGATAGGCTTGGTTTGGGGGTGTGGTGTACCAACACCTTTAGATGGTGATCCTTTGGATACATATCCAAGACCATGAAATCCTAGATTTTTTTGTGCAATAATAGGCTTTCTGATTCCTTGCTCTTGTGTTCCTAAACCTTGACCTTGATAATGCCATTGATTGAGCATTTGAACTAGCTGAGGATAATTTTTGCTTGCAGAAAATGGTGGAAGTGCTTTATCAGATGTACTGCAATAGGGAGATACTATTCTTAATTTTTCTGCTGAGAGGAGGCCACTATGGATGAATGTAAGTGAACCAAGAGGGTATATTATAGATGGTGAAATAGCTTGGATAGGTGGTAAGATGGAAGCATGGAGTGGAGGAGATGGTAGGATAGGATATTGATTTAGCTGATGGGATGAAAAGATATCCTGCAATAGAGGAGGTATGGCTTGAGGTTTTGGAGATGGAGGGGACAGTGACTGCACTATGGATGGAAGACATGGTATGATGATATCTTCGTTTATGCTTTGGGGGATGTCAACATGCTTTTGGGCAAGATCTTGATAGGATTGGTTTGGAGTGGATGGTACGATAGGAGGTGAAGGGATGGACTCTTCAAAGGCAGTGGATGGATAGATGGGAGATTTAGTACTGGAGATGGGTGAGTAGAAGATGGATGCATAAGGGTCATTATGGGAGATTTGGGAAATGCTTGGAGGTGATGTGGATAGGATTTGGAGGGTTTTGACAGATGGTGGGATTTTGATGCTTGCAGGAAGTGGAAGGATTTTAAGCAATTTGATGGATGGTATGGGGATGATAGCTATGGGAGATGGAGGTGATATTATAGATGGGGAAGCTTCATTATTGACTACTTCACATGGTTGGATTAAATGACATGGCTTATCGACTTTTGGAGGAAACTTTTCTTGTATTTCCTCTAGGATATTCCTTGGAGACTCGTGTGTCAGAGGTGGAGGTGGATTGACAGGAATAGCTAGTGTGATGGGGGTGGAAGATTGGAAGCTTGGTTGATTGGGTGATGGAGGAGAAGCTGGGATATCATATGGCATGACTACATAGTTTGGAAGAATGCATGGATTTTGTGGGATGCTTGGGGGAATGTTTCTAAGGCTTTCAATATACCCGTCATAGTCAACAAGATTTTCATCATCATTGGAATAGGAGGTGGCGGGAGCAAGGACAATACGATCGAACACATCATGATAGGTTTGGGATTTCATGTTTTGATGATGAGTCAGATGGGGATGGGGTCTTGCATATGGATGAACACAGAAGCTCATGGTTGGATTTGGATTAAGCATGGATTTTGGATTGGCTGATGAAGGATTTCCTAGGGAGATTCAAAGCTATATGATAGACCTAAGGAGGATTGGCTGGAGATTTTTGGCTTTCCTGTGGATGGAAGACTTCAAGGGCATGCTGTCAAAAAGTGAGTTTTTCTTTCATATGCATTGGATTGGTGGAGATTGTGTCAACTTAAGGATAGACTAATGATCCTATGGGCATGACACAAGATTGACCACCTGTGGATCCCAACCTTTAGCTCAAGGTGATGAGGGATAACAAGTGACAAAGCTAGATTACCCTAGACAAACCTCTGTCAAAGGGATAACCTTGGTGAGGCTGGTGGATTGGTCGGATTGATTGAATAGAAAATTCTAGCAGAATGACAACAACTCTCTAAAGGCTTGGGTGTGATTTTGGATTGGGTTGCTAGCTGGCTAGGGGGGATGATTTGAAGAGACTTATGACTTGGGATTGTTCTAAAGCAAGGAACTAGATAGATTCAGTTGCAGTGGGGGAGCTTGGATGATTTTTTGATGAGGCAGTGACTACGCTAAGTATGCCTTGAGTTGGGAGATTTCTTCTTTTTTGGGATTTTGACCAAAGTTGGCAAACATTCATTCAAAAGCTATGAACAAACAAGCAGACAAAATTTTGGAGCAAGCATGTCAAACACACCAACATCCTAGGAATCTTTCTACAAGGATGAAATTTGTTATAGCTAGGGAGTCCTCGATATACGCAAGGTATGTGAGGCCCAAATCTGTAGATGAAACCAAAAAGATGTCACACAATCGAGAGGAGCGGTAACCCACTTCTCCTCTTTCACTTCTCAAGGGTATAAAGTTCCTTGAGGATTAGCCCGAGTGACAAAATCTTGATTCCAAGAGAGGTGTCTTTGGATTCACCTCCCGGTTTTTATACTCTGCCAAAATGCTGGAGTTGAGGTCGTCCCAAGGGGTGATGAAATCCCCAAGTAGGCCTCCTAAAAAGTGTAAAACTAGACCACATATATGATCTTGGGCTTTAAAAGACACGTGTTTATTCTAATTGATGATTTAGATTTTGTAAGCTATGATTGAAGACACTTGTGATTATGGCATACAATGTTCATTCCAATTTGATAGCATCGTCAGCATAATGATAGTCAAGAGATCATCAACATAAGAAATGCGAGTGTCATTGAAAATGCATCCAAACCATGCAATGTTCATTGATTGTTAGGCATTCAAAATTGAGTGTGAGTTTGTTTTAAGCCCAAAACAAAGATGTGTGAAACTCGATTGCCAAGCGCGTGCTTAGAGGTCCTCCACATCAAGATTTGTCCAATTTTTATGCCCAAATGAAGTTTGAGCGAGATTAATGCACATTCAAGGAATTTTCTAACTTAGAAAAACCACTAAAGACCCAAGTGAGTGGAGTTTGATCTTTGTGGAGAACTTAACACCCTCTTAGGTAGACCCATCCCCATAGATGGCGCTAAGATTGCAACCAATGGTTAAATTGATGGGTGATTAAAGAGGGTGAGTCCAACTACAAACTTACTCAAAGCGTCTTTATTAGTTTTTATAACTTAGAAGATTTCAAAAATTTGGATTCTTTTTATGCCCCAAAAGATGATTATTTGATCTATGGCATTAAAGATTGGATTTGTTGTTTTAATCATGCATTCATAAAAAAAACAAACTTGATTTTAGTCCATGGCACTCAAGAGTGATTTTAGCAACATGCATTCAAAGACAAGTGATTAAACATTCAAGTTTTTTCCTTTGAGCATTCAAGATTGAGATTTTGTGTGTTGTTTTAAGAACTTTGAAGTGCTTTGTTTTAACCTTAGATCATTCAAGATTGTTTTGGACTCAAAAGTGAAAATGACTCTTTGGACTTTGGTTTTCATTCAAGATTTTGTGTTCTAGTTTGCATATTTTAAGCCCAAAAATGATATTCCTAGATTGTTTTGATGCATGAAAAACCTAAGAAACATTCAAGATTTTGCAAGAAGAAATTTGTTTGGAACAAATAACAAAGCTTTTAGGACAATTTTGGCAACCATTTAGGACTCTTAGTTTTCATGAGATTTTTAAAAGAACTTTAAAATATTTCCAAATAAGGTTCATTTTATCCTTGATTGATGCTTTGAGTTTGATTTAGATTTTAGTGTGCACTTAGTGTTGATTTTGAACCTTTTGAAATGGGAACTTGAAGTTCTTTTTAAATTTTCAAAAATGAAGTGTTCCTAAATTTGCATGAATGCATCTAAAACCTTGATGTTGCAAGGATGCAAATGATTGGATTGGTTTAGTTTCACTTGTTAAAAGATTTTTTCTTTTTTGCAAATTTTTAATTTTTTAATAGATTTAAGTATGATTTGGGGGTTCATTTTAAGCACTAAAAAGAAGTGTGTATGATTTTTCTTCCTTTAAAAAAAAAAATGGCCAAGATCTCCCACAAGAAGAAGAAGAAGAAGTAGATGGAATAAGAAGAATATAGACAAGAAGAGGAAGAAGAATTCCAAGTTCTTTGTCCACCTATAAGCTTGAAAAATCTACAAACACTATGAGATAGATTATGAGTTGCTTTGTCTTTTTCATGCTCATGTGGACCTACAAAACCAATTTATACAATCCTACCAATCACAAAAATAAGCAAAATTAGCCAAAATTAGCAAATGACATACAAAACTTGACTAAAAAAGCTAATGAAGATGACCCATGCGGGGTCCCACTAGGCGTGCCAAAATGTATATGAGAAATGTTAGTATGCTAATAGAAACAAAATTTAAATAAAGCTTCTACAAACTAAACAAAATTCATAAACTTCAAGATAGACTAAGATGAGCTCTCAATTGAGAATATGAGCCATTAATGGGCTCTCTCAATAAGAAGCTCTCTCGTTGAGTGGCTTTGTCTAAATAGATAGGATGTATGCTCAAGCTTATGCTTCAAAAAGGGCTTCAAATGGAGTTGAAATTTGGGTGTGAGTGTATGGTTTTAATGTAAAATGGCTTCTTAAAATGGCATTATGACTTTACTTCATGGATTGTGTTGTTTTGCAAAGGGGAAGGATCCAATTTATAGGCAAGAGGCTTGAGGGATTGAGGGCTAAGATGCAAGGATGGGAAAAAGCTCATGGAGGGCTCAGATTGCATGAGAGGAGAGCACATAGATTGTGCTTCCTTACAGCCAATCAAGGACTGACACATGTCACAGGGTGAGAGGATGAAGGAAAGGGAAAGGATGAGTCAATAAAGGAGGCTCAAGGGATAAAATCTTCATAAAGACCCTCATGATGGCTTGTAAGAGCAATAAAAAGGCTTGGAAGAGTCATTTATGGCCTAGTGGGCTTCATAAAATTTTATGGTTGGGATATTTTGAAAGAGATGAGAGTAATTTTGACTTAGGTTTGATTAGGAAGGTTTTAAGCTTTCTTAGGCTTGTGCAAATTCTTAGAGGATGGATTAGGATGGTTTAGGATTAGCTTAGGGATAGGCAAGTGGATGGCATTTAATAAGGGTGGGTGAAGGAGGAGATATTTGTTAACTTTGGCTTGGGTTGGTAAGTTTTAACCCATGTTTAAGGAATGTGACAAGGTTAAGAGGGGATTAGGATTAGGTTTAAAGACATCTTCTAGAAGAGTCTAGACTTTGGATGAGGATAAAGACTTTCTAGAATAGTCTAGAATTTCCTAGGATGAGGATGAAGATTTTCTAGAAGAGTCTAGAACTTCTTAGGATGAGGATAAATTAGATTTTTAGGAAATAAATAAAATTTTATTTATTTCAAGGGTTTGGGTTGAGGAGATATTTATTAAAACTTTTTTAATAAACATGAGGATTAATATTTAATCTTAATTAAATATTTTGAGTTGGGATTAGGGGTAGGAAATGATGGGATTAGCCTTTAATCAAAATTAAAGAAGGATTAAAATATTTTGGAAGAGGTTAGTGGTCTTAAGGAAATTGGCCAAGTTTTGGGCAAAAAATAAAATTTTTATTTATTTTGGATTTTTTGGTCAATTTATTAATTAAATAATTAATAAATAAGGAAATAATGTTTAAATAAGATTTAAACATTTTTGGGAGGGATTCCTTAATTAAATATTTTTAATTAAGATAAAGGGATTTAATGGCATAAAAATAAATAAATTAATAAATGATGATGTCATTAGGAATTTTTCAAAAAAAAAAATACTTTATTTTCTAAAGGTTTTTAGGTGTCTACAAACTTTAGTTATCTGGTAATTTTGACAAGCCGGGAACTCATGTGAGCTTACATCTGGTGGTATAGCTATCTTTGCTAACTAGCATCCAAAATTGTATATCAAAATTAATCCTTGCTTCAGTTCTCACCTTGTTTACTTTAGGCATCTTTCCTAGGCACTTATTAACTAAATCATCGATTGGGATGGATAGAGGAACCATGCTCCTCTTCTTTTCTACTAAAGTCTCTAACCATTTAGGCATGATCTGTAGTAGGGGAGAATTTGGCTAAGGCAAGACTACTATCTTGGCCCTCATTATTCACTGGTAAGCTCTGAGGTTCTGGTACACTATCTTCCATAGGTAGTTCATTTGCTAGCTTGAGGTCAACTATTATGGCACCCTTTCTTTTGGTGGATGATTCTTTTCTCGTGCTTGAATGGGTCACCCACTTGAACTTGAACTTGAAGTGGCTTCATGACTACTTCAACTTCAACTTCAACTGGACCTACAATAGGATTATGAATATCTTGATTAGTGATCTCTTTTTGCCTTTTGGGAGTCTTTTTACCTTTTCTTTTTGAAAACTTCCCATAAAGATTAGGAGTGGCAATAGTTTTTTATTTTATCCATTTAGCAGTTCTGCCTAGCACATCTTTAGTATGGAAGTAAACATCATCTTCTTCCCTTCTTCCCTAGTCAATTTTGGGAATGGGCATGCACTCAATCTAATCAATGTAGAATGGGTCAAGCACCTCTTCAAAATCCTCCTCTTTCAACCCACATGTATCTAGTTATGTGTTAAACATAATCATTTGTTTAACGGTTATGCATGACCACAGTCTCCTTCTAACTTCAAATTCATTAAGGCAGTTCGTCCACTAATCTTCTAACTGTGGGGTGTGAACAAAGGACACTACATTTTTAACATTATTTCTGACAAAATTTGTATAGTCAAAATCTTCTCGGGAAGAGAAGGGTTTAAGGAACAAATGAGCCAATGATTCCTTTGCTAACATAGCTTCTTTTAGACTGGGGCATCTATAATGTCCCATTTAAATAGGGAAAAATATTGAAGAAGACCTCTTTGAAACTTGAAAAGACTCTACTGCAGAGACAAATTGCCTACATACTTCAGATAAAACCATAGAGTCTAAATGGTAACGAGATAATTTCAATGGCTCACTAGAAAAGCCACCTATCCTAATATATATGTATCTGGGAAATTGAATATAAAAGTAGTCGTAGATTTGCACAACTTGCATGGCTTCTTCAGACAACCTATCATTCTCATGACCTTGAAGTTTGAAGACTAGTCTTCCTAGAAAGACATCATTTACCTTTCTAAACTCTTTACACAAAGCAATATCCTAAAGATCAATGTAGTACTGGTAAATGGGCATTTCATCAACCCAAGGCATATGTGGAAGATTTTCTCATTCCTTAGAAGCTGCTAGGATATAAATCGCATAGGAAGACAAGAAAAATGGACCAAAGTTGTTGACAGCTATTAAACCTTTATGCAAATTTTTTGCAATCAGGTTGGCCTACTCAATGAACTTACTTCCTTCAACAATCTTTTGGATGAAGAAATACATCCAAGACTCCCAATGATATGCATATTCATTACCCTTAATCCTATTCAGTAGTATTACAATGTCTGCAATTTCCTTTATAAAATGCTCAATAGTTAAAGGCTTGGGCAATCTAGAACCCCCTTCTACAAGTTTCAAGAGCCAGGGCTGAGCTACCCTATTATCATAACTACTTTTTCCTTTGGCATACAGGCACCCTGCTTCTTCGAACGTCCATGGCTCATAGAGCTCTTTGTGGGGAATCTTAAAGGCTGAATAGACACTAGTTCTATTGATTTTAACTATTACCCCCCTGAAACTTTCTTAATGCACCTAGAGATAGGGTCGTAATGACTTGCACATTCGATAACAAGTTTTGGGCATGTGATTATAGCAGGAAAGGTGGTGGCTTCAAATAACCCACTATTAGCTAACTTTTGATAAATGAGGCATGACTGGGTATTTTTGGTTCTCTCGATAATATCAGACAAATTCTTATTTACCAGAAATATATCACAAATTTTAGGCAAAGAAATGAGCAAAAATGGCTTTTCAAGCTTGGGCATTTTAGGACAAAATAATGTCATGATTGTTATGAAAGATAGCTTTTAAAAGATACACCCTGAATTATCCCAAAACAAAGCAAAGAGAAATGAAAATGCAGAGGGTTATGGCAACACAATTATAGTTTGATAGAGCTACAGCCTATAATTCGTTCTCCCTACCCAACAGTGGTAAAACTTCTTGGAAAATGGGAAAATAATTGGGAAAAAAGGTAAAATGAATGCATTTAAGGGATGATTTGCAAGGAAATTGCAGGACAGATTTGGAAAGTTAATGCAATAATTACTTATTCATGCAACTTGCATTGGAAAAAACCCCCATGAGTGATTTTCTTTAAATGCCCATCAAATCCACATGCTTACTAACATTTTGTATCATCATGAAATGACCAATTTAGCCTTTCACCAACTCTTGTCATAGTTGAACATGTACTACCTTAAAACCCCTTATTTATAATCTCACATGCCTTGGAAATGTTTTACTAGGACCCACCTTGCTTTTAGCTTGAAGATTTGAAAATCTACATGAAAACAAGAGTCATTATGTAAAATCGACATTGAAGTTGAAGTTGAAGTTTCGTTTGATTGAGCTTCAACTTCAACTTTGTCTTCACTATGACTGACTTAGGGAACAAAAAAGGCTATGACACATGGAAGACTAACGTGGGCTTGAACTTGAAGCTGAAGTAAATCAAAAATTCAAGTTCAACTTCAAAATTAAGAAAAGACTCAGAACAAAACCATGGCTGAGGCATGGGAAAAATATAAGTGGCAACACAATCTATATTGGTCTTTGTTGCAAGATTAGAAAGATATTAACATACACCATCATCTGGTATACCATATATCCCTTAACCATAGAATCCTCAGGACATGCTCTTTGTTTAACAAAACCCTATAAAAATTTCAAGTGTCTCTCAACCATCCACATTGATCTAGGCTATATAGGTCCACACAATTTAATTTCCTTAACTTGGTGTATGCGGTAGTGTTCTTGTAGATGAATTCTTTTCTTCCAATATTTTATATTGTCTTTATGGATTTCTTTAGATGATGACCACCTATAAGGGATTCAAGACACAAAAACATATAAATATGAGACTTTACAATATATTACTTGTTTGATAAATTGAACAAATATCACTACTTATCTCATGTATTTTCCAAGATAATATATCAATTGTTTGATATTATTGTCAAAGTTTTCTAGGAATGATAGGGGTAGCACATACTGCAACAATTATCAATTGATCATTTCATTCTTTTGTAACATAATACAATGAAAATTGAATGTAGTTTCACAAATATATTGTAATACAAAAGACCATGACTTACCTTTATGAAGGTATGCCAATCATGCATTTTCATCCCTAGATTGCTTATATTTGCAACAAATCCTATAGGAAATTGAAATTTTTGTATGACTTCTTTTATGGCATTACTTTCATGTTCTATTAATAACCAGGGAAGGGCACTTGCATTAATCCATTCTCCATTGCTATTTGATTCAATGATATTTTTTATTGCATGATTGCAATTATGAATTTCATTACAAATTTGGCAATTTTTACCTTATCGCACCTTCCATCCAATATTTTCCACAGTATCTCGATTACATTCTTTTCAATATCCATAGTATCAAAAAAATGCATGATTTGTAGTTTCTTGTAGTAGGGCAGGATACTAAGTTCTCTGGGATAACATTTTAGTCCCTTTGGAAGGTGGTCAGTGATGCCTTGATGACCTTCACAATCATCAATTACATAATTAGCCAATAAAACACAATAAAAATATATAACTTCCAAACATAAACCATTAGGTGGAGCAATACTACCTCAAATTCTATTATATTCCAACTACCAT
The DNA here is from genome assembly GCA_028749045.1 of Cupressus sempervirens. NCBI lineage: Eukaryota > Viridiplantae > Streptophyta > Pinopsida > Cupressales > Cupressaceae > Cupressus > Cupressus sempervirens. The sequence goes on from CM053785.1 coordinate 606,369,361, forward strand.
AGGTGAGGTGTCATTCTTCATGAATTTGATGTAGTCTCTTCTTTCCCATTGAAAACATGTTTTTTTGGTGCTTTGATACTTATGAATTCTATGGAGGAAGCGCATTTACTCATCAAATATCTATTTTCTCAAACTTTTGGAATGGTGATATTTCATCTTTGGACTACACATTGGACATGCAAATTTTCTCTTTGTTTGAAGACCTACAAGATAATGATACAATTGGACTAAATATGTTAATTTTTGGAATTAATATTATCGCATACAACTAGATTTCAGCATAACATACCACAAAAATGTGTCAACCCTAGGGAGTCATAAATTTTCCACACAAGATTTTCATGGAATTGAAATTTTTTTTTTTCCAATTTTTCTAGAAATGTCATACATAGTGAAACCATTCTATAACAGCAACAACTCATAGATAAGAGGTGTAATATATACACTCATATCTTTCACTTGGTACTTACCTATTTGAATGAACAACATTAGATAATTATTGTGCTCATTTCACTCCAAGACTTATAATTTCATGTAGACAACAATAAAATAATAAAATAACTAGAACAATCATTGCCAACATAATGTGTTCCCTCTTTATTGACATCTATGGAGGAAGGTTATTGCTAATAACAAAAATGGGCCACATCGAGTGAATAGATCTCATCTCTACAAATAGATTGACATCATTAGTTATTAGACAAAGCCTAAGATTTTGAGGTTCTTCTTTAAAGTGTAGCCACTTTTTATCTATATCCATAAATTTTTAACCATCCACATGCATTCAAATAATGTCATCTTGACTTCTATTGCATGCATGGTAATCCATAAATTGTGCCAAACTACTACACTTAAATAATCATTTAAGATGTGGAATAATGGGGATGTAACAAAGAGACTTGAAAGGCACCTTTTTTGTCACTCGGTCATTTCGATATCTTCTTGTATGGCATTTGGGGCATTTTTTTTGTATTTTTTCATTTTTTATGATAAATAACATGATCTTTAGGACAAGAATCTATTTCTCAATACTCTATTCCAATATGTTTCATAGTGGCACGTAATTCTTCATATGAGTGTGGGAGAACATTTGATGGTGGTAACAAAAAGTTACCTATCAATCTATGGAAAAAAATGTGAGTTGTTAGTATAAAAAATCTTAATGGTACATGTTTCACCCTTTTTAGACTATAATTATGTATATGAAAAACCTTAGCATACATCACATTGTTATGTTGGATAAACCCTTCATAACGTTCAAATTCAACAACAAAAATACAATAGAGAGAAGAGTTGATTGGGATCCTTTGTAAAGAACCATTTTTGCCTTCTTCATTAGAGGTAAATCATGGATGAACTCAATATCATCCTCATCATAATCATCATCATTATTAGCACCACCACCATTAGTACCAAATGTGTCATGGGTCAAGGCATTTGTACCATCATCTTCAAATGTATTTTTCTAGCACATGATTGCCATCTTCCATGGGATCATGGTCTTCTCCTTCAATACAAACACCTTCATGTTCCTCCATATTCACACTTCCATATTCCTATGAGATGTGGTGGTCCATATCATGTATTACACTAGGGAGATCGACCTATATAAAAATTATGATAATCAAACCCCCCTTCAATGTGATAATCAAATCCCCATTGTGTGGTTCATATGTATATTAATTACAAAATTATGAATGGATGGTAATCAAACCCCCATTCAATGTGACCATTCTCCCTATAATGTCTCTTAGTTGTTTTGATTTTGATTCTTCTTGTCTTTAAGTTGTTATAACTCTTGCAAGGATAATAACATTTGTCATCACTTTCTCTTTGAAAGTTACACAATGATATAGTGATTATCTCCCTATTTTTATCAAATTCTCTTATATTATCTGACATGATCCTTCTTCACAAGAATAACTTATTCTTGCACCCTTATTGAATTGGTTGTACTTGCTCTATCTATCATTGATAACCATTTCAACATACATATTGATACTAGAGAGAAAACCTTGAAAAAAAATTGGACATGGTGTTATTAATGTTTATATCTTCACATTTGGTTTTGAAAGAAAAATTTGGTGTAATTAATGTATATAAATACAAAAATAGTGGACATGTTGTACTTAATGTTTATATTTTCACATATGGTTTTGAAAGAAAAATTTAGTGTAATTAATGTGTATATTTGCAAAAATATTGGACATGTTGTACGTAATGTTTATATTTGTACATATGGTTTTGAAAGAAAAATTTGGTGTAATTAATGTGTATATCTAGAAAAATATTAGACATGTACTTAATGTTTATCTCTACACATATGGTTTAGGAGGAGAGAAGGAGTGACTTCAAAAATAAACTACATGATAGAAATAGTAACTAGACCATGTATTGCATCTACACTTACTTTGTCATTTCTTATAAGAGTGTTTCAAGGTTGGCGACCACTTCAACATCCTTTGTATGGTTTTGAGGTAATTCATTGTGGTAGAGGCTTCTATAAGAGAATGAGACTCATGATTATTGCATTTACACAAAAGTAGAACTTGCTTCTTCAACTCCTTATACTCAACTCTTCATTGAAGTTATTCTTCCAGTAGTGAGAATAGATGCTAAAAATTATTAGGAACCAAGGGATCCTAAATCTATGCTACATTTTCTAGAGACATGGGAGAAGTTACTACTAGCTTCAGTACTTCATAACATTCTGGATCATATTCTGAAGCCAAAATTAACAATAGTAGTAGATACTTGGGATCCTTATAGGGAGACTGTGCCAATACATGCATGGTTACATCCTTGGCTTCCATTTTTGGGCTAGTGTATGGAGCCTTTATATCCAACCATTCATTATAAGTTGGGGAATGTGCTTCATGCCTAGCATGCAAGTGATGCATCTGCATATGCAATGTTATCACCCTAAAAAATTGTATATTATCCTATTAGCTGGGAATAGTTGATTGTTCTTTTTATTGTACTTAATCTGATGATAGTTCTATACGAATTTGTAATCAACCCAACTAATCAGTGACTAGACCAATTTAACTAGGTTATAGCTTGGGAATCTACTATTCCCATTTATCATATGGTTGCAATTTTGGAGGCAATATTTTTTCCAAAGTGGTAGTAGGTTTTGTATCATTGACTTTGTTCAAATCCTATTTTAATGAAGTAACATAGTAGTTTTTAGGGTGAAAAGTAATATTTCACCCCAACGTTCTTTCTAATGAGAGGGTAAGAACTCATTAGTAAATCTTTAGTCCTCATGCAAATATCTACTATATATACTTTGGCTATAGCTCTATAGTAGGTAGGGACACCAGCTGCATGCAACTCTTGTTGTGAATGGTAAAAAATGATTTTAAAAATGACATATTATTTTGTGTATTTATAATATGTATGGTAACTTTGTAATGATTATAGTGGATACCCATTATCTTTATAGAAAATATTTCAGGATCTTTAGTCCACACTATTTTCATCTGTATCAATCTGATATAAGCCAAATATCAAATTTGATAAATTAGATATGGATTTTAAATAGTCTTAATGTATTTACTATGATAAGGATGTAATATTCTAAAAGGGAGAGGCAATTATTAACAAATATTAAGTATACAAATAGAGAAGATAAGGATTTCATTCAATTGTATCAAACTAATTCTAAGATAAATTCTTAACTATTAAGACAAACTATGATAACTTCTTTAAGCTATCAAATTTCAATTAATATGTTCTCATATGCAACTTAGGTATTCTACTATTGAAAAACCCTATGAGGAAAAATATATCCTACTCAAAAAGCATAACATACAATGGACCAAAATAGATACATAATCACAAAGGCATGACACCTAAAACACAATCTTTATAACTCATTCAGAGACAGAAAATATAACTATTCAATAGAAGTTTTGATCTACAAATTTTGAATCATATGCACAAAAAATTGCAACTTTGTCACAAGAAAAACCAATAGATATTCTATGATCCATTAATTATTTTGTCCTCATAGAAAGCCAAGAATAATGGTCTTAACATTAATGACAACAAAAATTAAATCCACTAAAATTGTAATAGTACCTAAGACACTTTAGAAAGTTAACTATAGAAGAAATAGTAAATCAAGCTTGGTAGGTACAAATATCATATTGGTGATTTAATTAGAATTGAGCAAGATACACAATCTTTGAATTTTCCCTTCATCTCAACCAAGATTTGTAACTCAACCATCAAATTTATCACTTAAAAATTCAGGAGAAGAATGAGAAAGAATTACAAATCTTAGATAAAATAAAGAAAAAGTATCAACCCAAATAAAGAATCTATCATTCCACAATGATTCTTGTAGTAGAAGTTGTTCTCCTCAGATTATGTTAAATAGTGACACTATTCAACAAAAGAGGGGTGAAAATGAAGACACATCTAACAATGCCCAAAACCTTCTCTATAAAAAATTTATCAATTCTTCAAAATTTCAAAGTGGTTTTTGGAGCACAAACATCATTGAAAACCTTAAAACCTCATTGACAAAATCTATTGTAGAAGAACAAATGTAGATCATAGAAATGGATTGAGACCCAATAAACCAATAATTTAATAACTTGACAAAATGTCATCTTAAATGCTATCAAACCAAATCAAAATGATGGTCTAGTTAATGAATTCCAAGAGATAACAAAACTCCACCATAATGGGCTTTTAAAGATTGATCAATGAAAATTTTGTACTATAGGACCTCCTAATGAGCTCTTTTTTGTTATCAGATTCAAACATATTCAACTCAAATAGTTGGTTAAAATTCACAACTGAAGCTAAATAATAGACTTTGTCCTAGTAGGTAGTAATAGGGTGTTTGGGCACCATCACCTTTGGTGGAGTTCAACCCACCATTTCTTATACCCTTGCTTCTATGATTTCTATGTTTTTCATTAAAGACCATGCAGACCTGAAAGAGAAGGTGAGGGACTACTCGCTTATATTTTTCAATTTGGAAGTGATTTCACTACTAGTGAATGTGCTCGAGCATTAAAATTTCAAGAAGATGGAGAAATATATCACCAAAAGAGTCTGCTAAAGGATGTTGTTGAAGATCCTCACCTTTGAAGTTTTCTAGTTTGATCAAGATCAGAATTATAGTGGTGTTATTTTCTCCAAGCTCACTAAAGAGGCCAATGTGGTATGTTTCTTATTGGTTTAATTTGAAAATTTTAGTGGAAAAATAACAAAATTTGAGCTTTGTGAATTTTGTGTGCAAGTGAGATCTCTAGTGGGAGATCGTTTATCACTTATTGTACAGACCTTATCTGTGGTGGGAATAGCCTTCATCGCCAGCTTAATTGTAGCATGTCATCATGCAGTTATATTAATAGTAATACAACTAGTCACAATAACAACTTTCTATGCAAGAAAGGTCTTTCTTACTCACATGTTCACAAGGCTTGTGGAAGCCCAAGACCAAGGGAGCTAAGTGGCCTCAGAGGCTATGGGAAACCAGAGAACAATAATGACCTTCTCTTCATAGGGAATAATTTTGAGTTTGCACACAAAGACTTGGGTAGGTTTCACAAAGAATCCATGGAATAGTCTTGGGTTATAGGAGTAGTTCTCAAGGTATCACAATGCCTCAATTTTTTAAATTCAACACAGAGCTTCTAGTATGGGGCACATCTTGTGTACCATGGTAACATCTCATCCAGAGAGCTCTTCAAAGTGTTCTTATTTTTATGAGCATAGTAAGAGTGACAAAAGAAGTAGGGAGTATGACCAGTGACATCACCAAAGACTTAGATGTCATCAAATTAGTCTTTGAGATTCTAGATAGACATAGCCACATTGATCTAAATGATGAAAATGGTGAGAAAATGACCAAATTGCAAGGGAATATTGATGTGAAAAGACATGTATTTTGCATACCCAATTAAACTCAATTTGAAGAGATTGATTTTTATGTTTGTCATTATGTTATTGCATCTGCATTTGATTTTCCATGTATGCACAATATTTACTATAACCTACCATGATCTAAAAAAATGGGGTACCTATAATGTTCGGGTAGTTGGTGCTCTACGTATTCGTCGTCCTAGCTCTTCACCACACTAGATCCGTGAATTCATCACCCTATCTCTTCACCATAGCTTGACATATAACAAATGAGAATTTATTTTTCTTTTCATTTTTATAATCACACGAAAATCAAGATAATTTTCAATATATATATATATATATGATACACAAATTTCACTCTTGTTGCAAATTGCCATTCCAATTTACCCCCAAATGTTGTAGTGGAAGCTAAGGTGAATTAGAAAGTTGTAAAGGAAGGTGACTAAGTAGTGTAAAGAATAATTTTTGAGACAAAATGGGCATGATTTCAAAAGAAATTATAGTTGAAAGGCTTGAAATAGTATGAATTAGAAATAAATTATATGGTTATATAGCTAACACAGAGATCTACAATATCATGTAACCTGATTTTATCATTACTCAACCACAAGGAAACTTGAAGGAGAGTGCAGAAGAAAACTCAAGTATTTTTTGTATGCTTGTTGCAAAATAGGTCTCGCACTAGTTTAAAGCCTCCAAATCTTTAGGATAGATCCCCAAGGAAAATCCAAGTCCTGGGCTTGGTTTAATCCAATGCTTTATATAGTGCATGTGTGCAATGTAAAAAATCTTTTTAATTCAAGGCTTACATAACGCACACACATTTTGTAAGCCTTGTATTTCAATAGGGAGGATGGATAAGGAGAGAGAAAATGAGATAGGTAGAGAGGGAGATAGGGTAGAGAGTGAGAAAGAGTAGAAGTGTTAGGATTAACCTCATATAGAAATAACAGTTACATGCAAATATAACCAATATCAAAAAATAGTAGATCACACATAAGAGAACACAAGACACCAAGATCTAACATGGTTCAGCCAATCCTTGGGCTACATTCACCAACAAGAAGTCCAATATTATTATGATTTGATGATTACAACCTGATTACAATTTGTAATCCCTTACAGCTCAATACTACTACAAGAACCAATTTTTTCATCACACATTATGAAAATCCCTAACCCTAAGCCTTTTTATACAATCTTTTTGTCACTTACAAAATTAGGGCTAGAATAATACAAAATAGTAGCTAACACCTTTTACAATATAAGGTCTTTTTTTTTGGCTACCACTTGTTGGGATTAACCTCAGATAGAAATAATAGTTACATGCAAATATAACCAATATCATAAAATAGTAGATCACACATAAGAGAACACAAGACACCAAGATTTGACATAGTTCCCCCGATCCCTAGGCTACATCCACCAACATCAAGTCCAATATTATTATGATCTAGTGATTACAACTTGATTACAATCCGTAATTCCTTACAGCTCAATACTGTCACAAGAACCAATTTTTGCATCACATGTTATGAAAATACCTAATAGTAAGCCTTTTTATACAAGCTTTTTGCTGCTTACAAAATTAGGGCTAGAATAATAAAAAATAGCAGTCGACACTTTTGTTAGGATTAACCTCAAAAAATAATAATAGTTACATGCAAATATAACCAATATTAAAAAATAGTAGATCGCACATAAGAGAACACAAGACACCAATATTTACATGGTTCACCCAATCCCTAGGCTACGTCCACCAACAGTAAGTCCAATATTTTTATGATTCGGTGATTATAACCTTATTATAATTCATAATCCCTTATAGTTCAATACCACCACAAGAACCAATTTTTACATCACAAATTATGAAAATTCCTAATCCTAAACCTTTTTGCACAAGCTTTTTTCCACTTACAAAAGTAGGGCTAGAATAATACAAAATTGTAACCAATGCCTTTTACAATATAAGGTCTCTTTTTTTTGGCTTTGAGGGTGTTGCCCTTAAAATTTTAGTAGGGGTATTTCCCCTCAACCCCACCCTATATTACATCAAGGAGCACACCTAAGGTTTTTCCTAGGACCCTACATGGGCATTGCCCCTTGACCCCATCTTGGGGCCACTACCACCAAACCCTCATAGAAATAATCTAGAGGGAAACTATGTTGAATAAACCTCTGAGTCTCATTAGGCTCCACATCACAATAAGAAGATGGGGAGAGAGTAAGGGATAGGATGTAGGGTGAGAGAGAGAGGATGGAAAGAGATTAGGGGGGAAAAGGAGAGGATGGATAGAGAAGGGGGTGGAAAAAGAGCATGGGATAGGATGCAGATAGAGAAAGAGATATTAAGGTTGAGTAAGAAAATAAGAGAGAGTAGGGAATAGGGAGGGAGAAGGGAGGAGAGTGAGAGAAATAGAGATAAAAATAAAGAGATTAGGGGAGGTAGAAAGGGAGAGGGAGAGAGGGGGGGTAAGGTAGAGAGAGTGAGAGAGATGGAGAGTAAAGAGTATAGGATGTACACTATAAATAGAGAGAGAGAGAGAGAGGATGGAGGAGAGAGAGAGAGAGAGAGAGAGAGAGAGAGAGAGAGAGAATGTTGTAGGAGCATCCTAGGGTTTTTAGCAAGTCTGCATGTTGGAGGTATTTTGGCTAAGAGTTGTGGACTTGGTCACCAAACAGTGGTGTTTGGTCACTGAAGGGTCTAGTTGTGGCCAAGGAGCTCAGTCATTGAAGGGTCTCATTTATTGTTGGAACTTAGTATCCTTTGTGTGTTCCACATGTATTGGTTTCTTGGCATGTCTTGGTTGCTCAATAGATATTGTGCTTTTCATGTACTAGGAGCTCAATGATGTTCATAGTTTGGCTAATGCTTGGCTTGGTTTCTATGATGCTCGGTCTAGTCTTGGTTCCTGTAGGGGCCGAATTTTTTTTGAGCTAACTTTTGGTATTTAATTCATGCTTTAGCAGACTTTGGGTATTTAATTTATGTTGTAGTTAACTTGTGACTCAACATATATTTAATATAAGGGATTTAATTTAGTTTGTAATGAACTAGGTTGACTTGTGGCTTAGTTGGGTATAATTAAGGGGTCTCGTGGAGTCTTTAGGATTAGAATCATCATCCAGCTTTGAGAAGGGGATGAATTGTAGATGCAAAATTTAAAGAGCTAGTAGCTAAGGCTTGAAACTAGGAGATTTCTTGGTGGGCTTGCAAGCACAAGAAAGATTTCTTGGGAGGTTTCTATTAGAGTGTGCATTTGGACTAGCTAGGATTGGGATTTTAAGTTGGATCTTGTGGAATCTTGTAGAACTATTATTGTAATTGCTATTTTTATTTGACCCTAACCAAGAAGGCCTTACAACTAGGCCTATTTCATGTAATCAATTATATCTATGAATAAATTCTTGTGATTTGGTATTAGATCTTCCATTAATGTTTCTTTGTTGTCGTGTTTCTATTGTGTGGTTATTTTTTGGGGGCTAGGACATCTCCTTTGGTGATTCTGCTACCTTGTACTACATTAGATGGTATCAGAGTGAAGGTGGAAATTGATAATCTTAGTGATGTTGTGGATGAAAGTATCTTAGAGAAGATAAGAGATAATTTAGATCTAAGATCGCATTGATGAATAGTGGCATGATTGCTAAAATTGTGAGTGCTTTAGGTTGTGTACCTAGGCATGTGGGTACTAATGATGGTTATGAGGAATTTTTTGAAGAATTTGTAATCTATGGATCTAGTGGTGCAAATAGAACTAGTCATGTGAAGAGACCTATTAGAACTAGGGTTGGTCAGTTTTCTAGGCCTCGATCTCAATTGAGGCTAAAGCATAAGATGGAGGTTTCTATTTTATCAGGTACTCTAACTCTTAAAGACCTGATTGATTTAGTTGGTTACTTGGAAGACTACTTTAAGCTTGAAGATATTAAGGATCCACTCAGAGTGAGGTTGGTGCAGATTGAGCTAAAAGGACATATTGCTCTTTGGTGGAAATAACTATAAAGAGACAAAGAAGATGAAGGTGAAATGAAGATCACTCAGTGGAAGTTGATGGTAACTAGGCTGAAGGATAAATTCATTCCTAATGATTATGAACTTGAGTTGTTTAAGAGGTTGTAGAATCTAAATAGAAGGATATGAATATGAAAGATTATACTGAGAATTTCTACAAGTTAACTATTTGGTTTGGACATAGAGAAATGTCAAAGGAAAAGATAACTCGGTACATTAATGGTTTGAGATTCAATGTTCAAAATGAGGTTGGTATGCTAAATATTTCTTTGGTTGAGGATTCTTATCAATATGCCCTCAAGGAAAAAGATAAGCTGAAGAGGAAAAGTCTAAGTAATGCTAGAGGAAAGGAGAAGCATAATAGCTTGGTAAAGGATAAACCGAGTGTAGAAGGTGATTCAAAACCTATTGATTAGAAGAGAAGGATAGATGGAGGTGGGTTTAGTGGTAATTGTTCTAGATGTGGTGAAGAAGGGCATAGATCATTTGAATTTCCTCATAGTGGGAAAGTTGTTATTTTGAATGAGTTTGTAGTCCAAGAGAGTCAACCTGAGAAAGGAGAGAGTTTACTAGCTAAGTCAGTACTGGTTAGTTAGAAGATAATGGATTCTTGTCAGAGGACTAGTTTGTTTAGGACTTATTGTAAGTTTGGTAGTAAAGTTTCCAAGGTGATTGTGGATGGTGGTACCATTGATAACCTTGTTGCTAATTAAGGAGATGGTTCAAAAACTTAGTTTAAAGAGAGTGAGACATCCTTATCCTTATAGGATTGGTTGGTTTCAAGGTGAGCATGCTTTGGAGGTGAGGGAGCAATGCCTTGTTGATTTTTGAATTGTGAAAAATAAGGATCAAGTGTTGTGTGATATTGAGGACATGAGCAGTTGTCATGTGTTACTTGGTAGACCTTGATAGTATGATTATGGGGTTGTGCATGATTGTGTCAAGAATGTATTTACTGTTGTGAAAGGTGGTAGGAAGCATTCCTTGATTCCTTTACAGAATGAAGAGCTCAGTAGGAGGAACTTGAGTACTGGAAGTCAAGTTGAGTTGAGAGATTATGAGAAGGTTAGAGATTGGCATGGAAATTAGACCTGTAGCACACCTAGGATGGATGCAAAGAAGCTAAAGAAGAGCAAGGGAAAGAGTGTACAAGTTGAAGACTTAGAGGATATGTATGTGAAAAACTAGTATGGGATTTATGTTTTGAATCCTAAAAGACATTCTTCCAGCTACTGAGAACATATTTTTGAACCTATGGTGTCTAATGCATGAGAATCCTAGGTTTTTTAGCAATCCTACATGTCGGAGGCATTTTTGCTAAGAGTTGTGGATTCTATCACCAAATAATGGTGCTTAATCAATAAATGGTCTAGTTTTGGCCAAGTAGCTCGATTATTGAAGGGTCTCAATCCTTTTTGGAGCTCAGTGTCTTCTTTGTGCTTGGCATGTATTGGCTACTTGACATGTGTTGGTTTCTTAGTAGATATTGTGCTCGGCATGTATTGGGAACTCAAAAAATTTTATGGTTTGGCTGATGCTCGGCTTGGTTTCTCTTATGCTTGATCTGGACTTGGTTCTCATATGTGTCAAGTTGTCTATGAGCTAAATTTTGGTATTTAATTCATGTTGTATCTGACTTTCAAATTTTTTTTGTAGCTAACTTGTGGCTCAACATATATTTAATTTAAGGGATTTAATTTAATTTGTAATAAACTAGGTCAACTTGTGGCTTAGTTGGGTATAAGTATGGTATCTTGTGGAGTCTTTAGGATTATAATTGTCATCTAGCTTGGAGAAGAGGATCAAATGTAGATGTGAACTTTGAAGACCTAGTAGTTGAGGCTTGAAACTAGGAGATTTCTTGGTGGGTTTGCAAGCACAAGTAAGATTTCTTGAGAGGTTTCTACTAGAGTGTGGATCTTGACTAGCTAGGATTGGAATTGTAAGTTGGATCTTGTACAATCTTGTAGAACTATTATTTTCATTTTTATTTGTATTTGGCCCTAACCTAGAAGGCCTTACAGTCGATCATATTGCATGTAATTAGTTATATATATGAATAAAGTCTTGTGATTTGGTATTAGATCTTGCTTTTTTGTTTCTTTCTTGTTATGTTTCCATTGAGTGGTTATTTGTTGGGGGATGGGACATCTCCTTTGGGGATTCTCTTTCCTTACACTACATCATAGAAATAGAGAGAGAGAGAGAGAGAGAGAGAGAGAGAGAGAGAGAGATTTCACATAATTTCACATAGTGTCTATGTGCTTTATAGGGTGTACACACTATATGAAAACACCAAAAAATGGTTACAAGGAATGTTTGGGTCCCTACTGACCCATATTCTCTATTTTTGTCTATTATATGCTCTGTTGTTTGAACAAAAAACATAAGTTTCATGGTATTGGAAGCTAGAAAACACCAAATACAATCATTGGATACACTATTTGAAGGAATTTTTTAACATTCTTTGTATAGAAAAGGTTAGTGCACTCCTTTTTAAATATTCTTTGTTACTATAGAGACAATTTTTATTATAATTTGATAAGTTGTTTAATATATAGTGAATTCATTAAAATTTGTATGTTTGAATGAATTGTCATTTGGAAATTGTTAGAAATTTTAATTTTTGAATAATTCATTATAATTTTAAATTTTATTTAATATATATTGTGTATTCATTGAGATTGTTGTAATTTGTATATGTATTTGAATGATTTGTTATTTACAAATTGTAAGTAATTTAGATGTTTGAATAATTTGACATATAGAAATCATCATCATGCCAAGGAAGAAACCAAAAAAGCAAACAATAGAAGAGAGGGAGAGAGATTTGGTAATTAAAATAGATAAAATGAAAGTATTAAATTAACAAATAAAAATGTATTGCAATAATGAAGAAACTTCTTTTCAAGATGAACATGAATTACCAATACAAAGAAACAAAGAGAAATAATTAGAAAGATAAAGAGAACAAAATAGACTCTTATGCTCAAGAAGACAATTTAATTATGAAGCTACACTATCTTCCAATGTTGGAGTAATATCATCATCTAATGTTGAATAGATGTAAATTTCTACATCTAGCGATATACACACTCCATCATGTCATGTTGAAGACACAATATCAACATATCAAGTAGGTGATATTTTATCTTTTGCATCTTATTGCCAAGGTGCATCATCTTCAATTCAAGGTATACAATTCACTCACACTTATGTTGATGTTCAAAATATTAAGGGAATGGAAGTGATTATAACATCTTTTAGAATTCATTTTAGAAGACCAAAATATTTGACTGATATTGATACTAACATTTTGAAATCAATGTGTGACAAGATTAGCAAACATACTTGTCAAAGAAAAGTTAATCATATGTGGAGACTATTCTTTGAAGAATTAAATGTGATAGGTCAATGCTAATTATTTTTTGAAATAATGAGAAATTTGAAATTTAGGCCCATAATGAAGATTCTTGAGCTAAGAATGATGGATGATTCAAATGAAAAAAGCATTGTAAAGAACCTAATAAATGCATATGAAAAAGTGGGTTCTAAATCATGCACCAAATATAGTAATATCACAAGATGCCTACTTACATCAATAATAGTAAGTACCCAAATGAAGAAACCTTGACTCATGAGAAAGACAAGGAAAAGATTGAAAATTGGTAGAGGTACTCTTAGGAAATCCATGGTAAGGCATGAGAGAGTGGAAGATCCAACAAAAAATGAGTCATGGACATTTACTGGTAAACTTATATCATGAAAGAATAAATAAAGTAGTGAAGCTTTGAAATCATAGATTTAAGATTTTTGGACAAATAACACACATGTTTCTCCTAATCAAAGAGATGTTGTAAGGAGTTGGTACTTGAAATTGCAATCCACATGCAAATCATTTTTTGGACTCAACTCAAACACAATTTCCTACAAATTTTATTGATATGTATCTTCAAATTTGAATAAGTCAAAGATTTTTTAAGATGGGTAAACTTTTTAATGTGAAGATAAATCACACATGCACAACTTGTTGTAGGATACATATTGGATTTTCTAACCATTTTTATGTTTTAAGGCATATATATATATATATATATGTGTGTGTGTGTGTGTGTGTGTGTGTGTGTGTGTGTGTGTGTGTGTGTGTGTGTGTGTGTGTGTGTGTGTGTGTGTGTTTTCATTCTAAGATTGTTTTGCAGGATTGTGACATAAATGAGCCACCTAGATCTTCAAAAGAATTCATATCCAACATTTTATGTGAAATAGGGGATGGTCAAAATTTTTACAAGTTGCCATGCTTGGATGGTACATGCTTATTTTGCAATTCTTTGTAGCTTTTATCAACTTATGAACATATGGATAGTATACATGCAATTGGAAATCAAATAGTAGATTACAAAAAATATAAAACAATAACATATGCTCTAAAAGATGGGAAACAAAGTAAAATATGTGATTTAATATCTAAAAAGATTCTAGTGTATGAGTTCATGAATTTTTTTGAGAAAATATTATTTACAAGTATGCAAAGCATACACATAGAGCTTGATGGATAGATTTGCAATTCAAGTTGTATAAGGATACATTTTCATTGGATACCATTTTTTTGGTTGTAGACTTCACAGAGAACTACACACTAAAACCACAAAATGAGGTGCAAGGAAAGTATCATACTTCTCAATAGGTTTCCATATTTATTTACATAACATTCATGCATTCACCTACAAGTACAGAGTATGATAAGAAGATATTGAGGGAGTACCACTTTTACATCAATGATGATCAATCACATTCTACATAGTTTTTACATGGATTTTTTCAACTATTTTATGGAGATTTGGCTAACAATGGTATACCATATCATCAACACATTATTTGGTCAAACAATTGCACACCTCAGTTCAAGAATGCATGGATGTTCCATTTTTTGAGCAAGATGTACAGGTTGTCTAGAATTCAATATATGTGAAATTTTATAGAGGTTGGTCATGAAAAGGGAGAGCACGATGGTGTAGGTGCATGAATCAAAAGAGCTTAGCTCATGAAGAACTAAAGTAAAAATATGGAGTGACATTGACAGATGCAAAATCTATCATCTAATGGTGTAATGCTATAATAGGTCTAGGTAAGGAAGGTGAGTCTATGGTTCATTTTTTTTTGGTTAATAGATAATTCTAACATTTTACCATATAAGGATTGTTGTACACTAACAGGATCAAGTGAGTTGCACTCTTTTAGAAGCTCTCATGTAGGTTCATGGAGTATCCACACATAAAAAATGCATTATTTTGTCCATCATGTGCAGAGAAAAATTGGGATGAGTGTGAGTCAACTGAATGGGTGGACAAATGGGATAACATGTTTTGGACCTAATTAACATATATCGTCCCCCACAAGCACTAAAAATGGTATAGATGGATTCATCCATTGCATTTGACTGCTTGTCTAATCTAGTGCAACCTGGGTTTATATATATATATATATATATATATATATATATATATATATATATATATATATATATATATATATATATATATATATATATATATATATATATATATATATATATATATATATATATATATATATATATATATATAACTTTATAAGTTTTACCTATGTATTTGTTGAATTAATGAGCACATAATGTACATTTATCACTGCAGGGCATGTCTTTGTTGTTATTGCACCTAAAGACAATGAAGAAGGGGCAGTTTATTATCTGTGTCGGTGTGTCTAGGCCAAAAAAATTGGATCACTTGTTTACATATGGTGAAGAGTTAAAGTGTTGTATAGGTGTGGTGGATGTAACTGATACATGGCTTAGACGATATTCTATGAAGAACCCTAACTTGTGGTTATTTAAGGATCAACAAACGAAGAGGAAGATTCTTCATTATTCGATCCTTATTATCACATCAAATGTCCACTTGATTAAATATGGATGAAAACCACATAATAAGACTCTTTAGAAGGATCATGAGTTGGACCACTAGGAAATACTTGAGACATTAAAATGTAGAGAAGATCCAGTTGGTTCATTAGATTGAATATAATTATAAAAACATTTGATGTAACATTTATATTTTATATTTTTTTGGGAAAGACCAAAGGCTTTCTCTCTTAGCTCTTTCCTACCAGTACCTTTTAGAGCTAAGTTGTGCATAAAAATAAATATCATTAAGAAAAATATATGAATATTATTATCTACTTGAAAAATATCTTGATTTATATTAAATTAGATCCATTATTATCTAGTTGAAAAAATTGTTGACTTTTCTTAAATTAGATCCAATCTTGCAATCAAATTTTTTTAGATTATTTAGACTTTGATTTATATTTCATTTTTAACTACAAATTTATGCTCCATTACTTCCATGTCTCATCATGTTGACCACTCAAACATTCTCGTGCATGCCAGTAGGAATTGACCCTAGGATTCACGATATAGAATATGGCAAAGATCTTTGATGGGGCATATCTCAAAGCTCATGTGAGGTATGGATGTAATGTCAAGTGCTAAAGGATCATGTTGTTAACACCTAAAATAACCCCTCTCTTTCTAGAGATTTGATTCCATTTTGATTTTGGGGCCCCATCTCGGGTGATGCTAAAACTTGTAGTGTTGGCTAGTACAAAGTCACCAATTGGTGAATGTCTCTAACCCTTCATCATGAGATCAAACTGTCTACTACGTTAGCTCTTAGTATCCAAGTAAAATGTAGTCCCAATCTCATTACATCCTATTGATTGCTCAAACATTATCAAACATGAAAAATGTGATTAACCCTAAGAGACACTAAATGCCATGGGGTAGTGATCTTTGAAGTGTCATATCTCAAAGCTTGTGTGAGGCATCAATGCAATGTTAGGTACTATAAAATCATGTTTTCAACACCTATAATAACCTATCTCATTTTTTGAAGATTCAATTCTGTCTTTATTTTGTGGCCCCATCTTGGGTGATGCTAAAACTTGTAGTGATGGTGAGTACAAAGTTGTCAACTAGTGAATCTCTCTAACTCTTCATTGTGGGTCAAATTGTCTATTTAGTTATCTCTAAGTGGTCAAGTAAACTCTAGTCCTAAGCTCATTCCATCTTGTTGATAGCTCAAACATTCTTGGACACACTGAATAGAATTGACCCTAAGAGTCACTAAATGTTATAGGATAGAAATCTTGTATAGGGTATATTTTGGATCTCGTGTGAGCTATCTATACAATGTTGGGTGCTATAGAATCATATTGTTGGCACCTATAATAGCCTCTCTCACTTTTTGGAGATTTGATTTCTTTTTTTTTTTTTTGGCCCCATCTTAGGCGATGCTAAAAATTTTAGTGTTGGCTAGCACAAAGTCATCAACTAGTGAACCTCTTTAACCATTCATCATGGGATCAAACTTTCCACTCTATTAGCTCTGTGTGGCTAGTTAAACCCTTCTCCCAAGCTTTTTCTATCTTGTTGACCACTCAAATATTCTCAAGCACGTCGAATGGAATTAACCCTAAGAATCACTAAATACCATAGGGAAGTGATCTTTGATAAGACATATCTTAGAGCTTGTGTGAGATACAGATGCAATGTTGGGTGCTACATGATCATGTTGTCAACAACTACAATAGACCCTCTCTCTTTTTGGAGATTCGATTTCATTTCTATTTTGTGGCCCATCTGAAGTGATGTTGAAACTTATAGTGTTGGCCAAAACAAAGTTGCCAACTGGTGAATCTTTCTAACCCTTCATTGTGGGATTGAAATTTTTTCTCTCTTAGGTTTAACTAGCCAAGTAAACTGTAGTCACAATCTCATTCAATCTCATTGACCACTCAAATTTTCTCAGGCATGTAGAATGGAATTGACCCTGAGAGTCACTAAATGTCATAGGGTAGCGATCTTTGATAGGACATATCTTGAAGCTTGTATGAGGTATTAATGTAATGTTGGGTGCTGCAAAATTGTGTTTTCAACACCTATAATAACCTCTCTCACTTTTTGGAGATTTGATTCTATTTTAATTTTACAACCCCATCTCAGGTGATGATGAAACTATTGGAAATATAAGAGGAGTAACTAAGAGGGGAGGGTTGATTCAGTTACTACAAAAATTAATCCCAAATCCCTTTTGATGTCAGTACAAAATGTAAACAAATAACTGAATACTGTTGAAGTTCAATAAACACACAGAATGTTGTAACTTGGTAGTAATTGGATTAGCTCGGTAAAAGATTAACTTATAAACCATTAGAGTTATATGTGATTACCATTACTTTAACTTAGTTGCAAACATATAAAGAAAATAGCATGAACACATTTGACACTAAGATTTAACATGGAAATCCAATTTGGGAAAAACCACTAATAACAACTAGTTATTGATTTTCACTCTTCTAAAGTGAGCCCTATTAGGATCCAACCCATTAAAGGTTACAAAACGCACTGTTAGGTGTGACCCTAATAAAGGATTTGATCACCCTTTTAGGAGTGGCCTAGTCAGAGGTCTTGAGAACAATTCAATGAAATTTTTACCTTGTTAGAGGATTTGCAAATAGCTGTTAAGATAACTCTATTAAGAGATTTAGATCATTGCTACAATGGTTAGAGAGTAATAATGAGTTGACCTAATTTGAATGCAACTTGATTGTTGATTTTAGATCTCTATTTAGGCTTGTACTTGATCCTTCCTGATTAAATATGGCTTTGCTACACCACAAGGATATTCTACTTATCCTTCAAATTTGCTTCCTCTTCTTACCAATAGATCTTCAATCATATCACCATAATTCACACATTCTCTTGCACTCACCTGCACACACTTTCTTCCACACATAGAAATCACAACTTGACCTTATACTTATGTCTTTCACTTTGTCAAGTCAGTTCAAATAAAACTCACAATAATCAATATTCATCACCTTAGTCGGCTAGAATCAATAGATAGATTAATTAAGCTTAATACAAAAAAGTAATAATATCCTTTGCTAGCCAACCCTTCTTGGTAGAAAATAGTTCTGAAATGATTTCCTTTGTTAACCAACAGAAGCTTGGTTAACATTGCAAACTTACAAAAATTCTTTGGCAACCAAGTGAGCTCGATTAACACTAGTTCTATCCAACTTTCCTTTGTTACCCGAGTGAGCTCAATTGATGGGAACACAACCCAAGAACAGAATGGACACAAAAGAAAAGGGAAATTGTATTAACTGAGAAAATAAGCTAGTAAAAATAGTATAGAGAAAATAAACTTCAAAACATGCCCTAAGAGCTTACAATAGCATAAATTTGGAGATAATTTCTCCTTTCAGTACCTCCTCTCAAACTCCACTCCGAACTGCCTTTTACAATGCCAAAAATCTCCTTAAATAGACCCCGAAGGGTTAAGGACTAGGAGTACATTCTAGAAAGTGCTAGTAGGCACCCACTAACCAAATAGAAGGTTTTGGAAGCTGCGGTAGAAGTTGGCGCAAATCTAGAAGAATCCAGAAACGGTAATTGAACTTCTGAGAGGCATAACTTTTGAACCGTAGCTTCGATTGATGAACCGTTTACATTTTCGGAAAGCTCTCAAAGCACTCTATAGCCCTATGGACTAGCTTTGCTTGTCCCCCATTTTTTGACCCTTTTTGAGGTCATTTAATGCCCCTAACCTGACTTTGAAGCATTCTTAGGAGGTCTTCAAAACCCAAAAAATTGCAATAACTTTCAAACTGTGGGGCCTATTGACCTGATTCTTTTTCTGGAATGCTCTAAATCATGATTAAATTCATCTAGCCAATTCACACCTTCTAGTTTACCAAAATGATGGCCCAATTAAATGCTCCTATTTTTTCAAGATTTTCAAATGCACTGATAGTGGAACTGTGAGAGTTGGAACCTTTATTTGACCCAAATGGGTATCCAAAAATGAAAAGAAATGAAACAAAAACTAAGTCTAAGTACATTTTTTTGGGTGACACAGGATTGCCCTTATACCTCTGGATGCTCCTACATCATCAATTAACACTCTCTTTCTACAACTTTTGCTTCAACACCTGAGTGAACTTGGTAGAGACTGCCTTCTAAATTAGGCAAACAAAAGAACACTCAGTAGACACTAAGAACTGTCTTCACTAACTGAATGAGCTCAACATATACTAACTGATAATGATTATGACATTTGTGTAACATCAAAGCTAACACACAATTAATCAATTGTATCCAACAATCTCCCTCTTTGGCATTGATGGCAACACAACATGTCATAGCATAGTGAAATTTTTGATTTTAGAACTCCCTCTATCAGTATGAGCTCTTCCTTTTTACTAAATTTAGAACATTCTCCCTCTTTCAGCATAATTCATCTTTTAGATAACTTCTCCCTTTCTAGTTTTTGACTTTATTCTAGTTCCAAAGATTTCTTAGGGATATGACAATAAACTTCTCCCTCTTTGACAACACATGCCAAAGAAAATAACTCTAAAAATTTTAGTATACCTTAAGTATTGATTCATTTGCAATATGTCATTGCCAATTCTACACCAATTGATTGATCTTCAATAGGTTCTAGTTTGTTGCACACTAAACTTTATTTAGTGAATTTTAGATAGGGGAATGATCCTTAGCTTACCTCTTAGATACAAAAATTCATCCTTAGGTAATGTGTTGGTGAATATGTCTGCAATTTGTTCCTTTGTATTCACATATTTCAATCTGACTCCTTTATCTTGCACCAATTCTCTTAAGAAGTGATATTTTATAGCAATATATTTTGTTTTGGAATACATTACTAGATTCTTTGATATGTTGATTGCACTAGTGTTATCACAATATATGACAACTAGATCTTTGATTTCTACCTTCATTCCTTTCAATAGTTCACTAATACATTAGGGGTCAATTTGTGATGTCAATTTGCGACGGAAAGCAAATGTAATGTGATTTTGGCTTTTTTTTTTCAATTTTAGCGCGATGCCGTCACAATTGCGACGCTATCTACAATACAAATGGAATGGGATTGTGACGGCAGAAAATGTTATGTGATTTTTGGCCCTTTTTTTTCAACTATAACTCGAAAATGTCACAATTGCGATGCTAATTTGATATAAGAGAAAAAAAAACCAAAAATGCTTATTTGAAAATTTGGTTAGTCTTCAAGGATTCTATGTAGAGGGTTTTTGAAGGCTACTTGTTTATGAGTAAATGCCCAATGGCACTCTAAACGTTGCTATTCTGCAGCAAGGATATTAGAGAAGGGGGAAAAAAAAAACCAAAAATGCTCATTTGAAATCGACACAGGGACCGACATTCATTGTATCTTGGTTCTTTGGAAAGGAAAGGCAGGAGACTTCAGCAGTGAGTTGACTCAACGCAAAAGCCTGATCGCCATCTACGTCCAGACTTCTCGTTCTATCCTGCATCTATCTCCCTCAACTCGAGGCATTGAGAGGGGCAGAGACCCACATCTGCTAACTGCTTGCTTGTCCTACTATTCTATGGCAATCTCTATTGTGAAAGGGCCAAGGGCAACATTCAGAGGAGGATGATGGCAAGGTGAAAAAAAAACAAACCCATTACTCTTAGAATCCTTTTTTCTCCAATCATTATTATTATTATTCCATAAAGAAGACATATTTTTTCAACCAAACCTAGCAAATACGATTATATCAAGGGCAAGATGAATATGAAGATTGAATAAAAAGTTAAATTTGATTGTTTATTGAGATATGCTTTTGAAAAATAGTGCCATTTCAATACAAAAGGTGCCTCATTACGAATCCATATGCAACAGTGACGGTCACCAAAAGAACAATATTAAATGAATAGTAGAAGTAGCTAACCTAAATTTACCCCATGGCAAATTTGCATTTACCATAGGTTATTTGCAACTGGTAAAGTGGGAAAGATATAACTTAGTAGTCAAAGAGTCAAAAACTGGATCACCAACCAATTTTCTTCCTTTTTCTTGGAAATTGATCTTTTGTCTTCTAACATTGTGAATCAAGGAGCTATTATAAACTTCTCCATCCTTGTGAGATTGTTAGATAATACTAAAAACTGATGCTTGGGAATTGGTCCCTTGGCGTTATCTGGCACAAAAGAATCCAAGACAAAAACTATTGTTGGTATTAATTTGATACAGTCAATATCTAGGATAAAGTGATGATTTTGAGAATGATTATACAAGTAGCAACACCCCTCAGTGACCATTTGAAGAGAAAAATAATAATAGCTAAGCAAAGACCATAAATCATGTCCTTCAGAATGAAGTTTTCTAGATAAAAATCATAGAATGGAAATTTGAAAGCCCCTTCATACCCTTGATATTTGACAGGGTAGATACATACACTAACTATAGTATTTCTTTGTATCATCATGCTTAAAGAAGACACGTACATTGTTTGCCATTTGAGGCTATATCTAAATTATGGGAGGCAAAATATTAGTATCTAAATGGGGAGATTAGAAAGCTAACCAAAATTTTTCAATCTATTTGTAATTTATCTTAATTTTTCAACTATGTTCAAGAATTATTTATTATACATTATTTTGTTGGTACCCTGTGCAGCACAACAAACATGTTCTTACTATAAGAAATTTTTCTTTTCTTTTGTTTCATTGTAGATCTTATGCTTGCACGGAGGTCTCTCCCCATCATTGGACACACTTGATAACATACGAGCTTTGGATCGCATACAGGAACTGCGTCTATACACATAAATATAATGTTCTGTGCTGCATAGATTTGAAAAGAAGATCACAACCATAACATTCAGTTCTATGCATGGTAGTGTCTTAGATCTGGTTCTATGTAGTGTTCTCTATTAGAAGAATTTTCTGTCCTAGTTACAAAATAGTTTCTATTTGAAAGTATTTTGGTTGTACTGGCTATGTAGTGCCCCACCAAGGAACCCTTGGAACTAAGTGTAAAACATGCAGGGGATTTTTTTAAAGAAATTGCATCATTACACACTTAAATTAGGAAAACAATGCTAACAACATGAACACAAATGAACAAAAAATCACTATCACTTTGTGCTTGTGCACAAACAGTTGTAAACACCAGCATCTACATGTGAAAATCTGCAATCTCACTTGTTTCCAGTTAGAAGAGCCCCCTATACATTCACCATACCCTTGATGGTGTGTTAAATTTTGTGTAATAATGATGAAATCACTGGAAAAAAGAAGCTGAAATAGTAGCCTAGAGATGATATGTAAATCTTTGGGTCATGCAATAATAAATGTGGCATGGATGAGCATCAATTTTTCTTTGACTTCATCGCAACTACATAAAGGACAATTTTCTTGGAGCCTTCAAATTGAATCTAGTAGTTGTAGGGTCAAATCAAACTATCAATGAAGCTCTAAGTTGTTTAAGAGGATAGGTGGGACCTGTGGTGAAAAATGTCACAATTCTGGGTACATTGGTGAATTTGGGAACTTTATGCATGCTGAAATGAAGACTTGAGGGATTTTGGAGTGCATTCAAACCTTTGTGGGTGATCATAATATAGACATCAACACCAATCAATATAATCAAATGAAACTCAGATGCAATCAATGAATAATGCAGATGTTGAAGTTCTAAACCATCCAAATAGCCCTTATAATTGTTGAACCTAATGTATTGCCAACCACTATAGTGTTCAACATTTAAGGTTTGATTCTTCACAGATGGCCATTCACATCAATGCATTTTAAAAAATATATCACGCCTCCAAGAGTCTACCTTGGATAAAATGTGACTGAAATGTTTCTCCAAATAATAGTATCTCCAATGTTGTCAGATGTTGAAAATAATTTTAGGCTACTAAAGTTATCAACTTTCATAAATGCCGAACATTGGAAGTATGGGGACAATATAACATATCACACCTTAATTCCTTGCCCCATGCAGAAAAATCTAATAATGGACCCTTCTACCATCTCTTGTGTCTTGTATTATGAGTTCCATGGAAAATCAATTTCATACATATCATTGAAGGAAAAGAGCTTCTAGAAGTCTTTTCACTGCTTACTCTAAGGAGAATGCTCAACACGTTGAACAGTCTCAAACTCTAAGAAGTCAACATCCCCTTTACCATTGTTAACATTTATGCCACCAACTATGAAAAGAACATTGTTGGAATCTCTTCAAGTATGCTAAAACCATCACATGCCTAAATAGTTCTAATTTTTTTTGGAAAAAAGGAAGTTTTCAAGTGAAGAATCTAAATGGTGAATCAATGGCAGATATTATGGATTCATCTAAACATTCTTAATCCCTCCTATCAAAGGAAAATATTCTTGGACCAGTAAATATCTGGCAAGCAATTCATTACAAAAAGACTTGACAGATTTGTGCTTGTTGAAAATCTCACCTTCTTCTGAAACCTATTCTCTAAAACAAAATACACGGCTCACCATTTTTGAAGATGCGAAACAAGCTTCAGTGATGATGAAAGAACAATATTGAGGAGGCCGTAGAGCATGGATTGGAGAAAATATAATACAAGGATACAAATAAGAGATTAAGTCAGAAATAAATGATGGACCCCTAAACCGGTTTCATTACAATTGCTAAAGCAATTGCATCATTACACACTTAAATTAGGACAACAATGCTAACAACATGAACAAAAATGAACAAAAAATCACTATCACTTTGTGCTTGTGCATTACAACCAAGGACCCCTAAACTATTCCCATATTCCATTATTTTGCCTGACACAAATGGCCTGTTCTCAGACCAGTAGGGATGAAGGTGCCAATTACCAGTTGGAGGCACTGATTAATGTATGTGTTGAAATATTGGTGGAGACATTAATCTAGCAAACTTTCCCACAAGATGAGTTAATATTCACCCAAGACTGTGCTAACTCCAACATATGGCTGAATACATAACATCCTCTTCAGTTAGGGTCCAATAACATGATTGTCAAGGCCAAATCACTTGAGTATAAAAACATAAATATACATCAATTTGCTACATTAAAATATCCATGAATACATGCATGACCCTTACTAAAATTGGAAGAGAGAGAGAGAGAGAGAGAGAGAGAGAGAGAGAGAGAGAGAGAGGTGCAAAAGGAACTCATGTAGGTGCCACTAAATCTGATTTAATACTTTTACACTAGTCCCCAATAGTGCCTTGTCACACCACTCAATCATGTGGTACTCTTAGGTCTGCCTCACTATGCTTGTAGAGATAGTCACATAGCCCCAAACAAGAACACAAGGCATACAAGGAGGTATAAGCATACTCACACCAATCAATGTATATAGAGTGCAAATAAATCATAGGCTTATTTAAGAGAACACATGGAGCAACACAACATGAATCAATGGCCACAATGCAATATCTAAACACACTCAATCAACCAATACCCAATAGGTTCTATTCCTACTACTAGGACTTCGGTAGTTGAGTACAGTGCATAGGGAATGTCATCACATGCCCATACATGTGTCAACTATCCTCACAAGTCACCCATTGCCTTGAGGAAGTGCTCATGGTATTATGCTCATGGATTTAATTGTGAAACTACTCTCACAAGTCACCCATTGCCTTGAGGTAGCACTCTTGGTATTCTTGGGGATTTAATTGTGAAACTACCCTCACAATTCAGCCATAGCCTTGAGAAACCGCTTATGGTGTGCTCGGGGATTCTATTATGCATACTACCCTCAGAAGTCACCCATAGCCTTGTAAAAGCATGTATAGCATGCTTGGGGATTCTATTATGCATATTGTCCTCACAAGTCACCCACAGCCTAGAGAAACTACCCACGGCATGCTCGTAGATTCAATCGTACAGCTACCCTCACAAGTCATCATAGCCTTGTGAAAGTCGGCATACTTTTGAGATGGAAATAGAGACCCACTTCTTTTTCTATTGCCCCTCCTACCATGAGATCAAAGGGAGATTTCATTGTCTTTTTAGACAGTGTACATCCCTGCCGACCTTCTTTAGATACATCGATCAACATTTTCTAGTGCTTTATCTCTGAGAAACTACTCATCTTCGTGATCACATCTTACATTTGCTCTTCCCTCAGAGCTGGGATTTGGATCAACATATCATTGACTTCTACTCACCTATTTTCCGTGTCAGAGGCACAAAGCGACCACTTTGTATTCTTGTCCTAGGGCATGCTAGATCTATGAGACCACATTATGGAACTCTAAATTTTGGCACATTTAGAGTCCCTTATACCATGCCAAGGGGAGAATCTTCATGTGTGACTATGTAAATCATCATTTTTTTCCATTCTAAATCCTAAAACCCAATTTGATGCATGCACTCAATGATCAATTTTTAGATCTTACCCACTACTTATGTTCAAACAATATACTGATTAAGAGAATGTTAGGGATTCATGATTAAATATTGCTATTAATGTCAAAAGTGTGAGCTAGATCACAAGTGTCAGCATCAATGTCAAAATGAGGACTAGAAGAAATGCAATTCCTATATTACAACTAAGCATAATTAACGATGGAGGATTCATGTTAAGTTTTTCAAGGGGTGGTCTATTGAAACATATGTACCAGCATAGTATGGCAACATATTATGCAATTCTTCATACAGATCAAATTTACCAAAGGAACTATTAACACACAATTAGATATTGGAAAGAGAAAACTTAAGGAAGAAGATTTTGAACTTCCATTTTGGTATGGAAAAATTGGCAGCATGAAATTACATGCTCAACATCTCTTACACTACAGTCAGCGAATATGGGAGTTCAATTTGTCATTTGACTTTAATTCAATCAATTCTAAAAATTCAAGTGGACTTTTCCACAAATACACAAAAATATGAATCTCTACCTACGAAAAATATTGACAAGACCAAAACAAGTATAAGATATCCATAACGATTGCTCAAATATGCAGATGGACATGAAGCGGTGAGAAAAAGGCAGTAGTTCCCACATCATCATTGGAAATAATTGCACTTGGAGAGTATGACAGAAAAGACTTCAAACACTCTAGTTTTTAGAGATTAAAATATATAAATGTTGTGTGTAGTTGTACATACCTTTACGCAATGATTGGAGAAGGAATAGTGACTATCAAACATAGTGGGATAAATTTGAAGATTATTATGAGACCCCTTGAATTACTACAGTAGAAATACCCTGTCATCTGACTGAATACACACAGGGACATAGTTGTTATTGATCAGTGCTAATGATTAGAATATTTCTCTTTAGAAATATTGTATGAATCTATGCATCGCTTCATATTGATAACAGAAGGTCACCGTGTATAATGAATGTATATATAAACTTTGAGGAAGAATTTATTGGAAGGCTACAATATAATAACATGACTACATTAGCCAACACGCCAAGAGGGTGGATCTCAATAAGATCTCACATTACCAAGAAATATCCCAATATATTAATATACCAAATCACAATATCCACAACATCGCATAGATCCCCTTTTACAAGAAAAGGTAATGTGCAACAAGCATACTCAGTTGGCATCTCAGCCAAGAGTATGAATCCCTAAGTGATCCAAAGTACATTTCACATCACATAGCCATATAATAGCACATGTAAAGTTTAAGTGTATTACCACAAAGAATATAACCTCAAAATGACAAATGTCCAATCATGCACATATGCACACTCAATCAACCTCTATACCGAGAGTTCAGATCCCAATGCACCTGAAATGAAAATTCCACAACAATTATACCCAATGCTCCACATGGGGATAACATATCACAATGCACAAAATCCAGTGTTAATAAAATGCCATTCATGGCCTAAAACTAGTTTTAGAAATTAATAAAATTGATCTAGACTTTACCTATATACAGTAATCAAAGGTGCAATTAGTTAAACAAAGATACATTGACCCAAATAGAAACGATAATAGCTATAGATTATGAAGGGCCAATGTGACTATCTCCTCTAATCACTGTCGGGGATATAGACATAGGTAGACCTATGAAGCTAGTTGGAGTTGATGTCAGGTACCTGCCATCACTACAACACACATTAAGTGTAGCTGCTCACCAATTAAACAATTTTTAACCAATGATAAAGGGTGATGTTGATATCTTGGATTGGTGACTGATATCTGACTCAACTTTTAACTGCTAAGAATATAGCCTCAACTTCCCAAGGAGAATCCTTAGTTCATTTATTTTAAAGTCAATGATGGTCTAAGGACCATCCAAATTGAAGACCCACCTTGAGGACACTCAAGAGAGTGCAAAGGCAATTTGATCTAAGGATCTATGGCTAATTATGGATGTCTTTCTCAACTTGATGCTTTATAAACAAGGCTCTGAATCAATAAAGAAAGAAAATAAACCTGGAAATGAAATCAAGATGACGAGACTGACAACTAGATCTAGTATTGACAAGAAGTCTGAGTGACTGTCCATTTACAATAGGTCATGAATTGGAGTACCAAAGGATGAGCTACAATTAAGTTTCTAATTTAGTATAACCAGTGGGAGACACCTTTATAGACATGTGAGGAAATTAGCTAGAAGAATGACTACCCTACATATCCATATTTAATCAATCTTTGAGCTCCATGAAATCTACAAACTTGATATTTTAACTAAAAATTCAAACTTACAGAGTTATTTTTGCGCTTTTGCTTGCAAAAATTTTTTTTTGATGCAGATCAAGGATACTGTAGGTTGAAGCCTATACCAAAATGCCCTTTGCAATATTAGTGAACACTCAAAAACATGTTACTTCTAGACTTTTGTTCATTAATCTTGAGGGGACACTCTCAACATAAAAGCCAAATAAAAAACCAAGATCTTGGATGCTCTATCAGTAAACCAAGCAATGTAAATTTATAATTTGTCTTCCAGCAAATGCAAGTTGTAGCACTAAATAGTCTAGAACATAAGAGATGACATTTAAATACTCATTATTATCCAATCAGAATTTGGTTAGATATGTCTTAAGAATTTGAAATGGAGGCAATAATTCTAAGAACTCTAGATTCTAAACTAAGACTTAACGAATGGAAAAATGGCTTCACACTACCCATTGCCTTTCAACATGACAATTTAGAAGCATGTTGAAGAATGGAATTAATAATTGAAAAATCTTCCTAAAATTAATAATGCTGAATTCTAATAATTAAAATTTAAAAATACAGTCTCCCATTTTTTCAGATATTATTGCAAAGATCATTCACACCAGTCCAAGATATCAGCATCACCCTTTACATAACAATAAAGGGGCATTTGGATGGTGTAATCATTCTTATATATTCAAATGTTAGGGCATTGACCCTTTCATATCTGATCACCATTTAAACCATCATAATAATAATGTAATTAAATATATGCATTTAAATAGCATTTAAACAGCAATAATGAGTATATATCAAATCTCTAAACTAGATAATAACAAAGCATTATCAACAACAATATGTCAACAAATCAATAACTAGATAATTTATCTGCTTTTTCATGACTATGTTTGACTCATATAATTGTGATCTCTCTAGCACTATGATGTTGTTTAATATGTCTTGGTAAAGCTTGTAAATTTTTTTCCTTTTGCCATGTCATGTAATATGTCTTGCCGTGTAGCTTATATATTTTGAAATTGTTGTTAGGCCTTGTAGCTTGTATAATTTGATTGTTGGAGAGCTTCTACAGCTAAGCAAGAAGGCTGTTGCACGAGATATAGCCGTGCACTCGAGTATGAAAATTGTATATTTTTTAATCTAATGTATATTTTAACTAGACTTTTAGCTTATATGTTTTGAAATTTCTTTTAGTGGCTTAATGTTGTAAGGTCTCTTGAAATAAGACCTTCAAGCGGTTGGTCAAAGTTTTACAAATAATCTTATCCACAAATTTTCCTAGAGCAATTGACTGAATGTTATAAAAGCTGATTGGGTTAAATGTCTTAGGAATAAAGTCAATTAAGAAAGTATTTTTAAAATATTAAATTATTTAGCCAAGTCTAAGAAAATTTGTGTACTTTCAACAATTTTTCTTAGTTTGTGAAAGTTGTAGACCGAAGTTTTCATAGCCCTATTTTTGCTTCCTATGAAGAACGATCATGTCAGATAATATAAGTGAAGAACAAAATAGGGAGACAATCAATAGATTGTGGTCTAACTTGAAAATAAAAGGTGATGGAAAATGTTATTGTCCTTGCAAAATTTGTAAGAGCTTAAACCGTAGAAGACTGCTAATCAGAATAGTTAAGAGACATTGTAGGGAGAATGGTCACATTGAAGCGGGGCATGACTATCATCCTCTGGTAAGTTGTTCATTATATCATTTTAACAATTTATATACATATGAAATCACTTGATGATTAGTTGATGATCATTGTTAATTTATGTTGATCAATTTTATATAGGTTGATCTCCCTAGGGAATTACATGATATGAACCACAACAATCCAAAGAACATGATTTTCGAAGTGGAGGAACATGGAGGTGCGAATATCCAAGGTGAAGATAATGATCCCATGGAAGATGATGATCATGCGCCAGAAAATGCAATTGAAGATGATGGTATGAATACATTGATCCATGACACATTTAGTCCAAGCGTATTTGATCATGATGATGATGATAGCCTTGATGTACCTCTACTTGAGAAGGCATACGAGCCCCTATACAAAGACTCCCAAACAACTCTTCTCTCTGTTGTATTGTTGTTGTTGAACTTGAAGGTTATGAATGGTTTATCCAACATAACAATGTCACGTATGTTAAGGTATGTCATATATGTCTTTATAGTTAAAAAAGGGTGAATAATGTACCACTAATATTGTTTATATTAACAACTTATTTTTTTTGCTATAGATTGATAGGCGAGTTTCTGTTACCACCATCAAATATTCTACCTCGCTCATATTGAGAATTATCTGTTGTTATGAAAGATATTGGAATGGAGTATGAAGCAATACATGCTTGTCCCAATGATCATATTATATATTATAAAGAACATGAATTTGCAACACAATGCCCTATATGTCATATGACTAGATATCGAACAGATCGGCTAGCAAAAAAGGTGCCTCAAAAAGTTCTTCGTTACATCCCCATTATTCCATGGATGCAACAATTATTCAGGTGTAGTAGCTTGGCTCAATTTATGGATTATCATGCACGCAATAGAAGTCAAGATGAAATTATTTGAATCCCTGTGGATGGTTCAGCATTTATGCACATAAAGGAAAAGTGGCAACACTTCAAAGAAGAACCTCGTAATCTTAGGCTTTCATTGGCAGCAGACGGTGTCAATCCATTTGGAGAGATGAGATCTGTTTACTCGATGTGGCCTATTTTTGTTATCAACAATAATATTCCTCCATGGATGTCAATAAAGAGGGAGCACATTATGTTGGTAATGATTGTTCTAGGTATCTTATCATTTAATAGTTATTAATTTACATGTACTTATGAATCTTGCAATAAAATGGTCACAATAATTATGTAATGTTACTGTTCATTCAAGTAGGTAAATATTAAGTTAAAGATATGAATGTATATATTGAGCCTCTTATTGACAAGTTGGTGGAGTTATGGAATGGTGTCACTATGTATGACATGTCTAGACCAATAGGACAAAGACAATTTCAATTCCATGTAATACTTGCATGGACAATACATGATGCCCTAGGGCTAACACATTTTTGTGGTATGTTATAGTGAATTCAAGTTGCGCATGATAATTCTAATTATAAAAATCAACATATTTAATAATCCAATTATATCATTATCTTGTAGGTCTTCAAACAAAGGGAAAATTTGCATGTCTAGTTTGTGGTCCAAAGATGAAATCTCGTCATTCAAAAAGTTTAGGAAAGCAAGTGTTTGATGAGTGTAGACACTTCCTCCACATGAATCATAAGTATCAAAGTATGGAAAAACATCTTTTCACTGGGAAAGAAGAGACTACATCAAAGCCACGAAGAATGACACCTCGCCTATGGAAGTTGGAATATAATAGAATTAATCGTTGAGGTAATGTCGTTCCACCTAATGGTTTATGTTTGTAATTGATATATTTCTATTGTGATTTTTGTTTACTAATTGTTTAATTGATGATCATGAAGGTCATCAAGGCAGTACTAACAACCTTCCAAAGGGACTAAAAAGCTATCCCAGACAATTTAGTAGGTTGCCCTACTACGAGCACTTACAAATTATGCATTTGTTTGATATTATGCATATTGGAAAGAATATAACAAAGACATTGTGAAAAATATTGGATGGAAGGCATGACAAAGAAAAAATTCTCAAAATTTGTAATGACATTCATGAATCCAATCATGCATTGAAGAATTCCATTCACTCAAATAGCAACAGAGATCAGATTAATATAAGTGCCCTTCTTTGGTTATTAACAGAGCAGCAAAGTGATGCCATAAAAGAAGTCATACAAAAAATTTGATTTCCCACAGGATTTGCTGCGAACATAAACAATCTCATATAAAAAAAAACTGAATTTGGGCCAAAGCTCAAAACACATGATTGCCATACTTTCATCAAGGTTAGTTATGTTCTTTTGTATTTACAATATATTCATAAAATACGTGTATTGTTCGTTATGTTATGTTAGAAAACAATCAAATGATTGGTGTATAATTATTGCAGTACGTGCTTCCTCTATCTCTCCCAGAGCCCTTCAACAATAACATCAAACAAGTGATATACGATCTTGGAAAATATAGGAGGTAAGCAGTAATATCTATTCAATTTGTTGTATAGATTAATTATATTTGTGATTTTTTTTTCTTTCTATGTAATCTATTGTATATTATTTTGTAAAGTCTCGTATCTATATATTTTTTGTGACTTGAATCTCTTAAAAAATCCATAAAGAAGATATAAACTATTGGAAGAGAAGAATTCCTCATTTGTAAAATTGTGTCAAATGCAAAAGTGTCTACCTCCAACTTTTTTCAATACACAAGAACACTACCTCATACACCTAGTTGAGGAGATTGAATTGTGTGGACCTGTACATAGTAGGTCAATGTGGATGGTTGAGAGGCACTTGAAATCTTTGAAGGCTTTGGTTCGACAAAGAGCACATCCTGAGAGTTATATGGTAGAGGGATATATGGTATACCAGACTATGGTGTACATTACTAAATATCTTCCTAAGTTTGTATCAAATATCCATGTAGATCGCATTTGGGATCTCGAGCCTTTTAAAAAATTAGAAGGGAGTACTTGATGGGGAAAGGTATATTGAGGAAAGTGAGAGGTAATAAATTATTTCTTAATCTTCAAAGTAAATCGGTTGTAAGTTGTCTATTTTTTTTTGTACAGGTGCTCAAGAGTGGGATGCACTACATTTGTATATTACAAACAATCTTGATTGGATGACGGTATGGATTGAATGATGTCAACATTCTAGTCGGACATTAACATCGGAAGGTGTATCTTCATTGGTTAAAGAAGCTCATCGTAATGGAGATTCCAATGTTATGCAAAGAGAAATAGATTTAGCACATGGTTTAGGAGATTTCCAAGTACGCAAAAATTTATTTATCACCTGTATGGTTATCAACTCATGATACAATAATTTTGACATGTTTCACATATTATTGTAGGTTAAACACCACAAGGCTATGTTCTATAATGGTCAAAATTTTTGCGTCAAAGTGTTGGATGACACGAAAAAAACTTGTGATTCAAGAATAACTGCAGTCTTTCAAGTGACCAATATTTCATCTAGAAATGAGTTACATCCTCGACAATCTGAAAATTGATACTATGGCATTTTGGATGATATACTTGAGTGTGACTTTAGTTCCTTCAAATTAGTACTCTTCATTGTCAAATGGTATAGGCTAAGACTTAATCCAAATGATCTTGATAGAATTTTTATTGAACATGATAATGCATTTACAATGGTTAATACAAGGTCATTTGAGCCAGTTGGGGATGAGCCCTATGTTCTTCAAAGCCAATGTGAGCAGGTATTTTACTCAGAGGTTCCACATAAACTGGGTTGGTCATTTGTTGTTAGACATGAACCAAGACAAAGGCCAATAAAGTATAATGTGATGGAAGAAGAAGCTACTGAAGAAGTAGAAGATGATGTAGATGGTGATCACGATCGACAGTTATTGGATGATGTTCCTGACACAAATTTTCATGAAGAAGAAGAAGATGATGATGACGATGATGTTGCTACTGATGATGATGATGAAGATGATGTTGATGTTGATGATGATGATGTTCATGATGATGACGATGATGACAATGACGATGATGACGACAACGATGATGGTGAGGGTGATGATGATGATGATGATGATGACAAGGATGATGATGATGATGATGATGATGACGAGGATGATGATGATGAAATTTAGAGGTATGCCATCAATCCTTAATCTATTTAATATTCATTTCTTGATA
The DNA here is from genome assembly GCA_028749045.1 of Cupressus sempervirens. Taxonomy (NCBI): domain Eukaryota; kingdom Viridiplantae; phylum Streptophyta; class Pinopsida; order Cupressales; family Cupressaceae; genus Cupressus; species Cupressus sempervirens. The sequence goes on from CM053785.1 coordinate 606,403,621, forward strand.
GAAATATATTTGTCTTATATATATGGTTACATAGTTTATTCATTATATATTTAAAAGCTACAAGTTTCAACTTCAAATAGAATACTGCTAATCTAAATTAATTAAATAAAAATATTTAAAACACATATTGATGCGTGAATGTATTGAGCCTTATTTTCTTTCAGGTCAAAAGAATTTGTAAGTGTTTAGTTTAGAAAAGGAAATTCATTAAATATCTATAAAAGGGAGTTGTACCTAGAATAAAATTCATAGGGAAAACATAATATAAGTGGTTACCCAATTTTTTGGTTAATAATTCTGCATCTGTAGGTGATGCAGAGACCCTAGGTGGACTTGCAATCATTCATAACAAGAGGGACTTCCATAGTGTTCTCATAACACCAACCAAGCATCTTCATAAGATCCCTCTCCTTGATCTAAGCCAACTCCATAACCTATCAGAGTGCACACCAAATACTTATGCCACATTAGGTTCTACATCTTTGGAATAATCCCATGAATGTCCCTCAATGCATCCAATGGATTCATCCAAGCAATCAAATCAACAAACTATCAAATGCTCACAATGCCTCAATAGGTGCCAAACTTGACTTCACCTTAACTAGGTGTTTCCTCCATCTCCACACACATCAAACAACTTCAAATAGCATGTCCCCAAGGTGACTACGCCGTCAACTCATCAGCTCATACAAAAACCCAGTTTTAGCCCTTCACTAGGCCTACTTCCCTAATAGGCTTATAATGTGAGCCTGATTTAAGTGTTATATTATGTACCTTTTAATGTTTTTAATTTTTATGTGATTCTAATGATGGATGTGATTATGAATATGATGTGATTATGCTCACGATAATTGAATTACATTTGCAGGAAACTGAACCCCTTTCAGGAGCATACCGCACAGTCTCATGGATCGACAGGTATAAGTCAATACTCCTTATAGATAGTCTATTTAATATACTTATCAATAGTAAGATTGATGTCTTCTAAGATCTCCCCCATTTGTAGGTACCAGTGAATAGGTATTTGTCAAAAGTGTTTTCCTCGACTGAGGGAAATATAGGAATAGAAGAGGAAAGTGAGACATGCAGTTTATCTAGAATAGGAAGATTAACTAGAGGTTAAAGGACTAGAAGGAAATTCAATAAATGGATGAAATTTTTCCTTGCTCAAGGGGGGTCATGTTCTTATGATGATGAGATGGAAAGTGACATCGAGGTGCCCTTGAGGTACCAACATCTTCAGAAACATTGGGTACCCAAGGAACTTCCTCCAATAAACACTGATTTTTGTGTTAACGAGAGGATATATCACATAGCACCATCATCACTACATGGTTTGGGCCTATTTTCTATGGACGGCATAAAGGTGTCTTACAAAAAAGTTTCTGAATTGATGGAGTATGTTGGACCATGTTACGATTACAAAGTTGGATGCATATTGTTCAATATAAAAAAAGGTATGCGTAGGTATGCCCTCTCAAAAAATTATATACAACAGCAAGACAATAATCAAAGTAAAAGTGTGGCTATATACATTGATGGAAGGCCAAAAGCAACAGGGAATATTGCGGGTTTTATAAATAGTACATGACCTAGGTCAACTATAAAGCAAGCCAATTGCATATTTGAGGCATGTGAGGGAAATCATGTATTCATCTATGCGATAAAATCAATACGTGCAGGAGAAGAGCTTCTTATTGATTACAATTTGAACCGCATATATACAAATGAGAATACTATCATGGGGGTGTTACATACTATTAAACCAACTTCTAATCAATGACTCCAACATACCATTTAGTCAATAAATTTGTGGCTAACATTTTTATACTTGATCCTTGACATAGGGGCACAATATGGAGCAACCACCCGAAGGGGATGCTGGTGATGTTCCTGGCTCATCTACACATGAGCAAGTAAAACTCATTGTAATTGTGCAAACTAGATAGAAGCAAAATCTTATTTTTTTAATGTTGTTTTCTTCATTTTTTTGGAGTAATTTTGATAATACTAATACTATTGTTGTCATAGAGGGCCAGTGGTTAGATGGAGGGAAAGGAACCTACAGTACCTGATCAGCAACCCCCCCTAAGGAGGACCCTTTTTATATTGATTTAGTAGACACTGATGACCTAATCGGTTCAACTAAAAAGTTGCTAACAAAAATTGGCAGATAAATTTTACATTTGGCAACCATAAAGCCTACTACTCAAAAAATAAGAGAAAGGGGATCTGAATTGATGCACACCTCTGAAACCTTAAAAGTAAGTATTAATGGAATTTTTAATTATAAGAAGAGTTCAATAATGGTTCTTATGTTATGCTCTTTTATGGCATTAATTAAAATATGGATGCGTTGTCTTTACAGAGTTTTTTGCATGATTTCGAGCCTCATTCCCATGATGAGGGTGCTCCAAGTGGTTCAGGTAGATCGCATGTTCCATTCCCCACTTTTATTTTCCACTGAATATATATAGGAATGATCATAATCATTGATAATACATACTCAAAAAATGCTTTTTTTTAATGCTCTAACAATATTGTCCATGCTAGTCCACGAGTTCTATATTTATGCATGCTCTAACAATTTTATTCTTCAGCTTCACATCAATTGAATCCTATGATGACACTACCTCCATCCAGGACAACAACAAATCTCTTTTCAATTGTTGAGTCAGCAACATGTAGCTTACAGGCATCAACTGTTGCACCATCTGCTGGTACACAAATCCCTCTTTTTCTCTCTTATGACAGCAACAAACAATTTTTTTTTTACAACTTTTTAACATCAATTATCATTTGTTCTTTTATACTTCATGACAAAGACTTATGAAACTTATGAAACTTTTTGTAGCAGGAGCTGCAGCATCATTTCCTGGATGTTCATATGTTCCTAGTACGAGAACAGTGAAGGATGTCATATTGATCGTCAGCAACGATGAAGGCATTCCATTAAAAGTAGCCAAAGTTCTAGGTACTTTAAAGTTATTATTATTCTATAGTGATATAATAGTAATTTATTTTTTGATCACTCTTCATTAACTAATGATCCCATGATTGTTTTGTAGGGAATGATGTTTTTTGGAGAAAACTTGGTGATGAGTGTTTGCGAATATTCGGGCCCACCCTGCGTACTTGGTGGAACATCATATCCTAACTAAAACCCCAAACCACTATTTTGATTTCATATCATTACTATAATAGTTTTCCTTTTCATCCATTTCTTGAACTATATTAAAGTTAGCTTCACTTCATTTATGAGTCTAACATTTTTTTTTGTACTTAAAAGGTGGAATAACCAACACAAACCATTGAAGGATGATCTTATAGAGAGCATGACCCAACTCTTTGGACCTCATGCATTCAAGAGAAACAAGCTCCTTGAAAAAGATGGTTTATGTTTGAAGAATATTAGGGACTAGTATAGAAAAAATTTACAGGATAACCCCAATACGAGCATCCGCCCTATGATCCTGAGGCTGAGTGGCAAGCTCTGATTTTGGATGGAAAGTATAAAGCTGACAAGAAAAATAATATTACACCAGTGGAGAGTACAGCAAGGTATGTGCTACTATTGAGAATCTAATTATGTAATAATTAACCTCTATATTTATACTATCTAACATATTTCAAACTTTTCATAGATTTCCTAACACATCAAAGGCAACAAAGGCAAGACTAGAAAAGCATGAGACACACAAGCTCGGCTCTGGTGGTTTTTCAAAACTTCAAGCAAGAGTTGTAAGTATTAGTAAATGAAAATTTGTATCAAATTTTTTATATAATGTGATTGGAAATGCTAGGATAGACTAGCTTTTCTATGCTCATGATCCTCAATTTGGATCTTAGTGTTCCTCCACACCAATATATGATGCAGAGTAACACACTTTGGAAGCACTGGTGTAAGATAAAACTCCTAGGCTTAGTTTTCCACTTCCACTAAGAGATTTCTCTTATCTCCTAGTATCCTATGCTTCTATAGGATCTCCTAATAGGATTAGATCATTAACTAAATCCTATTCACTATTTACTACAAGAGTCGCACCTTGAAAACTCCACCTTGGATGATCCACACCTTAATTTTGGTTCTCTTTCTCACTTTCACTTAGATGGATCTAAGTGCCAAATCCACTAAAACATCACATGCCTTAATCCTATATTATAGGCTTCTTATCCTCACATATTTTGAGGATCCAAGATCATTCATGATCATCATATTTATTTAATAACTATTAACCATTCTTAGGCCTAAGACATATTAATGACTCAATCTCCCTAACTCCTAACATTAAGAATTTAAATAACAACTAACAAAGGCTATTTGTGTGACCTTAGTCTTAGTGACTAATTCACCTAGCCAACATAAAACAAGACCTTCTAAGTTCCTCAACCAAATTACACTAACTTCTTGACTTGACTAGAGTCAAGTACAAGCCAAAATTGACTAACTAGTAGAGGTTAACCTAGGTGCTCCTGAACCAAGCACCAACAAACTCCTAGCACCTTGGAACAACTAAGAAATTCAAGTTATCACCCGAATCCTCTATTCTCTACAAGAAAATTCAAGGCTTGATTCACCTTCAAACAACGAACTAATCTACTGTTACAATGTCTGCTCCTTTAATTCATGGACCTAACTCATCACATAAGGCTTCATACTAGTTACTTCTCCCTTGTACCATTCAAGGCCTCATACACCCAACCTTGACACAAAGTGTTTTGGACAACTCCAACCCTCTAACATAAATAGAAACCAAAACAAACATCAACACAACCCAAAACAAATTAGGTCTAAGGAAAACTTGTTGTTACCAGTGACAAGGGAAATTGCAACACTTGACCTTTATTCTACACACCCAACCAAGAGTGAAATTGGATCCTCTAGGACTCCCAAATACCAACGATAGTTTAGAACAACTCCAACATGACCAAAATAAGGTGTAACAACGGATGGAAACCCTGCTAACTATTTACCATTTCCTTTTGATATTTTAACTACCCTCCATTGGTTGATGAAACAATGAAAGTAAAATTCACCATACCACGCAAAATGTAGGGCTCAGAGTTCAAGAGATGCCTCATAGAAGAGGATAAGAGAATTGGCTTCCAACAAGGCTATAGAGCCGTGGTTGAATGGCTATGAGCTAAAATCAGTAGTGTGGAAGGTTCTAATAATGATGCATCTGAGCCATAGGTAAATAAGCTAAATGAAATTTATTTCAAATTGAATACTTTACCAATTAGTCTATTTGATGTCAAGTTCCAATATAAAGTGAGTATATCTGTTTTAAGCAAGCAATGATAACAATGCTTAGGATGTTGGAATGCAGCCTGACAATCCTTCTACACAATCTGTGGATGTTGAAGGTTCACATGATGTGCATTCTAGTGGTGGAGGTATACATTTGCTATTAAATTTTTTATATGTAATTGCAATTGGTATTTAATGTTTTAATGTTATTTTAATTTTTAAAGTATAATGTTGATGTGTGTTTTATGATCGCACCAACAACAAAATAAAATATGAAGGTATCTTATCCTTTCTTGAGCAAAACCCCCTATATAATTAGATTGTGAAAGATCATACATGATTCCAAGGTTCTTTACCAGTCATGTCTTGACTTGTGATAAGTTCCATGGTTGATGTGATATGTTGGTGTCATAAAGGGACTTACATTTAAATTGTTCTTCACCTCCACAATATTGATTGAAACTACATCGCTTATTGCAATTTTGCTATGCTTTTTCTTTGAATGATATAACTGAAGTAAGTGCCCATTGTGTAAGTCCACTGAGGAAGAGGGGTGAAATGAATGTCCACTATGCATTAAATGTCTTGCACCATGTAAGTGTGCTAGGTGCCATGTAGGTGTGGGTCTTTTCTACCCACATCATTTAATAGGTTGCTATACTTCAAAACTTTAATGTATGTCCACTGCATCTCTTAATAGTCCCATTTCTTCCTGCTATTTTAGGAAAAGTCGAGGATGTGAGTAAGGTTCAAATATTTCTTTTTAGTGCAACAATGCCGAACTGTGTAAAGCAAGTGGGTTTTCTGACAGTGCTCAATGTGGACTTTTAATTTTTTTTAAAGCATGTACGTTGTTTATTTGTAGCAACTACAGTACATGCTGACACTTGTACTTTTCAAGTTGGTTTCCATATTTTCTTATTGCATGCTAACACTTGATACCTTGTTTTTACCTCTTCAACAGATTGCATCAAAATTCTTTAAACTTGATAGAAAAATTGCAGATCTTGTTGGTGATGATAAGATGAAGGCAAATGCAAGTGTAAGGCACATTGTTCTTCCCTACTTTTATAAATCAAGAGCAACGGTTATACCAGATGTCATTCGATGCTACAATAGGTTGGACGAGAAATATATGATCTATGTATTTGGAAATGGTTTTTGTAAATTTTGATTATTGTATTGTCAAGCATCTCTCATGAGCAACTCCATTCTTAATCGGAAGGTAAATTCTTTTTTACTTTTACAGTGGGGGACACAATATTATTTCTTAATCTGAGCTTGCTGAATCATTTCTTGGTAAAGCTCATGCATTGCATGGAGATATACAATAGTCACAACGCGAAGTAGGTTATACTAACTCTTAGATGTGAACTGTTTGTCTTTAAAATGCTTTGTGATGAATGAGGATACTTGTTACAAGTGGGAGGCTTGTCAAAGATGGTGTTTACTCACCTATTTGTGTATCTTTAGATTCAATAGAATTTTTTGGATATTTTTGAGATATTTAATGTTTGAGATACTTGCACTATTGTAACCAAAGAGAGAACATCAGTCAGTTGTGCTCAAGTAACGGTGGTCATGTATTTTTTCATTTCTGTGAAAAAGGCACCATGCCCATACAGATGGGATGCAATGAAAAGTGTGAATTATTAAAATTGTGGAGTTATGGTGTTTTCATTTGGTATGGGATTTTTGGGAGCCTAGGTATGTTTTGTGCAGTTTTTAAAAAAAGAAAAGATTGTGAATGTATATGACAACCAAAAAACTGTAACATATTGATATTAAATTACATTGTATAATTTTTTTGAAGTATTGAAAAATCCATATCAATATCATCCTCTGAATAACCTATCAATATGTTCTTTTTTAATTGATGTTTGAGAAAGTTACTAGTTCAGAGATCAGAAATTGATGAGATTATCTGGTGATTTGATAGTGAGAAATAATGTTTGATTGAATGAAGACCATATATTCTAGTTTTATCAAGAAGGAAGCAGGAATGGTTTTGTTCAATCAAATATTGAAGTCATTGGCTGAGAAATGGAAAAGCATTTTGTTAGATATGGTTGCGATTCTCTGTTGTGCAGCTGCAATCATTGTTCTTATGACTTGTCAAAGTGGTGTTCAAGTAAGCAAATTTTTCTCCTTCACATTTGTGTTCAATCAGTAGAGGGTTCCCTTGTTTCTTGTGGCATCTAGAACTCATGAAATGAAAGGAACACTATCATCAATGGTTTTTTACTTTGAAGTTGAAGCAGGCATCCTAGCTTGGAGGCACTATGAAGATTGGTGCATTGGTCAAGATAGATGCACAAGATTGCCTCTATTAAAATAATATCCTCACTTAGCTCAAATAATTGAAGTTATATAACCTCAAAAATGCTTGATCCTTTAACATTTACTAAATTTGGATGGTGCATTCACCAAATGGATGTGAAGATGCATTTTTTGAGTTGGAATCTCCAAGAGGAAGAAAATATGTAAGTACTCGAAGGATTTGAATTTCAAGAAAGAAAGAAGTAAATATGTTAGTATCCACAGATTATCAAAAGTAGGTCAATGCATCTCAAGAGTATAGTAGATTATAAAGAAAGTTCAAGGAGATTCCTAGAGCATCAGTTATGTCAATTGATCAAATCATTGTATGGGTTGAAGTAAACTCCTTGTGCAGGGTACAACACAGATTGATTAGCACCTTTGAGCTCATGAATTATGTCAAAGTCTTTTAGACAACAACTTTGCACACTTTTAAATTGTACTCTTAGTAATTGAATATGCACAAATTAATATTCAATGTGTGTGTGTTGAGCAACTCGACATAACTTTTTTTCATTATAAAACTACATTGTTAGAAATACAATAACAATAATCTTTACAATTCCAACTCTCTTGTTGTTTAATTACACTTTTGTATCAAACACAACTTTCAAACTGCTAGTTTCTTTTGTATATTAATATGTGCACATGAAAATACTATCATGCCATTTATTTTTTAAATAGTGCATGATGTATATTTTCTTAGTAATTACTTCAATTTATTGAAATCCATTAATGCCTTGTATTTTAATCATACAGATTTTGAGATCTGGATTTTACATTCAAAGGAGTTGTAGAGTATATTTCTAACTTCTACCAATTTCTAATTATAATTTTGCAGGTGCAAATTGGTACACATTCATTTACATTTGATCACGTGTATGGCAACACTGGTTCTCCATCATCAATTTTTTTTGGAGAATGTGTTGCTCCACTTGTTGATGGTTTATTCCAAGGTTATAATGCCATAGTTCTTGCATATGTACAGGTGTGTGTCATCTCATCATGGCACCTACATGTTGGTTGATCGATTTCTTTTTTAAATCCCTAAACATGTAAAACTAAATTTCACAGATCCAATCTCTAATCTCTAAACTTTTAAAATTTAATAAAATTCATATTCTTACTTGTTTATTATTTGACATGTTGTTCCTGGAATCATGATTGTAACTTAGTTTCATCACAATGATCCTTATGAACTTACATGTACATTCACTAACAATGTAAGTTTATTTATCAAATTTCAACACTCTCACCATAATTTGAACTACATTATCTCATGATTGTTGCAGAGTACCACTGCTCACATGTGAAATAGGGATCTAGATTACTGAACCCTTCTTAAAATTAGTTTCATTGAATTAGTATATGTTATGCTATCAGTGGGTGTGTAATTTGAGCATGAGAATAATGTCATATCTATCTACGTGTTTTTCCTAAAAAACTTTTGAAATATAATTTCTATAATTTTTTTAAATTAGAGTAGATGAATAATTCTATAGGAAAAGGTGTTGCATTTAGGGATTTATTGATAGGTTTGGACATGAACAATTTTCTATTTCTAGTAGATTATAATGATGATAGTATTGGATTTTTTTCCATGTTTAATTTTTCTCATGATTCTTGAACTTTCAAGTTGTTGCTTCACAAGATTGACCTAAACTTATAAAGGATGCAAGTTTGTTCTATGTATGCTCAAGCACATTGGAAAGAATTGACTTAAGAGATAGAAAGATCATATGAGGGGCACTATATCTGCACTTTCAACTCCCATGCATTGCTATATATTTCATATTCTGAACAAAGGAAAAAACCATATATTCAAAAAAACACAAAAAAAACATAAAACTTTCTTTCACCAGTATGAGTATACTTATCTATATTGTTTAATTGAATCACCTATTGCTTATGAGAAGAGTCTATTGCATAAAATATTTGGTGGCCAACTCATAAGTCAAGTTGTGATTTTTAGGTGTTTATATTTTCAAAATTTTTTGTACTTTGTTAACAAGGATGAGTGAATGTAAGAAGATATCAGAAGAAGTTATTCATATCTAAACATCATCTTTTTTAATATTAGCGAGGGAATAGAGAGGGGCTTATAGACACCTCCAAGATTTACTGTTCATTTCATAAATGGGATTTTTTGAGTCACTTAAACCTTTCAAAATTATTTTTATGCTGGGAACTCTAGGTTATAGTCTTAGAAAAGTATTTTATTCATTAAAAATTGCTTCAACCTGGCTTGTAGGTGAAGTGCACACAATGTTCTTATTGCTCAAATAAATTTGATCCTTTCTTAGATTTGAGCCTAGAGATCATTCGAGCAGATTCCTTGTTGAAAGCATTATCCCATTACATGGCAGTGGAGCAATTAGATGGTGGTGTGAAAAGAGATCAATGTGAATGATGCAAAGTAAAAGTGAAGGCTCTAGAACAAATCAAAATTGATAAAGCACCACATGTTCTTGCAATTCATCTCAAGCACTTTAGTGTAGTTGGTTCTGGAGGAAAAATTGACAAAAAAGTAGACTTTGGTTGTACGTTGGATCTCAAACCATTTGTTAGCAGTTCCCATGTAAGTAGCCCTTGCAATATTATTTGCCAGTGGATCACATTTTTAGTGGAATCTAATAATATAGTTTTTTTAATATCTACTGGTTTTTTAATAAAATTTTCACATTTGAATGATATTCTAGTTTATCTATCTATTGATCAATCACAGGAGGGCAATTTTAAGTACACTCTTTATGGTGTTCTTGTTCATGATGGCTGGAGCACACATTCTGGTCATTATTTCTACTTTATTCATTCATCCACAGGCATCTAGCATGCTTTAGATGATAATCGAGTATACATTTGCTACAATTGTGAAGACATGTTTAATTTTGTGGAGCAAGCTCATTATAATTTGTGTATAACATAATACACAAAAGAACTACAATTTTATGTAGAACCTTTTCTTTATATGGTAACACTAATTATATTGAAGTTTCTTAGACTGATTGAAGTTATTCTTATGACATTTTGTACTCTAGGTCTATTCAGTCAATGAGAAAAGTGTTCTTTCCCAAAAATCTTACATGCTATTCTATATACGAGATAAGAAAACTAGCATTCAAACAGCAGGTGGGTCTGAATCTCAGTATAATGGCTCTAAACTAAAGAAGAGGGTGCCATTGAACATTGGACATCCAAAGGAAAACCACTTACAAGATTCATATGCCCTCCAGGTGATAGAAAACATGCATTCTTTCCAAACGACAACAATCTCTTTTACTATTGCAGGTGTAACAAAGATACCCCAACAGGTAGAAAATTTGTCAAATGTCAATTTCATTTTAGAAAGTCTAGAAAAGAACACAAGTTCTGACCAGTCATGTAGTAAATCCAGATCATTAGTAGATCATGGTGCTACATTACAGATGGTGCCTCCAAGAACCAATGGTATTCAAACAAATAATGTCTTCTAGTCAAGTCATACCATAAGTAATGGATGCACATCGAATGTGTCTAGTAATAATGTTAAGAAGCAAGAATCTGAAATAAAGGGAACTGATTCTGTGGGTAATTTTAATATTATGGTTGTTAGACATTCTCAGAACTGTGATGTGAGCAATGATAATGAGAACTATATTGGTAGAAATTATGAAGCTTATTCAAAAATCAATGGTAACAGATCATGAGAATGTCAAACATTCTACAAATGGTTTGACAGGTATTATTACTCGGCATCATGCTACTAAACTTCCAAAAAATGATTCAAATGGTAAACTTGTATCTGGTGAGCATCTAAAGAATGGTAGTGTGGTCCACAATTCTATAGATAATGAGAGTGAGGCTGCTAAGCTCCTATCCTTGGAAGATGGTTCCTTATTTCAGGTGCTTGTTTTTTGTATTAATGTTGTAGTGTATATGTTTGTTTTTGAGAAAATTGCTTTTAGTCTGAATGAATCTTTATATGTTCCTTTTGACAGGGAGGCAAAAATGGTACTTTGCTCTATAAGGGAAGGGAAATGAATGGGTCATGTGTAAAAGCTATGCATCCACATAGGTTGTAGAAATATAGTCAAGAAACTAAATGTATTTCCAGCCAAAAGTACCAAAAACACCATGAGGACAACCACTACCTCGTTAGTAGAAATAGATTGAAGCTTATGAAGCATCTTCCATGTCCTCGGTTTTTACAAGCATTGTCTTTCAAGGGGCATTTTCTTCTAAGAGGAATGCATATTTTGAGGAAGAAAAGATCCAATGAAAGGAATAAATGCACAAAGTTACAGCTTAAGAAGGCTGACATTTTTCTTAAGCAGAAACACTCTACAAAAATGCCTTTTGGAAAAGAGTATCCAGCTGTGAAAAGTTTTGCATGTTTAGTTGCTTCTAAGTATCCACAACAATCCTGTGGAAAGGGTTTGTCAAACAAAATAAATGGTTGTGTTTCTATGCAGCAAATTGAGACATCAAAAATTACAGCTGGTGTGGTTCAAAATGGGTGTAACATTGCTAATGTTTGTGGCTGAAGCAACAGGCTGAATATGCTTGTGGCGGGGTCACTATGTGGTGATAGCAGTTGGCTTCGCAGCCATAGTGGCCCCGTCGCAATGCTTGCCGTGGACATCGCAATTGCGATGTCCACCCGACCATTGCAATGGGCCTTGCATTACAAACACAGCGGCATCATCACAATGATTGCATGGACATCACAATTGCGATGCTCATGCAAGCATTGTGATGACCATCAGCGTCGCCACCACAATGACCCTGTCGCCAGGTGCCGACGTGTCCCTATCACAATTTGTTGTGGATGTTGCAATTGCGATGTCCAAGGCAATTATTGGGACGGCTGTCGCCATAGTGACCCCGTCGCTAGATGCTGACGCAACCCTATCACAAATTGATGTGGACGTCACAATTGCGACGTCTAGGGAAAGTATTTGGATAGCTACCACCACAGTGACCTCGTGGCCAGATGTCGTCGTGACCCCGTTGCAATGCTTGGGGCAAACATTAAAATTGCAACATATGCCGCATGCATTGCGACAGGATTCATGCCATTATAAAGTGGTTTCATTGCAATGAATGGGCATCAAAATTGCAATGGCAGAGAATAGACGTCGTAATTTGTGACTAAAAAATAATGACGTCTATTACTGTACAGTGGTGACACATTGCGTTCATAATTGTGACACTTGGCCATCGCAAATCAATGCCAAATGTATTAGTGGTTGTTTGAACCAAACAATGTTGTAACAATTTACTATTTCTACCACATATTTTTCCTCTGCTATGGATTGAGAAGTACAATTCTACTTCTTTCTTGCCTAAGATACTAGTCTTATACTAAGAAAGAATGCTCCACCACTAGTGTTTTTTTTGTCATCAAGGCTTCTTGCCCAATCAACATTAGTAAATACTTTTAAATCCAAATTGCCTTCAAGTTTGTACCATAAACCATATTCTTTAGTACCTTTCAGATACCTCATGATTCTCTTGATTGCCATCATGTGATTTTCTTTGGGATTTGCTGAGAATCTTGCCACTATTCCAATTGCTAGAGTAATATCAGGCCTTATGTGAACCTCATATTGCAATTTTCCAATCATTGATCTATAAGTAGCCTTATCCACTTCTTTAGAATCATAATTTTTGGAAAGCTTATGTCAAGTAGACATAGGTGTTCCAACTGATTTTAAATCTTTCATTCCAATTTTTTTCAATATCTCCTTGATATACTTCGATTGAGTGATGTAGTTACCATTCTTGTTCTACTATATTTGCAATCCAACAAAGAATTTTATTTCACCAAACATGGACATCTCAAATTCTTTGCTCATTTCTTCTAAGAATGCTTTGCATAGATCATCATTTCCTTTAAATAAAGTATCATCAACAAATATTTATGCTAACACAATCTTCTTATCTGGTCCTTCCTTGATATATAGACTACATTAGTCCTTTGAAAACCAATATGTACCAAGTAATTATGGAGTCTTTCATACCAAACTCTAGGAGCTTGCTTGAGAACATATAAAGCTTTTTTTAGTTTAAAAACCATGTCTTCTTTGCTAGGATCTACAAAACCTTCTAGTTGCTCAATGTAAACTTCCTCGTCGAAGATTCCATTCAAGAATGCAGATTTAACATCCATTTTATATACCTTAAATCCTCTATGTGTTGCATATGCTAGTAAAGTTATAACACCTTCAAGCCTCACTACAAGAGCAAAATTTTCACCATAGTCAATACCTTCTTCTTGAGAGTAACCTTTGCATACTAGTCTTGCTTTGTTTCTTGATACTTTTCCATCTTCATTCAGCTTATTTCTAAATACTCATTTTGTACCAATTACATTTTTATCCTTGGGCATAGGAACAAGATTCCAAGTTTTGTTCTTCTCTATTTGTTCTATCTCTTCATTCATTGCTTCAATCCAACTTTCATCTTCTAGAGCATCTTTAACACTTCGAGGTTCAAATTCAGCAAGTAAATATGTACCTTTTAATTTGCTTCTTGTCATTGTTCCATCATATTTATCTCTAATGATCTGATTAGGTGCATGATGTCTTCTTACATATCTTGCTAATATAGTCTCCTTGGTCTTTGAATGATTTCCATCATCTTCTTGAATTTCAATTTCAAGCTTGAGTCCTTATGTCTGTGACTCGAGTCCATCAGGCTTTGTTTGAACTAGCTTGGTAGCCTCTGATTGTGACTCGAGTCCTTGCAGCTTGGGTTGTACTATCTACAACTTGGTAGCTATTGGTGTTTCTATGAACTTGAGAATTGAAGTATCTTTTCTTTCAGATAGATTAGGAAGAGTATCAAATTCATAGTAAAAAACTCTTCTGTAGTTTTCACATTCCTTGTTTCTTTCTTCTTCACTCTTTTCTGCATACTCATAAATTTTAACATGTGTACTCTCTATGATTTTGTGAGTAGATAAATTCAAACATCTATATGCTTTGCTTCTGTAGGAGTATCCTAGAAATATTCCTTCATCACCTTTTACATCAAATTTTCCTTTGTTAGATTCCTTCAATATGTAACATTTGTTTCCAAACACCTTCAAGTAGCTTACATTAGGTTTGTAGCCATACCATAGTTGATAAGGTGTCTTGCTTGATAACTAAACTTTGTTAAATTTGATAGCTTCCTTCTAGTATTTGAGAGAATTTTTCTTTTCAATCATCAAGGTTCTTGCACAATCCATGATAGATCTATTTCTTCTTTCTACTATACTATTCTATTATGGTGTCCTAGGAGCAAATACTTGTCTTTTGATTCCTCTTTCAATGCAAAAATTTTTGAATTTATGGGAAATGAATTCACCACCTCTATCTGATCTTAGGCATTTCAACTTCTTTCTAGTTTATTTTTCTACTCTTGCAAAATACCATTTGAATTTTTGAAAAGCTTCTGATTTTTCTTTTAGGTACATTACTGTCATCATCCTAGAGTAGTCAGCAACAAAGAGAATGGAAAACATTTCTCTACTATAGTTGTATATTCCAATAGGTCCACATAAGTCTATATGAGCAATTTCCAAGACTTCTTTTGACTAATAGTCTTTGCTTTTGAAGCTTGTCTTTCCCATCTTACCAATTTGGCAATTCTTACATAGGCCCATGTCAGGCTTCTTCAAACTAGGAATACCTCTTACTCTTTTATGTTTGTTTATCTTATCCAGATTTTCAAAGTTCACATGAAATAGTCTTTTGTGCCATAACCAACTTTCTTCTACTTGAGCAATAAAACATGAACAATCGCTAAGATCAAGATAAAATAGATTACATTTTTTTGTTTGCCAAAACTAACCAAATTTATTTTCCAATCCAACAGTTTGGCCTGTCCATTCATGAATTCTACCTTGACTCCAATGTTATTTAGTTGTGTCACACTTCGTAGATTATGATTTATTCCTTTAACCCAATAAGCATTATCACACACAAGTTCTTTAGTTAACAAGATGCATCCTTTTCCTTTTATATTACAAGGTTCATTGTTTCCAAATCTTACACTACCTCCATCATAATATTCCATATGCTCAAATTTTATTTTGTCACTAGTCATATGATTTGAGCAGCCACTATCAATAATTCATATATCATTTTTTTTGACATGAGAGATAAGTGTCATCTTATCTCCTTCATCATCAAATTCATCTTTCACAACAATATAAACCATTTCATCTTCACTGTTATTAGAATATTTAGCTATGAAGCAAGATTTCTTACCTTTGTCCTTGAAGTTCTTGTAGTTCTTGGAATCTTTCTTGCCTTTATGCTTGTTGCTTTTCTTTTCATCCTTCATTTCCTTGTTTGGACACCTAGTAGCAATGTGACCAATTACTTCAAAAGAAAAGAAAATAAGAGTAACTTTAATTTTGTACATCCCTCTTCCTTTGGAATACTTTCTTGCAAGTAGGGCTTCAACAACTTCAAGATCACTATCTAAACTTTCTTCTAATGATCCATCTTCTTCATTTTTTGATTGACTGAATTTTGACCTTTTACTCTTTCCTTTGAGTCAGAGTTTAACTTTGAATGCAAATTCAATATTCTTTAAAGCATGAGCATAGCTATCATAATTGTCTAACTCAAAAGTTGTTAGTCTTCTAACTAGAGCATCCAACCCTATATTATTAGTTAGATCACATCTCATTTCTTGAATAACAGATACTCTAATTGCATAAATAGGAAGAAGAGCTCTAAGCACTTTACTTGCAATAGTTTTTTCCTTGATGTCTTCTCCAGATTCTTTGATTGCACTAACACTGGCCTTGATTCTTTTCACATATTTTTCAATGTTTTCATCTTCTCTCATTCTCATTTGATCAAATTGTCCTCTAAGACTTTCTTCTTTGGCTCTTCTCACGTTATCATCTCCTCCATAGATATCTTTCAGTTTGTTCCATACATTATAAGCATTTTTACAGTCTTTAACCTCATCATATTCAGCATAACTAAGAGCAAATGCAATATCAATCATCATGATATTATGATTCTTCTTTTTAGTAATATCTTCAATTGATAATGTTCCAATGGGAGTCTTATATTTAGAATCAAGATACTTGCAACCTAAATCATTGATGGTAGCCAGATGTAATCTCATCAATCCTTGCCACACTACAAAATTATCTCTATTCAGCTTGGGAATCTCTCTTTTGTAAGACATCTTAATCTTTAGCTTAGGTCCTTGAAACCTTATCTGCAAATACCAAAAGCTCTGACACCAATTGTTGAAAATATAAGAGAAGTAACTAAGAGGGGAGGAGTGAATTACTTATTACAAAAATAAATCCTAGATCCCTTTTGATGTCAATACAAAATGCAAACAAATAATTGAATACTATTGAAGCTTGATAAACACAGAAAATGTTGTAACTCAATAGCAATTAGATTAGTGCAGCAAAAGATTAACTTATAGGCCATTAGATTTTATCTGTGATTATCATTACTTAAATTTAGTTGCAAACACATAAAGAAAATAGCAGGAACACATTTGACACAAGGATTTAACATGGAAATCCAATTTGGGAAAAACCACCAATAGTAACTAGTTACTGATTTTCACTCTTATGAAGTGAGCTCTATTAGGAGCCAACCTTGTTAAAGGTTACAAAATGCACTGTTAGGTGTGACCCTATTAACATATTTGATCACCCTATTAGGACTGGCCTAGTCAAAGGTCTTGAGAACAATTCAATGGAATTGTCACCTTGTTAGAGGATTTGAAAATAGTTGTTAAGCTAACTCTATTAAGAGATTTAGATCACTACTACAATGGTTAGAGAGTAACAATGAGTTGACCTAATTTAAATGCAACTTGATTATTGATTTTAGATCTCTATTTAGGCTTGTACTTTATCCTTTTTGATTGAATATGGCTTTGTTGCACCACAAGGATATTCTACTTATCAAATTCACTTCTTCTACTTACCAATAGATCTTCAATCATATCACCATAATTCACATATTCTCTTGCACTCACTTGTACACACTTTCTTCCACACATAGAAATCATAACTTGACTTTATACTTATACCTTTCACTCTATCAAGTCAGCTCAAATACAACTTACAATAATCAATATTCATCACATTAGTCAATTGGAATCAATAGATAGATTAATTAAGCTCAATACAACAAAGTAATAAAATCCTTTGCTAGCTGACCTTACTTGGTAGAAACTAACTCTAAAATAATTTCCTTTGTTAACCAACAAAAGCTTCGTTAACACTAAAAACTTACAAAAATTCTTTGGCAACCGAGTGAGCTCGGTTAGCACTAGTTCCATCCAACTTTCTTCTGTTACTTGAGTGAGCTCGGTTAACACTCTTTGCAATTTTTCCTTCAATGCCCAAGTGAACTCGGTAGACACTACCTTATGAACTGGGCAAACATAGAAATACTTGGTAGACACTAAGAACTATCTTTACTACCTAAGTGAGCTTGGTAAATACTGACTGATAATGATTATGATATTTTTGTAACATCAAAGACAACAGACAATTAATCAATTGTATTCAATAGAAACTTATAGTGTTGGCCAGTACAAAGTCACCAATTGGTGAGTCTCTCTAACCCTTGATTGTGGGATCAAACTGTCTACCGTGTTAGCTCTAAGTGGTTGGGTAAAGCCTAGTCCCAAGCTTATTCTATTTCTTGACCACTTGAATGTTCTCGGGCATGCTGAATGGAATTGACCCTAAGAGTCACTAAATGCCATAGGAAAGTGATCTTTGATGGGGCATATCTTTGAGTTCATATGAGGTATTGATGCAATATTAGGTATTATAGAATCATGTTGTCAAAACCTATAATAACCTCTCTCAATTTTTGGAGATTTGATTCCATTTTAATTTTGCGGACCCATCTTGGGTGATACTAAAACTCGTAGTGTTGGCCATTGCAAAGTCACCAATGGTGAATCTCTTTAACTATTCATCATGGGATCAAACTGTCTACTTGATTAGCTCTAAGTATCTAGTTAAACACTTTTTCCAAGATCAATCCATCTTGTTGACCGCTTGAATGCTTTTGGTTACACTAAATGAAATTGACCTTGAGAGTCATTAAATGCCATAGGGAAGCAATCTTTGATAGGGCATATCTCAAAGCTCGTGTGAGGTATGGATTCAATGTCAGGTGCTACAGAATTCTATTATCAACACCTAAAATAACCTCTATCCATTTGGGAGATTTGATTCTATTTTGATTTGTGGGCCCCATCTTAGGTGATGTCAAAACTTGTAGTGTTGGCTAGTATAAAGTTGCCAATTGGTGAATCTCTCTAACCCTTTTTCATGGGATCAAAATCTCTTCCCTATTAGCTCGAAATGGTTATGTAAACCCTAGTCCCAAGCTTATTCCATCTTGTTGACCACTCAAACATTATTAGGAATGCTAAATGAAATTGACCCTAAGAGTCACTATATGCTATAGGGAATTGATCTTTGATGGGCCATATCTTGGAGCTCATACGAGGTATCGATGCAATGTTAGGTGCTATAGAATCATGTTGTCAGCACCTACAATAAAATCTCTCTCTTTTTGGACATTCACTTCCATTTTGATTTCATAGCCCCATCTTGGGTGATGTTGAAACTTGTAGTGTTGGCTAGTAAAAAGTTGTCAATTGGTGAATCTCTTTAACCGTTCATCTTCAGATCGAACTCTCTACTTTGTTAGCTCTGAGCGGTTAGGTAAACCCTATGTCCAATCTCATCCCACCCTATTTTTTTCTTGAACATTCTTGGGCATTCTAGATAAAATTGACTGTAAGAGTCACTAAATATTGTGTGTTGATACTTGAAAGAATGAAAAATAGAGTGTAGTCAATGCATAGTAGATAATGACACACAAAAGATATGAAAGAAAAGATGCAACAACTATAGCTATAGGAATCATAAGAAGATCATATATAATGTGTTTTCATGAATGAATCTCTCAAAGAGATGGATAAGCAAGAAATCTTGATATCAAATTCCATGAATAAATTATAAACTTTATTTCAAGTCTTCTCATGTGAAGATAAAGTATGTATAAACTCTTGAGATGTTTATGATGACACTAAGATTCAAGCTTAGAATTTTACATAATGCAACCAACTCAAGAAATAATTTCAATATTAATTGTATAAAAGTAATAATAATTTAAGTCCTACTATTTTCATCCCAACAAAAACTCCAAATAAGTTAGTCATAATCAAAAGTACTCATAACTTGTACAATCTAAATACAAATTAGCATCATAGCCTTTTTTACATGTCAAAAGATACTATCAAAGATTATTATAATGATTCCTACCTTTATTTTGGATACTAATTATATTAAAATAAAATACATGAAATACATAAAATATAAACAAGAAAAACAAGATATATATTATGATAACTAATAATGTTATACATGAACAAACCAATGCATCAAATTTGTAAGTCTAATAATGTCATGCATAAAATATATAATGTCATGTATACATCAAATGTATGTTGAATATGTCCACTAATAGAAAATCCAAGATATGTGTTACTAATGCCTATATGGGTGTCCATCCATATATCTTCTCCTTCTCATGAGGGGAAGGAAACAAATCCCTAGAGGTCTTTGGTCATTGCATGGTGGGAGATGATGGGAATGATGGGTTCTTCCTCATATGCTCGCCCATCCTCTTGTTTAGGATCCTCTATAATGAGAGCTTATAAAAACAAAGTATATATGAATCAATAATTATTATTCATTGAAATCAAATATATGTCACAAAATTAATTATTTTCTTACCACCATCAAATAGTCACTCTGTACATCCACCTCAAAGGCTCAAGGATAATTGGGAGTAACAAGGCCCTAAAACAATACAATCAATATAATCACTTAATCATACCTATAAACATCATTTAAAATTTCAATGGTAACTATTATAAATAACAACAAAAACTATGAAAACTATTTCAAACCTCAGCCAATGGCTCTAAACTAACCATTATAGCAACAACTCCATGATCGATAGACTAGCAAAGATGAGGAATCTCTGATTTCAACAACTTCAAATCAAATTATATAATTTACATATATTTTTATAGAATATAATATAGTCAAATGAGTTAAATTAACATGAAAAAAGTTAAACCTCTACAAAGCTTATTTCATGCCTAGGCTCAGATTCCCTTGTGAATGTCAATGGTCTAGTAGAGAACAAATGCATGTGGATAAAAAAAAATTATCAATCCTTCATATGAATACTTCATAAATATTTGTATTAATTGAAATGATTAAATTGATACAAACTCGTCGACTCGTTGATAGGACATAAAATGGGGTCATAGAATCTTTACTAGGGCCATCAACACTATTATAATGAATTTTGAATAATGTCAAGACATGCTAATTTATTAGTCATTTATTGTACATATGAAATGTGATCAAATTAGTTTATTATAATTACAATTTACCTATGTGTCAATACTAAGTGTCTCACTTAGAAAGTCATTAGTGACTAGCCCATAATCCATAGTGTCTCCAATGTGACTACCAAACATGCATAAGGATCTACATGATGTACACAAGTGACCGTAGTTCATAGAAGTTTCCTCATCAACTAATTGACTGGCACAATGAATGAGGGTCTATGTCAAAGCATTGATAGTCCCTAGAGCACCAGTCTCTACATGTTCCTTCACAATTGAAGGAATAATGAAATGCTCACCTTGTGGCTTGACAACAAGCACCCTAGCTAGATTAGGGTCATGATGTACCCTCGGCCTCTCAAATAATGAATCTCCACCTCCACCCTAAGAATATAACATGTCAAAAAAATTGGGGATCTTCTCGAGGACAAATTCAGAATACAATTTCCTTAAGAAATATGTTGAAACATTAAGATTATTGTAGGGAGAGGCATCAAAGGTCATCCACTGTCTATCCTAGAAGTTATTTCTAATATTATCATGGATGCACCAGTGGATGGGGAATCTTTTACTTGTAGTTTTAACAATTTATTCTTCTCCTTTCTTTTTACGCAATGCACATATGTCATCTTTTTCTATGTCCTTATTTTTACATCTTCATAGGATAATTTTTTTGCATAATATATTCTTTGTTCTTCTCTCTTGACATGCCAAATATCCAACCACTAACATAAGCTACCTAGCTCACAATGGACTCAAGGGAGGATGTCAATTGTGCTCTCATGGGATTAGTTTTTCCACAATATTTTTAACCTACCAGTGATTGTTTCTAATTGAGTTTTCCCTCTTTCTATTTCATTCATTATATTGTCTTGGGTTTCAAGAGAAGGTCTTTCAATTGGTGGAGGTTGTGGAGTTTATTTTTCTTCCTCACAAGGGTTTTCATTTTGATCTTGTGGAGAGTTTTCATTTTGATTTTTTGGAGGATTTTGTTGATTAGGCTAGGGATTTGGTGGTTAAATTTTAAAAACTAAACAAACTTGAAGCAAAACTAAAAAAGACATACAAAATAATGCTAAAACATACAAAAAAATGAAAAATCAAGGTTAGAAGACATACTTAATGAACCCAGTCTTGATCTCTAGCAATGAGGAGGAGTTTTGAGGAGAAGAGTGAGTAGATCTTTCATGTTCTAGAAAATGTGTGCACATTAGGGTGTATAGAAGACTACCAATGAAAGAAATGGGAGGAAATGATATGCGTTGTGGGTTGTAGTCCTTTTATAACATTTCACATAGTGCATACACACTATAGCATGCATGTGCTATGTGGATCGCTCATGGACTCCACAAGCCTAAGGCTTGAGGAGCCCAAGCCATAGTGTGTGTATAATAAAGGAAACTTAAAAAAATTAATGGGGGTGTCATCATTTTGGCATCATAGGGTAGATCATCAGAAGTGATCAAGCTTTGTAGCCTTATCAAGCACACTTTATTGCTGCAGTAGTGAAGATTTTGTGAGTGTCATCCCTACTATAGTTTTACCTTCCCCTTGGAGGGTTTATGCATTACCAAATCTAGTGTTATGTGTTGATTACTTGTTTATATATTTCATTCATGTTAATAGACATTTGATTTGATATTTGATATTTCATGAAGTTGCATATTTGATAACATTAGATCTCGGGCAGAAGCAGGCTGAGAAGGCTAAGGAGGGAAGCATCGATGATGAGGAGGATCCAGAGTCTGAGGAGGTGGTGAAGGAGACACAGGAGGAAATAAAGGTCGATAGTGGAAAGAAGAAGCACGAGAGGGAGAGCTTGGAAGATGTGCGCTCTCATCATGAGGAGATGTCTATGTGTAGGTGCACTTTTAGTACGCCATTTAAAAAAAAAAACTTTTCAAGTTGCCTACCATAAAGAATTTCCCAAAAATTGTTCCCAGTATGCTTAACAAAGTTTCTATGAAGGATTGAATTATTTCTGGGTCCAAATATACAAATGTGGAAGCAAATAGAAGCCAAAGTTTATTTTTCCACCATGGAGAAGCACTTTTCTAATTTTTCAAAATGGAGAAGTCAACTTCGGGTTTTCCACCAAAGGAAAAATGAAGTGTAGTGGAAAAATCATTTTCCACTATGACTTTCATAGCACTTTTCTAATTTTCCACCATGGAGAAGCACTTTTCTATTTTTCCACATGGAGAAGCACTTTTCTAATTTTCCACATGGAGAAGTCATTTTCTAATTTTCCATGGAGAAGCACTTTTCTGATTTTTCGCAATGGAGAAGTCAACTTGGGATTTTCCACCAAAGGAAAAATGTGTAATGGAAAGCTCATTCTCTGCTTCGCCTTTCATAGTCATTTTCTAATTTTCCATTGGAGAAGCAAATATTTCATTTTCCAGCAAAAAGAAAAATGCATAGCGGAAAATTCATTTTTCACTATGACTTTCGTAGGCAAAGTCCAATTTTCCACATGAGGAGAGAAAAGGAAAATCTCAATCCAAAATGAAGGTATATGGGGTCTAGCATCAAGATTACTCCAGAAAAATAATTTGTGAATCAATCTACATCAAAATTGTGTCCACTACATGAAAATGGAAAATTCATTTTCCACTGCAACTTTCGCAGTCAAAGTTGAATTTTCCACCAAAGGGAGAAGACAAGAGTCAGATTTCCGCTATAAGAATTCCAGAGAATTTCTCCCAAATTTTAGCAGAGAATTAACATTGTAAGCATTAAAGATAACATTGTTGCAGATTGAAGACATGGATTATAGAGCATTGAAAGAACAATGGTTGGAAATTTTATTTTATTAATTCTGATTTTGTTGCAGTCATATAGAGCAGAATTCAGAAATTCATATCTTTTTACTCATTGATTATTTTTCCGATCACTCCAGTTAGGATGAAGATAACTAAGTTTGGAAGAACATATCAAAAAATGAGCTCAATCCAACAGTGGAATAAAAAGATATGCCCCACGAAAAATGGCTCATTTTTACCTGGCAGAACTAATTATTTTGTTGTCCACTCAATGAAGGAAAGATTTTGATATTGATTTAACATATTTAAATGTCAATTGTTAACATATCATTTAAATATGTTAATATCTATAATTATTAACTTTAAAAGTTAATAAGCATATCAGTTTTCAAAAGGAAAAATATGAGAAGTTGAAGAGACAAGATCAGTTACAGATGTGAAAAGTCACTGGAAGAAACCAACGGTTGCTGGAGAATGTATTTATTGTAAAACCTTTTCCATTGAGAGGGGCTTCTTTTCTGCAAGAGTAGGTATTGCTAGAGTAGAGGGAAGATAGTAGTTTATTTTATGTATTTCATTTCATGCATTGATTTCTGTAATAGATTTGGCTAGAGTTGCAGGCAAATAAAAATCAAAGCATTGTATTTGTTGTGTTCAAAACAAAGAAGAGTTTTGCTTCAAATCAGAGAATGTGAGTATTATTTTCTGAATATATTCAATCACAGTATTGTTGTGTTCAGTTTTGGACATTATCTTGCATCTTGCATCAAATAATGAATGTGTTGGAGATCAGAGTATTTGCACGTATTCCTATTGCATAAATCTGAATATTAAATCTTCATTTCTTCATTGCATTCACATAATTTTCATCTATATTGCATTACCGATATCAAGAAGTCATAGGAGTTGTGGATTCTTGGCATTGGCTAGATTTAGGAGTTAAAATCTTCCTGAGTTAGTTCTGTCTAGGGCTGGCTTGGTTTTCCTCTTCCGTCCTCGAGTTAAGAATGTACCCAATTAGTTTAGGAACAAACAAATTCATTGAATATCATTGATAAGGGAGCTATACCTTTCAATTCAGAGGAAATCTATCAATCTCATGATAAATTATCCAACTGTTGGTATCAAATTATTTCTCACAGGTTCGGGCATGTAAGAGTTACATTGAAAAGAACAATCTGTTTACCAACACTGTGCTGCCCCTTTCTCCTATCCATCTCCACCCTGAGGATCAAAAAGAGGAGAAAGCTGGGTATGCGGAATGGGAAGTGCAAACCAATGATAGGAGGAAAGTGTGGATTAATTTCAATGTCAAGATTGCCAAAATGGGAATCTTTAGGGAGGCCATGAATCCCCAAATCCTAGTGGATAATCAAGAAGAGCAGCGGCTAGAAGAATTAATTGATCCGGCGATTGTGGCTATTTCGGACAAAGCCAGGGAGACAGGGATGAATCTCTTAAATAATGATCGCAACAGCATGATTGATAATTTTAGATCAATAAAATGGCTCTTCCATGAGCTCGAGGAGGTTAAAGACCAGGTGAAACACATTGAGGCAACAAGGGAAGGAATGGATGCCAACAGGAGGACAGATTCAACTGATAGGCTCACTCTAGCAGAACAGAGGATACACAATCTAGAAAACTACAATCACAACCTTGCCAACCAGATGTTTTCCTTGTTAAGCTCCATCAACAACAAAATCATCTCTCTCATGGGCTGGATCAAAGACAAAGAAATGCACAAGGATGAGGATGGAAATGACAGAGACAAGGCCAGAATGGAGGACAACCTTGCAAAGGACAACTCCACTCCTACACAGGACTAGGGGAATCAAAGAGGGCAACAGATGGAAATGGAGGAGAATCAACAGGCCTTTGAGGCTACTCAAGTGATGCAAGATCTGGAGTGAAAGAACAAGGAATAACTCTTGCATGTTCCTTTGTTTTTTGTTGTCTTTTGGCTTTTTGTGCTAGCTTTTGGCCGTGGCTTTGCCTGTTTCCTTTTCCTGGTCTTTTCTATGTACTTTTTCCTTTGGTTGGGCTTAATGCTTATTATTAGCCTTTGAACTTAAACTTTTCTGGCTGGGCTGTCATGCTTATTATTAGCCTTCTTATGTACTAACTTTCAAGTTTCAAGTTCCCTGTAAAACCTGTTTATCTAATCAAAAACATACAAGGTCAAGGATAATGAATGGTGGATTAAGTATAAAAATGTTTTATGTTTGAAGTGGTAAAAGATCTAAAGATCTTGATTCACCACCCCCCCCCCCCCCCACACCCTTCTTAGCATCTTACTTTTCCACTAGATTTACAACAATTGGTATTAGAGCCTAGTTCTCTAAGCAAGAAGTCTAACCAATTGAGATTCAAAGATCTTGGAAATGGAAGCCTACAAGAAGGGAAAGGTTATTGAAATCAGAAGCTTGATTTGCATCTTGCATTTGAGCAAGTCAAGACTACAAAGGAGGAACTAAACAAATCCTTGAACAGAAAGAAGGATATGGAAAT
The DNA here is from genome assembly GCA_028749045.1 of Cupressus sempervirens. Taxonomy (NCBI): domain Eukaryota; kingdom Viridiplantae; phylum Streptophyta; class Pinopsida; order Cupressales; family Cupressaceae; genus Cupressus; species Cupressus sempervirens. The sequence goes on from CM053785.1 coordinate 606,429,877, forward strand.
CTAGAAAAATGACACATAGTACAAGGAAGAAAACATTGGAGATCTATGTGATGAAAGTAGATTTAGTAAAACTGATGCAACAATAGAAAACCTATTAGAGAAGAACAACACTGTAAATGAAGAGGTAAGAGCAATGAAAATAGAAAAAAAAATAGAGCTAATTAGGCTACATGAAGTTACTAAAAAAAACAAAAAGGATGCAGAAGAGAAGGTAATGGCTAATGGAAACAAAAGATAAATGGCTACAGATCTTGATGAAAGGATTAATGAGTACAAAGGTTGGCTCACAATCAATTTGACATCGTCAATTAGCTATTAAGTGCCAATCATGAGATTGTTAGGAAGGTGGAAGAAATTCCAAATCTGATATCTAAGAATAATCAACTAAAAGCTAAGTTGAGAGCTGAAAAAGGAAATCATTGAAATGATAAATAGATCTAGAGAGGTTGAGAGAAAACTCGATGAATATTTGAAAGCACGAAGAAGACATCATGACACTACTAGATTAGGCTATATCGAGTTCATATCATCTACCGAGAAAGGATAATCATCAAAGCATAGAGAAAAAGAGAATGAAAAACCAAAGAATAAGAAGGTTATGTATGTTATCAATGCGGTGAGTCAATCCGTACAACAAATATATGCAAGAGAAAAATTGGTAAGTCAAATCATATGCCTAAATTCAATGGCAGTTGTTTCAATTATAACAATCATGGACATCAAATACATGAATATAGATCAAAGATGAATAAGAAACAAGCTACATCTAGATTCGAAGGTTATTGTTACACATGTAAGAAGTATAGTCATAAGGCATAAGATTGCAGATCTAATGCAAAGGATAGTTGGACATAAGTAAAGGTGAAGATAATGCAACTAGTCAAGGAAATGCTATAAATAGGGATTATAATACTTGGGTCAATTGGCAATTTTGTGGAAAGTATGGACACATTGCAACATCTTGTGCAAGGATATATCTCAAAGGTAGATTAGGAATTTGGTGAAATTTTGGACCATTGTGTTTTAACTATTAGAAGGTCACCTAAGTAGAGATTGCATGAACCAAGCACTAACACCTAATGTTGAAGAGAAAAATGACAAAGAAAAGGTTAATGTTGAAGAACTGAGAAGCTAGATTAATCAAACCTAGAAGAAGAAATATGATGGAAGCAACAATGCAAATGGTGAATTTGTGATCATCCAATCCAATGGATTAGGTGATTCCCCCATCTTAAACTAGGATAAAGAGGTATATATCAAACTGTATTTTAATTTGTCAAATCTTACATCAATTCGTAAAATTGAATGCATGGAAGTCCAAATCAACATGATATTAGATGCATTAGGATATATTTGAAGTTTGAACAAAGTAATGTATTTAGATGCCAAGTTGATAAGTTAGTGATGACCGAGCACCAGTATTGAAGTCTTGAAAAATGCTAAGAAGTTGAGCATAATTGTTGATATAGATCGATTCATGGTATTGACCAAGTGAAATGGAAGGAGACTACCAAGTTTTGTAGTGAAGGTTGAAACAACTATAATACACCAACTAAAGTTACAAAGTAATAATGAGGCCCTAAAATTGAATTTTTAAGATATATAGTGAGTTATATGAATCATTTTATGCACTTTGCATTCAATTTTTCTAAGAGAAAATTGAAATGAAGTATTTTCTAAGGAATTTGAGCAAGTTTGTGAAAGCTTTGGTGTGTGCCTTCAATGATAGAAGTGAATTGTGAGTGGTTGTGTTGTCATCAAGTTGCATGGAATATTGTGATAGAACCCTAATTGAAGGGATGATATTGAGCTCATTTACAACTGAAAATAAAATAGAACTAAATGTTAGTAATGCTCAATTAGTCAATAATAAAGGTTTTCACCACCTAAATTTAAAGGATATTGAGATATTTTGATGAAGGGTGATTATTTGAGTTCCTTATCATCAATCCCACTTAGGTTGTTATGATCCATGATGTGAGATTTTGTTACATGTGTAAAATTGGAGAGATATGTGATTTTGAAATAAGGAATTCATGTGATAGGTTGTGTGAGAATGGAAGGTTGAAAGTAGGCACAGACATGTTTTCGAGAAAGGGTTAACACATGCCCTAAACTTTCCAAGATTTTTCAAAGTAGAATGGATCAAGATAGTCTTAAACCAAATCCATGACATGAAACTCTAGTTGGAAGGTGGATGAGTAAGGACTATAAAGAAGATCATTCATCATGTCATAGGTTACCTTGTTATGTAAAGGGTAAAGACCATTTATTTCCTAGGAAAATATGCAATTGAGGCCAACACATTGGAAAAATGGGACAAAATAGGATTGAGAATATCTATGATTAAGGATGTAGAGGCTAAGTTCATTATTAGAGTCATTGCATACAAATTCTATAAGTCTAGATGAATTGATAGCATGTGAGGTGTTTTTGTGGATTTGGCATGGAAAATTATCAAGAAAGATGATAGTTACAACTTAAAGATCTATAGTTAATACAACTAGTTGAGAACTTGGGTAGTATAAGGAAAGAAAAGAACAATTTGTGTAAGTTTGTATATCTATTGTTTGTATTTTCTTCTATGTATAGAATTCATTTCCTACTATTGGTAATTTTCTTGGGATAGGAAGAGACTAGTAACCCAACAAATAAACAAGTTTATTAGTCCAATGGGTGAAATTTTTGAGACATCGTGGATGGGTATTTTGAAGAGTTCAAGAAAAAGATGAAGAACAGACCAAGGATTTCTCAATCCCTTATTGGTTAGTACTACAATGACATCTATTTCCTAGCTAATATATATTATACATATGTACAAGCAATCATACCCAGGTATGCATGGTTGAAACCTCTTCCATATGAGTTTAATATTGATTAAGTTACAACAATGATCACTGTTATACTACTTGAGGAAGTTGATAAGGATGTTGAGCCATTTGGCAGGTATAAAACTATAAAATTGAAAATTATTGTACAACTCAATGCTCCAAAGATAGACAAGAAGACAAAGAGTATGATTGAAAACTTGGAGAAAAAATTAGGAGAAAGAGTAGACAAGGAGATGCCTCTACAAATAATAGAAGGAAAAGGTGAAGATATGAGTAGTGATGATGAAGAAGAAGGTGGACATGAAGAAGTAGAAGCAAAAGGAAAGGGAAAAGAGATAGTAAAAGTAAAAGAAAAGAAATTGTGATTGTTGAGCCTCAATATCGATGAAGTTACAACAATGATTACTTCTTGTAATGTCCCCGATAGGACATTAGCTTACTTTCTCATTTCTTTTTTTACAAATTTTGATAATATCCTCCCTATCATATCCTTGATATTATATTTATAGATGCATTACATAGAGTCATGTTGTTTCATTAATATTAATTATAATACACCAATAAGCTTAATATCATAATGTATATTGTATTATATTGTAACATAAATAATGTATTAACTATATATTATCATATTATAATTCTATACATATTTCTTTATTAAAACTTTAGTTTATATCATATTGTTCCATTATTTGCTCAATCCATTATGTACAACAATATTTTATATGTCCAATATTTATTTAATAAAAGTGTACAATTGATATTCAAAAATCTTGATCACTTTACTAATATTATCAATCTTTTATTTATTATATTTTAATACTATTATCACATTATAATTATAATGTAATATCATATTGTATGAAAATAACATTATTGATATTATATTATTATTATTATTATTTCATTTATTAATAATGATTTGACCTTTTATATTACCTTATTACCTTAGTAAGATATTATTATTATATCAATAATTTATTATTATTTATTATTTAATAATACATTATATCATTAATAACATATCAATATTTCTTTTAATATATTATAACATTAAGAAATTATTTATTTATTTATTTATAATAATTTACTTATATTACCATAATTAAGGGACATGACACTTCTATACTACCTAAGGAAGTTGATAAGGATGTCGAGCCATTCAGTAGGTATAAAACTAAAAAACTAAAAATTATTGTACAACTCAATGCTCCAAAGATAGACAAGAAGACAAAGAGTATGATTGAAAATTTGGAGAAAAAATTAGGAGAAAGAGTAGAGAAGGAGATGCCTCTACAAATAATAGAAGGAAAAGGTGAAGATATGAGTAGTGATGATGAAGAAGAAGGTGGAAATGAAGAAGTAGAAGCAAAAGGAAAGTGAAAAGAGATAGTGGTTTTTGATTTTCAGATATCTAGAATCTTTTGAAATATGCAAGCATAATATACTTGATTTTTTATCTTGAATGTAGTTATTTTTTGGAGACATTTTCACCCATTAAATTATTTTTAAATCAAAGGAATTTTTATTTTTTAATTAAGCCCTAGTTGATTCAATTTGTTCCTAAATAAAATATCCTCTATGAAAATTGAAATGGTGAGTTTGATAATAGTCAAGTTTTAATTTCCTTCAATATCTGTATGGGGTTTTCTATTGTTCCATAGATCTAGGTTAATAGAATAAACCAAACAACCAAATTCTAAACACTCAAGAAGACATGAATAATACAAATAGTTTCAAATGATTTTTCTATCACAGTGTTCAAACCCTACCTCTTATCAACTATTGAAATCAGAGACAATGGTGAAACCCTTTCTATTCCAAACCCTTTGAAAAAATCAATAATTATTTTGCTCCAATTCAAAAATTTCTCCCAAAAACTTGTGTGTTCCAAAATGAAATGCAAGCCCTCTTTTAAATAGTGATAATCATAATTAGGTCTTGTGTATGTACACACAAAAGAGTGAACTTCTCTAAGTCCTTGTATCCAAGGAATCTCATAGATTAAGAACCTTGAATATTAACCTAGAGCTCCCTAGACATAACATACAAAGGGTGTGAGTGAAGTGTTTGTGGCTCTCAAATGAGCTTAGGAATGCATCCCCTTGCAAGGTGCACCATGAAATGGGAGATTAAAGAACAAGAGAAAGAGTGCAAATTTCCAAAGAAACTACATATGATACAATGCAAATGAAGAAAAACTAAGGAAATGAGAAATCAAGATTAACTAGCAATTATGAAGTATTAAAATCCTCCTATTTAAGCTAGATGTACTATTCTAGTAAATGAGAAAAGAAGATATGCTAATGCTACTATGCTACTATAGTATGAAAGAGATGAAGTGATGCAACAATTCTTTAAAAGATCCTTAAAGTACCTAGAATTCCTATAGCATAATGTTAGTATAAAAATGAGTGATTGTGAGATGAGGAGAGAGCTTTCCATTTTAATGTATAATAGAGGATAGAAATCATGGGGATAGAGGAATTTAATCAAGGGTCGAGGATGAAAGTAGAGTGATCTATGTGCAAAAGTTTTTCCACCAATCATAATCAAGAGTTGACTTTTGTGCCCCACGTGAGACAAAATAGGCTTTTCTTTTCTTTTTAAAGTGGAAATAATACTTTAAGTGTACACAACTTAGGATAAGTGTGGAATGGGGTCTTTTATTTAATTAAAGGGAGACATGTTCCTTTTAATTAAATAATAACTTAGGATATAGTGGTCAAACTATAGGATAAAATCAATTAAATTATTTTTTGAAGATTTGATCAAGAATGAGTGATTAATAAATTTAGAAAAATGCTAGAAAGGGGGCTAATAGTCTAGATGGCCATTCCTAAATATTCTCTCTCTCTCTCTCTCTCTCTCTCTCTCTCTCTCTCTCTCTCTCTCTCTCTCTCCCCTCCCAGTGTTAAGTACTATCACTAATAGATCAATCATTTAGAATATGCTATCTCTCTGCACTTTATTCTTCAAAGTCATATCATTTTGCCACTCACTTGGCTTCTTCATTATTTGAATTAATGTGTTCCCATATTAAACACACATTAGTAAAAGAGGGGGATAGAACCCAAGATGAGTACTAATATGTTGAGCAAAAAAATAGATAGATCAAGAGAAAATTGAAAGGTCAAGCATATGCTCCTAAGAAATAGATAGCCATAGAAAAGTAATTTGTAGCAATGATAGAATATTCCTACTCCATCAGGATTAAAATCAAAATGAGGTATAGTAGAGGCAGAAATGCACTAGATCAAGAATAAATTGAGATAAATTAAGGTCCATGATGACAAATCGGCTATTAAGACCAAAGAGTGACCACCAAGAAATTAAGATATGCCCTAGTGCAACTCATTTTAACCAAGAAAGATAAAACACTAGAATTAGGTCAAAATGAGGAGAAAGAGGAAATTAAATTAAATTAAAGAAAAGAAAAGAATAGAAGAGAGTGTAAATGACAAAGATAGGAAAGAATGATGATTGCCTTAGCAAGATTTGAAGATTAAGCCTCAAAAGCCAACCAACTACGTAGAAGAAGGAAGAGATTTTAACATATAATCTTGACCATCAAGATGAACTCAGATTTTAATTTCAATCCTGAAAATGGATCTAGGAAGTCACAACTAGTTAGGGTGCAATTTTTGTACAAATTTGAGGAGTTCAAAAAATTAGGTCAAAATGAGGTCAAAAGGTATAAAAGGGACCCAAGGTGTCATTTTAAAATCATTTGTCTTATGTGATTTTTAGAACTTAGAGTGCCTAGAGAGAGACAGTGATGGCTTAAGAGGGTATTCTAACTATATCTCACTAACTCTGAATTCATGTCCTAGTCATATAGCAGAGATGGTACATATTATTGGTAATTATTTAATGAACTAGTAGCATTTGAGAAGAGATCATACAGAGCATGTGAGAGTTGGCAGGAGGCAATAGATAAGCTAGGTTATATGTTTTGTATCGATCCATTGGTAGGGTGATATGTAGGGATTGTGTAGTAGTTTGTGATTAGCCATGTGTGGAGGTAGTTTGGTCAAAGGTAGAGGGTCTCAATGAAGATGACTAAATATGACAGGTTCCATGAGGAGGAGGATGAAGGATGGCTATTGATGCTAGATTATGGAGAATCTTTGTAGGAGACATAGGATTTGTGGAGGGAGATGTGGAACTATCTCTTAGGATTCCCAGATGTGGTTGTATCTCTAGACTATGCTCAATGGATGAGGGGCATCCATTCTGTAAGTTTATTATCTCAGATGTGATGCCAGGAGATTCAAGGAGAGGAGAGGATGGTGGTGGTGATGTAGGGGATGGAAGGGATGGAGGAGGTGAGGGAAACAAAGGGTGAGGTGACAAAGGGAGGGAGTGGTTCTTGAGGTGCATCCAACAATGGAGCAGGGCAAAGATGGAGGCAGGGGAGGCAGAGGAGGATGAGGAGGAAAAGCTAATAGAGGGAGAGAGACCGATTAAATAACCTTGAGTGACCAAAGAGTAGAGGTAGGAGAAGCCTATCGTGGGACGAGGAGAGGATCTACAAGAGAGGATCAAGGTGTTGGAGACAAAGGTCCAATAGCTTAGCACCATCATATCTATCAGAGATTAATAGTTGTTGGACACACAAGCATAGGTTGATAGGCGAGAGCAGATGTTACAAGAGGACTTAGTAGCAGCGAGGAGAGAGGCATGGCTACAAGGGGCCTAAGCAACCTATTTTCATGGAGTGTATATAGACACAATTCCAATAGGTCATTGAGTGCCTCTATATTTAGAGAGAGTAGGGAGATTAGAGGGTGTTGTGTAACCCCCAGATAGGACTCAGGCACCCCCTCTACAACCACCACATGCTACACATGAGCGGTGGAGTCAGTCATAGGTCTAGGTATAGATCTAGGCTTTTGATGTCCATGTGACATGTGATGTATCATTTTGAGAGACATATATCTAGATTTTGATCTCACACTGTACTTGTACTAATTCATCTTGATATATATGAGATACTAGATTTGATATAGCATTGTGTACATGTCTCTCTCTTTCTCACGTGATGGATGTTCATGTGTGTTTCAGCACTTGTGTTTATGTTTCCATGTGATTTTGATATGTATGCTTATGTGTGTATGAACAAATCTCTCATAGGTGTTTTAGATCTCATGTTATTATGTAGACTTGTGATTAAAAAATCTAGAACTTGTATAGATTAGATATGATTTTGAGATTAATCCCTTGTGATGATGAGAATCAAAGAAGCATTAATTTGATAAGACCAAGAAGGAGTGAAAGACATCATTAAGAAGATATCATTAAGAAGAAGTGAAAAGAGGTTATTATAGTTAGCTGACATGTCTGTAAAAGATAGAGAACTCTCTCAACATGCAAAATGCAAAAACTAAACTAGAATTAGCCTTAGAATTCAACCTAATATTAAAAGGTGCAATTTCAAGGGATGCATAAGTAAATTTTCATCATCAAACCCTATTAAGGACACTAGAAGATCATACAATCATCACTAGTATAACTATGAGGATATGAATATGATCTATATTGGATAGGTATGTGGGAATCCAACCTAGGCATCAAAGACATATAGGTGAAGATGACTAGTGTAGTTAGATTCCCTAATTTTAATATAGAAAGATTACACCTGTATCAAGGAATGAGTGCCAAGTTAACCCCCAAGTGAGTTCTTGCAAAAAAAAACAAGTATGATATGTTGTAGATTCTAAGTGTCAAGTAGGACAAGCATAAATGCCTATGACACTGAAGATCAACAAGTATAGCCATAAATAGAAAACAAGACAAAACATGCCTCATGCCCCCAATCCTCTAGTTCATGACATCCATGATAGAATATTAGGGAGGGAACATTTAGCAAAGAAACCATCATAGACAACACACAGAGAGAGATAAAACCAACAAGTCCTAGAAAGTTTGATGTTCAAGTGTGTGTATTTGTAAGTCACATGATTTTCTCTTTAGGACTTGAATCTTCTAGTGAGAAATATCACAATATCCTAGGATGTGATAATACCGAATCCAAAATAAATAGTAACAATGTATGGACCCAGCTAGTATGGTTGAAAATTCCCCTTTTGTTCCCAATTTTGCTTATTTTTGGAGTTTTTTGTAATAACAAGGTCACTGACTTGAGACTCTCTAGGATGAAGTTTCTTGTTATTTCTTGTAGACATATGGTTTTTATAAGATCTCATGTGATTGAAAGAATCCTTATGACATTCATCCAACATTTCAAGTTCATGTATATTCATAGCCATATAGTCTTCATCCATAACCAACCCTTTCAAAGAGACTCTTAAGGATAGAATCTCAACTTCTAGTGGCAAAACAACTTTAGAATCATAAACTAGTGCAAAGGGGTTGGCTCTAGTAGGACTGTGTATACTAATTTGGTAAGCCCATAATGCAAGATTGATCTATAGGTGCCAATATCTCTTGATTTTTGTACAGCTCTATGCAAAAACATTAGAAAAGTCTTATTTTGATGCTTCAGCTTGCCCATTCCCTTAGGGGTAGTAAATGAAGGACCAGTGTTGTTTGATCTTGAATTTCTTACAAAGTTGCCTAAGGTCCTTTTTTTTAAATTGGACTCCATTATCAGTAACTATGGATGAGGGAATGTCATACTAACAAATGATTTGATTGAGAATGAATGGAGAAAAATGTTTCTCCATAACAGTTGAAAGAGGTGTACTCTCAACCCATTTGGTAAAATACTCTATAGTTGTAATGATGAACTTGTGTCCACTTGAAGAGCTAGGGTTTACATTATAACTAAATCAAAGGCCCACTGCTAAAAAGGCTAATGTCTAACAGATGGAATCAACATGATGCCCAAGATCATGAATTAGGTTTCCATGTTGTTGACATTTCTTACAAGCCTTGGTATGATTATTTTTGTCTCCTTAGTCTTGGTAAGATTATCACCTACCTTTGATCAACTTTACTAGAAGTTTGAATTTGACTCATTCTCCTACTAAAGTGGGGGCCAAATGTACCATCTTAAAATCTAAAAAATTTCTTTGTAAAACATTTTAGCCCTTCCTTTTGTGATCTCCTAGGTCCATGAATATATTGATGCTATAATTTCTCTCATCCTCAAGTTTCTTCACCTTTTCTAATCATTACCTTTCCATCCATGAGATCCTAATGCACATCCTAAGGTCCAAATTGTTTGGGGCAAGGGTCTAGGTCATCCCTAGTCCCAAAGTAAGGAGTTAACTCATCCTTGAGCCCTAGTAATGGACAAAATCATCCCTTACCCAAGGGATTTTACCTCATATCACTAGTTTATTTTGGGTTTTCAAATTTTTATCATCTTCCTAAGTTGATCCTTCTCTTCCAAAATAGTTATAAATAAGACCTTCTCTCCTCATTTGGGAATTCATTACAATCCATTATTAATGTAAGATATTGTGCATAACCATTAAGAATTCATTATTGTCCTTTGAGAATCCATTTGAGAGAAAGATTTATCCAAGAAATTATCCATTCAAGCAAGCTTCCAAATAGAACTTAATTTTTATATCATCCAAGCATTAAAGAAGCACTTCTTCATTCATGGATATATGATTTGGTAATATTGGATCTATTTTAATCGTGGGGACATCCTAAATCAATATTGAAGCATCGTATTTGTGAATATTGGATTTGAATTCTTCCATGGAGGTTTGACAAGTAAGGTGAATATTTACACATCTTGTTTTTTTATTCTTTGTCATTTTAAGGTTGACTCTTCAACTAGAGCTTGACTGAGGTAAGCCCCTCCTCACAAAAACTAATACCTTTTTTCTCTTTCTTGTAGTTGCAAGTTTTAGAGTTTTAGGACACAAAATTTGGAACTAGGGTTTTAGGTTACAAGTTCAGTTCTTGATTTAAGTATTTCATGTAGCGAAGATAGGTCATCCTTAACCTCTAAGTCATGCTTGACCTCTAGGTCATCTCTATATAGAGTTCCCTAGATTCAAAAAATCTATAAATATCATCCCATGGGTTCAAAATATCGAACAATTTTAGATTTGTCCATTGTTTTACAAATTTGAGATTTTCCTCTTCATTGACTTTTAATTCAAAGGAATGAACATGAATAGAAAGAAGTCATTTGAATATAGATCTTGATAAGGAACTTAGTTTCAATATTGGAAGCCCTTACACCTTGCTAGGGTTGTGTTGATCTAGTTTGAGCTCCTTTAAAGGGTTATGCTTAAAGGCCCTTCTTTCACTTTCTCTAATGTGGCATAAGATTTAAAATAATTTATCAATATACAAAAATCAAATACATTAATTAAAAAATCTTAATTTTTATGTTGTGTAGGTTAGTAGTTTACATGTTACCTTTAATTGTGCATGTTCTTGATATTATGTGGTTACACTTATAAGTGATTCTATTATTATATTTATTTCATATTTAATATTACCTATGTAGTGGAAACCTCTTGTTGTGTATGAGGCATATATTGCACTTGAGGCTTGTGGTTACATGTTATAGGTTGAATATGTTGATGGTTTGGGGTTCACTTGTTATAGCTTGGACCTATCTAGATATTAAGATGTGTTATCACTTATTTTGGGTGTTATTTCATATAAGATTTTGATAGCTAATGATACATGTGATTACCTTTGGACCGAGTATTTGTGTTTTGCTGGTACATGGTTTATTATATGTATGCAATACATCATGTATCTTTCTTTTTAGATATCACCTACGTATGTCCAGTGGTAGTTACATAATAGGATGTGAGACCACCATGCATGATATGGTGGTCACTTTTCTTTTTGTAGAAGTATCTTGATGGGAAAAATGGAGCACTTTGATTCATGGTGGCATATATGCCAGGAAGGATTGTTCCACTATTCTTTATATCACTATTTATTGATTCTATATCACTACTTAGTGACTCTTATGTAATGTATACAAAAATTAGGAGAATTTTGGTAAAATGGTGTTGTACACCTTACATACTAATGCATAAGAATATTTTATTTTATATGTAAATTTTGCACCTAGGATCATCTAGATAGTTATGAAACATGTAGAGGTTATCATGAAATATTATTGGGACCACTTGTTGAGTTGTATTGTTACATTGTAATATTATTTGATGTAATTATATATATCAAGACTAAATAACTAAATAAAAATACCCAATATTGAATGTGTAACACCTCATCAAGGAACCCAAAAGAAATTAACCTAAAGTTTTACTAAGTTTGCTAAACTTTTTTTTTGAAAGATAAAACAACAAGAGATAATATAGCGGACGCAATAACTCACATACATACAAACAATCCAAAAATTGATTACATCTCTTAAGGGTTCCATGACATTGAATCACATATATATGTTTTATCAATACTAAATCTAATACATAACAAATCCACATCATAGGAAAACCACAAGTGTGAATCCAATTAAATAATATACAATTACAAAAGATGTCACTTGGCATAACCAAAATGTATAATCATCCAACGTACAAGTCACAAGGTATGAAAAGCTTAAAGAATGTACATCATGAATAAATACATCATCTCATAAGATCTCTAAAAATCAAATATAGTACAATAGAATATAACCATCCATTAGAAACACTAGATCAGAATGAAAGGAACAATTGCATAAGTACATGTAGCAGCGACATCTAGCTATCAGATCTCAATGGTATAAGAAATACTACCACCTAACCTTGTGGAACCTAAATGGACCACTCCCACCATGCTGAGGAGATAATCTCAAGTCTCATATGGATATCAAATCCAAAATTCATAACCAACAGCTAGGTCAAGGAAAAGCCTGATAGAAATCTATCTCAAAAGTACCAAGACAAAAATAACATCTAAACCTAGAGGCAAAAAAGACACGTAGGAAATATAATATGAAAGTGGGAAAGTATCATCGCATGAGTCAACTCTAAGGTTACCCTAGCAACCTCTCTTGACTCTACCCCCCTAGTGACTCTATGCAGCATTAGTATCCTCTCATATAGACAAGGAATACTAATGAGGCAAGGTTGCAACCAAGCATCCTTTCTACTCCCATCCTAGCCTATACTAACACTTGAGGCATGGGTGAGGAAAACAATTCACTATTATTAATTTATTTTAAACCCATTTAATGATATTTTATCACTTATCAAAACAACTTACAATGGGTTACCTAGGCAACCTCTTTAGGGCTTTGACCTCCACTGCAAGCCACTTCCCAACATAGAAATAGATTACCTACCCTAAGCTCATGAAAAGTAAAACTCATAAAATCACAATATTCACCTCAGTCCTTTACAAGCAACTAGAAAGCACCAAAAGATAATTGATAAAAAAATCAAAGGTTAAAACAAGAAAAATCACAATAATCACTTCATTTCTATACATGAAACTAGAAAGAAACAAAAGATAATTGATCAAAACTCAAAGGTTACACTAGAAAAATCACACCATTCACCTTCTATACAAGAAACTCAAAAGAACTAGAAAATAATTGATCAAAACCTCATCACAAGAATATACAAATACATCACAATGGTTAGGAACAAAAGATCATGACCATATTATAAACATTGATCCATATCTCAAAGATCAGAACATAAAACCATGACATCTCATATAACATCTTAAAATAGTAACTCCAAGGCCTCTAGTAAACATCAAAAACTACTCAACATACTAAGTTCGAAACCCAAAACTAGCACCATTAAACCATACATCACATCAAGCTTATTACAAGTGTAGTTTCATGGTTCTTTTGGTTTTGAAATCACAAAGGTTTGATTTACAATCAGGGTTCTAGTTTTCCATTTCTAATGTGTCATAATTACTAAGGTTTTTGAATTTAAAAAGGTAATTAAATTTCCCTAGTATTAGAAATTATTTTCATATAAAACTGAACTATCAAAGCAAAACTTGAGTTTATTAAAAATAATCAAATTTTCCAATTATCAATTGTCAATTTGTAGGTGCACTAAAAGTATCCCAATTTTTATAACTTTTAAGTCATCACCCATGATAAATTCCCACTAATGTATTCCTTGATTCTAAGAAAGTTTCTATGAAGGATTGAATTGTTTCTAAGTCTAGATATGCAGATGTGGAAGCAAAATGGTGAAAATCTGACAAAGCTTTAAAGAAACCGATAATTCATTTTTTGCTACAACTTTTGAAGTCAAAGTTCATTTTTCTACCATGAAGAAGCACTTCTTGAATTTTCCACAATGGAGTAGTCAAATTAGGATTTTCGACCAAAGGAAAAATGTGTAGTGGAAAACTCATTTTTCGCTGCACCTTTTGCAATCATTTTTAGATTTTCCATTGGAGAAGCAAATGTTTCATTTTCCACCAAAGGAAAAAGTGCAGTGGAAAACTTATTTTCTGCTACACCTTTTGTAGTCATTTTTAGATTTTCCATTGGAGAAGCAAATGTTTCATTTTTCACCAAAAGGAAAAATGTGTAGCAGAAAACTCATTTTTTGCTACGCCTTTCACAGTCAAAGTTCAGTTTTCCACATGAGGAGAGAAAAGGCAAATCTCAATCCACAATGAAGGTATATGGGGTCTAGTATCAAGATCACTCCAAAAAAGTAAATTGTGAATCAATCTACATCAAAATTGTGCCCACAACATGGAAATGGAAAATTGAAGATTGGGTGCACTTTTCGCACTCAAAAATGGAATTTCCACCAAGCATCAAATCCACAATAGAGAGATGGAAAAGAGCTCTTAATTAATTAAACAAAGAATGACAATCTCATAATGATTTATGGCTTGAATATTTGGACATCAACATGACATTAAATGTGAAGTGGAAAATTCATTTTCTGCTACGCCTTTCGCAGTCAGTTTGGAGTTTTCAACAAAGGGAGAAGACAAAAGTCAAATTTCTACAATGGATGAATTGTAGTATTCTATAACCAATGACCTAATAGAAAAGAAGTATTGCTTGTTAATTATTTTCAAAGTGTAGCTATTACTAGAATGTGTGAATTTCACCTACAATGGAGAAGTGAAAAACCAAGAACTTGGTACACTTTTCAAACTTCATTTGGGATTTTCTGCCACAAGCATTCTAGAGAATCCCTTCCAAAATTCAGCAAAGAATCAACATGGTAAGCATGGAAGAACATACTAAAAATTTGAAGATATCTAGTTTACAAAGCATGTGAAAGAAGAATGGTTGGAAACTTTATTTTATCAATTCTAATTTTGTAACAGTCATATAGACCAGCATTCAGTAGCTCATGTCTTTTGACTTGATGATTATTTTTCTGATCGCTTCAGTTAGAATGCAGATAATTATGTTTGGAAATACATATCCAAAAATTAGCTCATTCCAACAGTGGAAGAAAAAGATATGGCCCCCCAAAACATGACCCATTTTTACCTGGCAGCAGTATTTATTTTGTTGTCTGCCCAACAAAGGAAAGATTTTGATATTGATTTAACATATTTAAATGTAAATTGTTAAAATATAATTTAAATATGTTAACATATATCATTATTAACTTTAAAAGTTAATAAACATTTCAATTTTCAAAAGGAAAAAGATGAAAAGTCAAAGAGACAAGAGTCGGTTACATAACTAAAAAGTCACCTGAAGAAACCAAACAATTGTTGGAGAATGTATTTATTGTAAAACCTTTTCATTTGCTAGGGGTTCTTCTTTTCTGCAAGAGTAGGTATTGCTGGAGTAGAGGGGAGATAGTAGTTTATGTCATGTATTTCATTTCATGCATTTATGGGTTTTATGTTTTGATTTCTGTAAAAGATTTGGCCAAAGTTGCAGGAAAATAAAAATCAAAGCATTGTATTTGTTGTGTTCAAAACAAAGAAGATATTTTCTTTGAATCAAAGAATTTGGGTCTTATTTTCTAAATATATTCAATCAGAGTATTGTTGTATTCGATTTTGGATATTATCTTGCATCTTGTGTCAAATAATGAATGTGTTGTAGATCAAAGTATTTGCATGTATTCCGATTGCAGAAATCTGAATATTAAATCTTCATTTCTTCATTGCATTCACATAGTCAGCATCCATATTGCATTACCAGTATCAAGAAGTCATAGGAATTGTGGGTTCTTGGCATTGGCTAGGTTTAGGAACTAAAATCTGCCTAAGTTAGTTCTATCTAGAGCTAGCTTGGTTTTCCTCTTCCATTCTTGGGTTAAGAACATACCCAATTAGTTTAGGAACAAAAAAATTCATTGAATACCATTGATAAGGGAGTTGTACCTTTCAATTCAAGGGAAATATATCAAACTCATGATAGATTATCCAACTATCAGTATCAAATTGTTTCTAATAGGTTCAGGCATTTAGGAGTTACATTGAAAAGAACAATATGTTTACCAACAGATTTTTGGCGACTTTGCTAGGGAAGCAAAAAAGAAGATTAGTGTCATTTAGATTGTTTCCTTAGTTTTATTATTATCTCTGCTATCTAGAGATTGGCAACTCTATTATTGATTCTCATAATTTTTGGTTAAGGAGTCTAGTGTTTTCATTTTCAAAATTATTATTATCTCTACTTGCAGGAGATTGGTGACTCTATTATTAAAGGATCATGCCTTTTAATGTTGTGAAAGGGAGGAGGCCAAGCCCTTCCTTTATTGAACTTTATCATACTCATGATCTAGTTTTGTGTAATATTTTTTATGCTTTTAGAGAAAGTGTTACACATGGAAGAAAAATGACCCTAAGTATCAAAGAAGATCATGCACCAGTTGTGTTATGGAAAGGCATCTATGCCAAGTATCACAAATTGAAAAAGCTAGAGGTGAAGACAAATTTATTACAACACTATGAGGAAAGGGTGTTGTAGATAAGCAATGAATTAAAGGTGGATGATGAAGTGGTTTCAGAAGTCCCACCTGATTTTGTTTCCTATAATTTTTCAATCTTGAGTGAGTAGGAAGTTCAACCAAGAAAGGAAATCAAAAGGAAACCCACATTTGAATAAATAAATGTTGAGAGTGATCCTAACTTACAATTTCTTTGGACTGCATTTAAACAACGTATTACTGAAGCTGACAAAAAAGGATTAAATCCCTCAGAAGATCATCAATCTGCTCTACTATTAATGTGTGTGATCCAAGGATATTTTAATTTTGAAGACCAAAGAAAAGGGAAGCATGTTTCAACAAGTTTACCTAAAGAAAAATCAGTAAAAGAAGAACCAATACCAGTCAATTGCTTGGTTCTTGGAGAACAAGAAATACCCCAGCTTTTAGAGGCACAAATTTCAATGAACAAAGACACTCTTGATAGTGGCAAAGAAATGGTAAGAGAAATAGAAAATGAGGATTTACACATGCTTTCCTTTTCAAATTTCAAGAGAATAATGAAGATCATTTTTTGCATAATATTTCTTGTGAAAGTCATCCCTTGGTTTGTACACATGCGAAATATGAAACTTTTAAGTTTGAAGAAGATGATATTAAAAATGATTTTTGATCTTCACAAGTTTATGATGATCTTGTATTAGAATCATTTTCTTTTGATGAAAGTGCAAAGTTAAGTATTCTCGATGAACTATGTATCGACGGAAAGGTTGGATCATGTTTCGGTGATTATCAAATTAAATCTAAAATTTTAGTTGAAGAAAAAGGTGTAAGAATAGATTTTGTATAGAGATCTTCAGTGCCTTACAATGTGTTACAACATCATGAAGATGATGAAGAGTTGGATCACATTTTTCTTTATCATGAAATGGAAGTTAATCAATCTTTGGTGCCAGCTGAATGTAAGTCTTCTTCTACAATCGATTTAAGTACTGAAGTTTTAAATTTGGATAAAGAATTTTCAAACTTAATAGCTGCAAAGGATGATAAAATTGTTTCATTTTGGATTGACCCTATGTGTGAAGAAGACTCATGCTATTTCAGCCTTGATGTAGATTCTAAAATTTCTATATTAAATGATCAAGTTGAAAGTTATGATTGTGAATATGTTGCAACATCTTTTCCAAAAGCTTGTGATTATTTTTCTCTTTAGCAAAGAATGTTTGAATACATGAGAAGTAATGTGCAGATGAATTCCAAAAAATCAAAGGTCTATGATGAGGCATGGTTGTTCAGGAAATGCTTTTGGCTCACTAATTTCCAACACTATATTATTGTGGCATTCAAATATGACGAGTTTTCCTGGAGGTCTTGGTTTTGGTTCAGCCTTGCAAAACATAACCCACTTTACTAGAGAGGCTCATACTTCTCTTTTCCAATTAATGGTAATGCTCCTATCAAGATTTTAGGTATTGATCAAATCTATATCTCTATTTTAAATAAAAGATTTTCAGATTTGATGAAAGAAAAGGGTGACAAAGTTATCTTAGTCAAGATTTATCCGCACCCTAAAGAAGCAAATTTGTATGTTAAGAGCACCTTGGATACTAGAAATTCTTTTGAGTATGGTAGTCTCAACTGTTTGGATAATAAAGATGATATGATATTTTCCTTAGAGATGTCTAAGTTACAGTTTGAGATTTAGAATGATTCTAAATCTTACATTCAAAAGGATAAAGAAGAATCAAAAATTTATGACAAATCATGGTTACTTGGAAAATATTTTTGGGTCAAATATTTTCAGCATGCTTCCGGATTCACTTTCAACAATGATGAAGTCATGAAAAGGAAATGGTTTTGTTGTAGCTTGTTGGAGTGCAAGTTTCTTTTCTGAAAAGGATCATACTTCTCCTTTCTAGTTAATGTGTATGTTTGAGTTTCTCCCTGCTCTCTTTCATTTTGGTGAGACCTCCTCACCTGTGTTTGTAAATAAGCTTTTGTTTCTACAGTTTTGGTGTGCTTAGCTTAGTGTTTCTTGCTTTCTCATTTTTTGTTTTGCCTTGCTCCCCTCCACCCTCCTGACAAGCAATTCTTTGATAGTCTTATTTGTGTTTGGACTCTGTAGCCCAATGGATAGGCACTTGTCTTTTGTTAGAGATACTAGATTCTTTATGCACTTTGTAGCACATAATCCCCATTCAGAGCCAGCTATAGGCGCACTAAAAGTATCCCAATTTTTAAAACTTTTAAGTCACCACCTATGATAAATTTCCACTAATGCATTCCTTGATTCTAAGAAAGTTTCTATGAAGGATTGAATTGTTTCTAAGTCTAGATATGCAGATGTGGAAGCAAAATGGTGAAAATCTAACAAGTTTTAAAGAAATGGATAATTCATTTTCCACTACAATTTTTGAAGTCAAAGTTCATTTTTCTGCCATGAAGAAGCACTTCTTGAATTTTCCACAATGGAGTAGTCAAATTGAGATTTTCCACTAAAAGAAAAATGCGCAGTGGAAAACTCATTTTCCACTGCACCTTTTCCAGTCATTTTCAGATTTTCGATTGGAGAAGCAAATGTTTCATTTTCCACCAAAGGGAAAAGCATAGTGAAAAACTCATTTTTCGCTACACCTTTCATAGTCATTTTTAGATTTTCCATTAGAGAAGAAAATGTTTCATTTTCCACCAAAAGGAAAAATGCATAGCAGAAAAATCATTTTCTGCTATGCCTTTTGCTGTCAAAGTTCAGTTTTCCACACGAGGAGAGAAAAGAAAAATCTCAATCCACAATGAAAGTATATGGGGTCTACTATCAAGATCACTCCAGAAAAGTATTTTATGAATCAATCTACATCAAAATTGTGCCCACTACATGGAAATGGAAAATTGAAAAATGAGTGCACTTTTCATACTCAAAAATGGAATTTCCACCAAGCATCAAATCCACAATAGAGAGATGGAAAAGAGTTGTTAATTGATTAAAAAAAGAATGATAATTTCATAATGATTTATGGCTTGAAGATTTTGACATCAACATGACATTAAATATGAAGTGGAAAATTCATTTTTTGCTACGCCTTTCGCAGTCAGTTTGGAGTTTTCAACAAAGGGAGAAGAAAAAAGTCAAATTTCTACAAAGGATGAATTGCAATATTCTATAACCAGTGACTTGATAGAAAATAAGTATTGCTTGTTAATTATTTTCAAAGTGTAGGTATTACTAGAATGTGTCAATTTCACCTACAACAGAGAAGTGGAAAATTGAGAACTTGTTATGCTTTTCAACCTCCATTTGGGATTTTTCACCACAAGCATTCCAGAGAATCACTCCCAAAATTCAGCAAAGAATCAACATGATAAGCATGGAAGAACATACTACAAAATTGAAGATATCTGGTTTACAAAGCATGTGAAAGAAGAATGGCTGGAAATTTTATTTTATCAATTTCTGATTTTGTAACAGTCACATAGACCGACGTTCAATAGCTCATATCTTTTGACTCAATGATTATTTTTCCAATTGCTTCATTCAGAATGCAGATAATTATGTTTGGAAAAATATAACCAAAAATGAGCTTGATCCAACAATGGAAGAAAAAGATATGCCCCCTAAAACATGACCCATTTTTACTTGTTAGCAATATTTATTTTGTTGTCTGCCCAACAAAGGAAAGATTTTTATATTGATTTAAAATATTTAAATGTCAATTGTTAAAATATAATTTAAATATGTCAATATATATCATTATTAACTTTAAAATTTAATAAGAATATCAGTTTTCAAAAGGAAAAAGATGAGAAGTCAAAGAGACAAGAGCCAGTTACAGAACTAAAAAGTCACCAGAAGAAACCAAACAATTGTTGGAGAATGTAGTTGTTGTAAAACCTTTTCATTTTCCAGGGGTTCTTCTCTTCTGCAAGAGTAGGTATTATTGGAGTAGAGGGGAGATAGTATTTTATGTCATGTATTTCATTTCATGCATTTATCGGTTTTATGTTTTGATTTATGTAAAAGATTTGGCTAGAGTTGCAAGCAAATAAAAATCAGAGCATTGTATTTGTTGTGTTCAAAACAAAGAAGAGTTTTGCTTCGAATCAGAGAATTTGGGTTTTATTTTTTAAATATATTCAATTAGAGTATTGTTGTATTCAATTTTTGACATTATCTTGCATCTTGTGTCAAATAGCAAATGTGTTGTAGATCAAAGTATTTGCATGTATTCCTATTGTAGAAATTTGAATATTAAAACGTCATTTCTTCATTGCATTCATGTAGTTGGCATCCATATTGCATTATCGGTATCAAGAAGTCATAAGAATTGTGGTTTCTTGGCATTGGCTAGGTTTAGGAACTAAAATTTTCCTAAGTTAGTTCTCTCTAGAGTTGGCTTGGTTTTCCTCTTCCATTCTCGGGTTAAGAACATACCCAATTAGTTTAGGAACAAACAAATTCATTGAATATCATTGATAAGGGAGTTGAACCTTTCAATTCAGAGGAAATCTATCCACCTCATGATAGACCATCCAAGTGTTGGTATCAAATTGTTTCTAACAGGTTTGGGCATTTAAGAGTTACATTGGAAAGAACAATCTATTTACCAACACAATTTAACAAATATAATTTAATAATAAAATAATTAATAAAATCTTCAATTAAATATTATTAAAATTCAATAATAATTATTAAATTATTAATGATAATAATTATTTATTTATTTATAAAATAATTTATATTAAATGATTAATAAAATAATTACTAAATCTATTAATAAAATAATAATTAATAATAATAATATTTATAAAATTTAACATTTAATATTTAATAATATATAAAATAATAATAAAACTAAATAAATTTTTTTTAAAACTAACCTACCTTACCTACCATCCACACAGTCTGCAATAAGTAGTCATGATCTGCCTTAGCAATCATGTGCTTCCAAGTTATAGGCTACCAAAAAAAGGAGGGGAGGTGGGGGTGGTGTTAGAATATATAGCCCATTGATATAATTAAGAGAGGGGGTTAAATCAGTTATACAACTATTATCACAATTATCAACCTTAAACAAACTTAACCATATGAGTAATATAAAATGAAAACATAATAAGATACTCATACACAATAACACTAGATATGTTAACTAGGGAAACCCTTGATCAAGGGAAAACCCTAGTGGGGATGGTACCCACAAGATGATGTACTAATATAAATGTTTCTTGTTAGAGGATGGACCCTATTAGGAGTCTATGAATATATTCAGTACATATGAGTCCCTATTAAGAGACTTTGAATCCCTATTAGGATATTCCAACCCTATTAGGAGTTGTAGAAGACAGTTGGGCCCACTGCCCAAACAACTTCAAGGCAAATACCAATGAACCCACTATCGAAATGATCTATGTATTATTCCTTGTAGAATAATAGAATTGTGCTATATTGTTCTTTCCTCTTTCATTGTCCTGTCAACCAGATCTCTACTGCTTTTGATCTTGTAACCAGATCACAAATCTCTCATCTAATAATCCCTTGAATCTCTCTTACATGCATTCAATAAGAATTCTTCTCCTCTTCACACTTTGTACTTCATACAATGATCATAACATGTATTTCACATTACAAATAAGGAAAACATCTTTCCTTTATACCATATCTTCATAATAATTCCTTGCGTTGGCCTTGAGGCTTTCCCAATTAATTATAACAAGATAATTAATTAATTACAATTACAATAGCACTTTCATCTGACAGTCTATAGAAAACTTCATAGGTATGATATCAGGGCTTGTGCACTCATTGATGTCATTATCTAACTATCCTCTATCTTTTCTTGACTGCACATCTTCTCATTCCATCTCAGATGTAAGATAGAAAATAAACATTAAGAACTACTTTCCCAATACTCTTTATCTAAACTACTTTCTGTAAATTAGGTACAACTTTCATACATCATTGATTCAAAGTTTGTGCACTTGATGATGTAAACAAGACATTGTACTAAACATGTTCATCACTGCACATTACTAGTCAATCAAACCAGTGTTTGTACCATCAAGATCTTTGTCTTCTACTCAGCCAATCTTTATAAAAATTGTGCTATATTGACATCAATGACAAACACAATCATAAATGCAATATGTCAATATTCTCCAATGCTTAAGATACTCCCCCAATGTAGCATCATCAACATTCATGCTAACAATTCCCCCCTTTGGCATTGATGGAAACATAGATGAAAAACATCTAAATTTTGAGAATACTAAGTAATACTCTAATAATGTTGTTCTCATCTTCTCACACCCTCTCCATCAAACAAGTCTGAAATTCTCTGGATTTTAGGACTAGCATCAGTTGTCCATGCACTAAAAAGATCTCAACATAACAAGTGCATACTCCTTCCCTTTTTATGGACATTAATTTTTTACTTCACACTAAAAAATTCACAATACATCAAATACATATTCCTACTTCCTTTCATGAATCTTTCTAAATCTCCCTAAAGAGATATCTCTCCCCCATTGCTTAGGAGTTCTTTCTTTCATGCATACTCTCCCTCATGCCTTAGGAGATGTTTTCATGTATACTCTTCCCCATTGACATCAATGTCAAAGTCTTCAATCTTAATGTTACAACATACCAATTGTTAAATACCAATTGTTGATATGTTGCACCATGTATTCAACTAGCTCGAGTGTCCAAAGACACTATTCAATATTAAATACCAGGAGTCCTTAGTGACTCATATCATCATAGATACTCCCCATATGGGAAGCATCAGTATTCAATCTAGGCTAATAATAGTGCTCTGTACCACTAGACTGATGCATTTACTGCATGACCTACTCAGAAGTAGGTAGGGGCATAACCCCAAGCATACCTCTCAAGTACTCAAATGTATCGTTAGGAAAATTATTCATAAAGATATCTTCAATTTGATCTTTAGTACTCACATACTCTAATTTGATCTCCTTTTCTATTGCTTTTTCTCTCAGCACATGATACTTAATAGATATATGCTTAGTTTTAGAATGAAATACAAGATTCTTAGACATACTCATTGTACTTGTGTTATTATAGTAAATGATAATAGGTTCTTCAAACTCAATTCTGATATCCTTTAGGATCTGCTTCATCCACATAACTTCATTACAGTTATTTGTTGTTGCAACATACTTTGCCTCATCAGTACTCTACGAAATAAAATCTTGTTTCTTTCTTAACCAAGAAACCAATCTTCCTCCAAGAAAGAATGTTCCACCACTGGTGCTCTTCTTGTCATCCATATTGCCTCCCCAATCTATATCAGTATATGCACATAGACAGAAATCAATCTATCTATCATACCAAATTCCATAGTCAAATGTCCCTTTCAAATATTTGAATATTATTTTTATTGCTACTAAATGATATTCCTTAGGATCAACTTGAAATCTAGCTAAAATCCAAACTACATTTGTTACATCTAGTTTAGTGTGATTCAGATACTACAAACCTCAAATCATGAATCTATACTTCTTCTCTACTGTAGGTGTCTCATCTTTGGTAGAAAACTTCTGATTAGTTATCATAGGTGTACCAACAAGTTTATAACTTTCCAAATCAAACATTTTCAACAAATCATTCAAGTGCTTAGGTTGTGAAATAAAAATACCACCATTGTTCTATATAATCTACAATCCTAGGAAAAACTTCATTTCTCCTATCATTTGCATTTCAAACTCATTCTTCATCTCTTTAACAAACTTATCACTTTCTTCATCATTACCTCCAAAAATGATGTCATCAACAAAAATCATAAAATACCTTTCACCATAGAATCCTCTTGTTCTAGAGGGACCACTTAGATCTGTGTGAATGATCTTCAGCTTCTTTGTGATAGTGAACTTCTTGCAAGGAAATGATATTTTCTTCTACTTAGCCAAAATACATTCTTTACAAATAACATTAGTAGGCTTTTTAATCTTAGGAAAGTCTCTAACTGTAAAAGTGCTACTAATCTTCACAATATTATCAAAGTTTATGTGATATAATCTTCTATACCACAACCAACTGTTATCCATTTTAGTTACCAAACATTTCATTTTAGTAGGATCCAAGTGAAATATATTACCTCTATATCTAGTGCTAGTTCCAATTTGCTTACCATCTATATCTTTAATAATGAAGGTCTTCTTAGTGAATTGCAATGTCTACCAATTGTCCAACACTCAACAAGTTATGTTTCAATCCATCAAAAAAATAAACATAATTAGTGTTAGTTTTACCATCAAGAGTAATGGATCCAATTCTTGTTATATGATAGGCTGCATTGTTACCAACTCTAACAATACCTTCATCATGATTCTTGAACTTAACAAACTTATTCATATAACCACTCATGTGATGTGAAAAATCATTGTCAATTATTTAATCAAATTTCTTTTCCACTTGGGAAATTAGAGCTCTTTCTTCCCTAATTTCTCTATCAAGATCATCTTCATCGATAGCTACAAATCCCAATTCATCATCACTTTCACTTTGACCTTTCTCATGGGATTCTTCATCTTCATTTTCATACAAAATTTCTATCTCTATATCTTCTAGTCTTAAACTTTCCCTTAAACTTTTTCTCTCTTATAGGGCATTTAGATGCATAATGAGAAAATTCATCACAAGTCCAACATTTAACTATTTTCTTACCATATTTTTCTCTTCTCACAAGAAGGGTTGTTCCTTCCTCAATGTTCTTGTCTTCATGAAATCTACTTCTACCAATGAAATCTCCATATGTGCTTACACTCTTTGTTAGATTAGGTTGAATTTTTAGGAAACTAAAAGTTGTTTCAACTCTTGCTAGATCTCCAAACTGTCTTAGATCTACTTCTGTAGATTCTAATATTCCAAGCAATGTTTCTTTTGTGAAATCCTTAATGTAGGGAATTACTAGCTAAATCATCTGAGCTACTTGCTTGAATGGTGGTGTCAAACTTTTCAAGACCTTCCATATAACTTGTTCTTCTTCCTTGGTTCTACCATGCGATCATATTCCTATAACAATTTCTAATATTCTACCAATTATATAACTTCTTATAGATTCATATTCCATCATTTAAACATCTAGAAATACACATATCCAATTATGTAATCTCATTTTCTTTGCATGTTTATCACCTTCAAAAGTAGATTCTAATTCTTTCCAAATTTTATAAGATGTTTCAAGTGACTTTACCTGACTATATTCATTCTTTGGAAAAGCTATTAGTAGAGCTTATCTTTCTCTCATGTTACACATGAATATATCTCTTTCATCTTCACTACATCTTTCTAGATTTTCTTCTTCAATGATTGTCTTCTTACTCATTGTAAAGATCCAATATCTCTGAACCATGCACAAAAACTGAGTCTTCATCTTCTCCTTCCAACTATCATAGTTGGCCCCATCAAATCGAGGACTATCCCTTCTAAAAAGATTCACCATCAATCTCCCAAATTTGTTAATCTTATCCTTCAAGGACCCAAGGCTCTAATACAATTTGTTAGAATATATAGTCCATTGATATAACTTAGAGGAGGGGGGTGAATTAGTTATACAACTATTATTACAATTATCAACCTTAAACAAACTTAACCATATGAGTAATATAAACTAAAAATACAACAAGACACTCATACACAATAACACCAGATGTGATAACTAGGGAAACCCTTGATTAGAGAGAAAACCCTAGTGGGGATGGTACCCACAAGATGATGTACAAATATAAATGTTCCTGATTAGAAGATTAACCTTGTTAGGAGTCTATGAATACATTTAATACATATGAGTCCCTATTAGGAGACTTTGAATCCATGATAGGAGATTCCAACCCTATTAGGAGTTGTAGAAGATAGCTAAACCCACTACCCAAATAGTTTTAAGGGAAAGACCAATGAACCCACTCTCCAAATGATCTCTATATTATTCCTTGTAGAATAATAGAATTGTACTATACTATTTATTCCTCTTTCATTTTCCTTTCAACCAGACCTCTGCTCCTTCTGATCTTGTAACCAGCTTACAAATCTTGCATATAATAATCCCTTAGATCGCTTACATGCATTCAGTAAGCACTCTACTCCTCTTTGCACTTCACACTTCATACAACAATCATAACACATATACTACATTACAAACAAGGAAATTATCTTTCCTTTATACAAAATCTTCATAATAATTCCTTGAGTCAGCCTTGAAGTTTTCCCAATTATTATAATGAGATAATTAATTAATTACAATTACAATAGCATTGTTGGCTCTCATTCTATACAAAACTTCACATGTATGATACTAGGTCTTGTGCACTCATTGACGTCAGTAGCTAACTGTCCTCTGTTACTACCTAACTGTGCATCTTCTCATTGCATCTTAGATGTAAGAGAGCAAACAAACATCAGGAATTGATTTCCCATACTATGTCTTTGAACTTCTCTTTGTAAAATTAGGTAGAACTTCCATATGCCTTTGACTCAGACTCTGCGCACTTGACTACATCATCAAGACATTGTACTGAACATGTATTTAACTACACATTACTAGACAATCAAACCATTGTTCATACCATCAAGATCTTTGTCTACTACTCAGCTAGTCATTACAAAAATTGTGCTATGCTGACATCAATGACAAACATGGTCATGAATGTAACATTTTAATATTCTCCAATGCTTAGGATACTCCCCCAATGTAGTATCATTAGCATTCAAGCTAACAGATGGTGGCCTACCTCCCAATTTTATTTTATTTTTATTTTTTATATAAAAAAATAAAACCAAATCCCCCCACATTTTTAAAAAAACATAATTTTATATATTATAATTATCATAGTAATTATTAATTACTATGGTAATTATTTAATATATTTAATTTTTGATAAATTTACAATATAAATCTGATATAGCAACCATGATTAAATAGTCAAAAATAATAAAACAAATTTGGTTTTATTTTATAAACCCTATCTTGATCTCATAATTTTCAAAATCAATCTAATTACAAATCCCAAGTCTAGACACTTAAAATTGTCCTAAACACTATATTAATTGATTTAATATCTCCCTTGATGCTATAATTAATTATTTATTAATTAATTAATTATATTTTTTCATGTTCTTCTACTTAATTAAATTTATTTAATTAAATAGGTTCACTTCCCTAATGTATTTAAATTTAATTTGGATGTTTACCCCTAATGTGTTAAATTTATTTAATGCATAGCGCTCCATAAATCCCCTTTTAAATAAATTCAATTTATTTAATTCCTCCCACTTTATTAAATTCTATAATTCTATGATTAAATTAAATCCTATTTAATTTAATCATAATCCCACCTAAAACCTAGCCTACCACCCATCACTCTCATCCTTCTAAGCCTACGCACTAGTTATTCCTACTTTATTATCCTAAATACCCTCCTAAATGCCTTTTAGCCCCATAGCGGTTGCTCACATGTGTGTGCCCAACTCAATGCCCAAGAAATACCCCCTTTCATTAATCCCTCCAAAAAGTCTCTTACACTCTTACACACTTGTCCCCCATTCCTTTCTCTAAGGTTGGACACATATGTGAGCACATCGTGAGTTATCTCAATCACCAAAAAGGTTTATATTGACCTTTGAATGGTTTTCCTGCTTAACCCATGTGTCTCCCTTATGGCACCTATGTGGATGTCACATAGATGCCACCTCCTTAAGACCTTTCGCAAGCCTATAAATAGAGCCCTTGTCTCAAGTATTCTTCATCTCCTTCATTTGCATTGTTATCATGCTAGTAAAATTCTAGAGCTCTTAGTAGTTTCATGCATTGTTACTAACCTTTGGTAGTTGCTAGCATTTTGTTGCATGGTTAACTTAGTTTATTCTCTTGCATCCATATTCACCATCCTTGAATGCTTTGAGCATGGTTGTATCCATGACCATTGTTTGAAGCATTCTCTTCATATCTAGTTAGCCTCATACATCTTGCATTTCATTTAAAGCATCTTGAGATTCAATTTTTTTTTTTGGGAGAGCATATCCACATCCCTCCAACTAGAGCACACCAATAATGTTCACATAGGTGTCCTTGTTAAGCCTACTCTGAGGTTGTGCGGGACTCATATCTATCGGGTGTTTAGCTTAGTAAAATCCAAGTAGTATTAGTTATTTATTATTTGAATCTTGATTTATGAACATGTACAAATAATGTTTGCCTTGTTTAAGCATGCTCCCAACAAATAGGTTTTTCACATATACATTTTGGCACACCCAATGGGACCCACGACCCTTTTTCACACTTAATTTTCTTAAAAACTTAGTATTTTATGTAGAAAACTATGCACTATCATCTGTGGTAAGATGTAGTGTCATCTACGAAGATGCTTCATCATCTCTATAGATCCTCATCTCCACAGTTTAGCATCTCTGCCTACAACAAATACAAAACCACTTGAAAATACAAATAAATTATATTATGGCATCTCTACTATTTCAACGTCTCTACATTTTTAACTATCATCTCCACAATTTTCATATTTTGTCATCTTCATTGTGGGTGGATGAAAGCCTGTAATATTTGTTGACTATCATCTTCGTAGTTTCTTGTGTTATCATTAGTATTGTGGGTGGCTAAAAGTCTATAGTTTCAGTTGACTATCATCTCTAATTTTTATGGCGTTTGCATGATTTGTCATCTATGATTCTATCTTGTCATCTATGGTCTGCAAGTGTAAGTATCAGTTATATCATACTTGATTTTGTTCTATTATCCTTGTTCTGTCATCTCTGAAGTTTTTTCATCTTAGATTTTTATTTTTATTTTTTTTTAAACAAAAAAATTATAAAATGAAAAATTGACTTTTAGTGGTTCTATAGGATATGGGTTATTCTAAGTTGATTTACATATATAAAAAATCATTTAAAAAGTTAAATAATTTTTTCCATAGTCAAGCATTCATTTTGGATATTTTGGTGATGTTAATCAAGTTGATTGTTTGCAACATTAGAGATTATCTAGAAACAACTAATCATGTGTCTTGTAGGTTTTCCTTAAATTTTTTGTGTTACTCTTGGAAAATGAACTTGAATGCTTAAACACTTTTCTTTGAGTGCATGTTGCACTTACTTGGATAAATCAAACACACTCTTCAATGGCTAAACTTCAAACAAAAAAAATCCAATCTTGAATGCAATATAATCAATTGAATAAAACCTTTCATTTGAATGAATGTTTTTAAAACAAAACCTTGAATACCATAAGCAAATGGAAATTTTTTGTTGGAATGAATGTTCTTCAAACACAATCTTGAGTGACTAATAAAATTACATGCTTTCATTGGAATGAATGTTGACACACAATCGTGAATGCTTAAAGGTCCAAACATCATTGCAATGAGCATTTGGATTTGGTGCTTAAAATGAACACTCACTCAATCTTGAATGAATTAAATGAATTTGTTCTATCCCTATCAATTTTCTTATGTCGATTTTTTGTTGATGAACCCTCGATTTATTATACCGGTGATGTTGTCAAGTTGGAAAGAACATTGTATGCTATAAACACAAGTGTCTTCAAAATTAGATTAAAAAACCTAAAGCTTTATTGGGAAAGAACAAGTGTCTTTTAAACCCAAGACCACTTATGTATTCACTCCTCTCATGCCTTTGGGTGATCTTATGTCATGAGCCCAAATTTATGGATATATGAATATTTGAATAACATATTAATTAATAATATTATTATTATAATCCATTATAATAGTGACATATTTGACAATATAAAAATAAAAATAAAAATAAGATTATAGCATAATTATAATATAAAATATTATATTATAATTATAATATTAATAATGATATTAAAATAATATTTTTATAAAATCGTACTACATTCTAATTATATAATAATATCATATCATGTTATAATAATAATAATCCAATATAATATAGCAACGTACTATATTAATAAAGTACTATAATCTAATAATATAGTTGATATATTATTAAATTAATATATATTATATAATATAAATATTTTTTGATATTATTATAAATAAATAATTATATTATTATATTATTATTATATAATTATTATATTGAGAAGTGACAAACCAAATAAATATTATGGATGAAAGTATCAACCAATATTGTTAATGAATAATAATAATGACTTTGAGCATCGAATATTGAAAGAATCCTAACTAATAAGAATACTAATGAATAATATATAATAACGATGATAACTCAATATTTGATAATATAAAAGATAATATAAAAATATAAGTCAATATTGAAATTCATCTAGTTTACACCAATACTTGATTTTATATATAAATAAATCATGAAACATATAATTGATCATTATACAATAAATAAATGGTAATTGATAAATTAAGAATATTTAATGTATAGAGCTGCTAGACTAAAAGGTCGTGACTTTTGGCCAGCAACTCATAGATTTCCCTTGCTCATATATAAGAGTAAGAGCAGGGAAGAAGATCAAGGCATCCGAGAGACACAATTAACAATGATAAAGATGGACTACATTTAATATAGTTAAGTACTGATAATGAAAGAAAAATAAAGAGACTTACCTATTGATCGAACGTGTTTTCTTCGGATTCTTTGACTATTATCTGATAAGTATTACTTGGAGTAGCATTGGAAGTGAATGAAATAAATAGCATTATAATTTACACATGGATTTATGAAGATAGGAAAGTCACTTACAGAGACAAAAGTATAGTTAGATATCCTATGAGAAAATAGCAGAGCCACCATAATAATATTAGAACAAAGAAAATATAATTAGCAAACATGATCTGTATAAGGAATTGAGGTTAGTGGTGAACATATAAGCTGTCCAAGATGGAGACATTCATCACCCAAAGAGGATAGATGTTATATACTATAGAGAACTTTGGGGGACCACTAATGACCATCATCATATAAAAAGAAGAAGACAACGATACAATATCACAGTGATAGGAAATCGAGCAGAGTCTATGGACAGTTTGCAACATCTTCACATCACTCCTCATGCAAGGCAATACATGAGCATGAAGGAGAGAACAACCATAATAAATCAAAAAATATCCATACAGATAATTAATCATCAATTATTTCTAACTGCACATTTATCCTTATTGAATTGCTCAATGGATTGAGAACTTGTCTCTGACAAATCAAGTTGCATATAGTTTAGTTATTAGGAAGAGCACTACCATCTTGTATATTATAATATTTGTGAGTGTTAGATCAGATAGTAATATGATTGCTACAAGCAATATTAGAGACAATTGCATACATATAATCTACATATCAAAGAGAGCAATAACATCACTATAAGTGACTTGCATACTTATAGAGATGAATCAAAAACATTAAGTTAAAAGAAGAATAAAAAAAACATAAAAATGAATGACCTAAAAAGGGTCATCACAAGTGGTATCAGAGCTTGGATCTTCCCATCCTATGAAGAATATATCTTATGATAAATTATGATACATAACAAAATTATAGCAACCTGGATTCATGTGCTTCCTTAGGCTCAAAGTAGGGCTATTGAGTATATTCACATTCAACATAATTGTGGAGTATATTAACATTATTCTTAGTCTATCGATGAAGTTGCTATCCCTGATTAGGGTTAAGGGAAGCCTCTGTAGAAACCCAATTCTCCTTCAACCCTTTCAATATCTTTTTGAAATTGAGCAACAATTCCATAGCATCCAGGGATGGGATCACTCTCCCAGGCATTAGCATCGTAAATGATAGACTCCATGGCCTCTCTTTTCTCTGTGTCTTTTACTTGTTTGAGTAGGCATAAATTGTTGCTCACTCCATAGAGATTTAACACATTTTTGAATTGTTTGGGTTTTTTAGCAGGGAAATAGGACAATAGCGGGCGCTCTGAATGACATTTCCTTCTTTGGTGTTTGTAGCTCGTGCATGACTGCCCCATGCCTCCTTTCTCATTAGACCTAAATTAACCCAAGGCTAAGTTAATCCATATCTTCCCTACTCATTGAATAAACAACAAAATACTGCATTTCAGTTTAAGAGACTATATTAATTTTTTAAAAAGATCCAAATTCTAAAAGATTGAATCCAATCAGAAGGAAAGAAATGCACTTTCATTCCCAAAAAAAATGTTGTAGAATGGTTGTTTAGCCTTGGCTTTACAAATTAATTCTGTAAATCCAGTGAATTCAATTTATAGCAGTTTAACACCAAATGTATTACAAAAGTCATTATTTATGTAGCAGCAACAATGGTGGAAATAGACCAGTGGCGACTAATGAGAAAACTTCCTCTTCAGAAGCATTGTAGTGAAGGTGGAGCATCTTCATCCAAGTCACCAGAAGACAAAGTCGTGCCTAACACTTTTCGTCCAAACGCCCCAAGATTTTTTGTTGTTGTAAGGAAGTATCACAATTCAGATCATATACATGCCTACATGAAGTTAAGTGACTGAACATTAACTTTAAATAATCATCGATTAAATAAATAAATACAAAAATGATATGTGTAAGGGAATGCAAATGTGAATGGGACAATTTTTAGGTTGCTCATTCTATAAAGCCATCATTGGATTATGATAGGTGACCACTGCATGCATGAACAAGGATAATGGAATACTATCTCTGCTTCCTATTGGAAATTCGTAATTAAACCCAAGTGAACAGAAAAATACCTATTATTAGACAGTGAACCATGTGTGTATTACAAAGAAATAAGTGGAACAAAACAAGTGAGTATTTTAAAAGAGAGAGAACATCAGCACTGATATTTAGGGACATCGGAATAAATTAAAGAAATGGTCTTATATAGTGCCCTAGAAGATGCGTACATGCCAAAATTCATCCACGTGTATTGTATGAGATAAAGACGTTACTTTAAAGAGAGTAACGATGGACAAATAAAAATAATTTTACACCAAATGAGAAAGAGATATTTGGAAATGCAAGTACGAAGATGGAACTATTTGATGTGAAAGAGAATTTAGTCAAACATATTTCAATGCACTCCATGTGATGACATCAGATCAACATCAGATAAGGAACTTTAGTGTGCAAAGTGAATATGAATATTACTCCATAATAACCGCTTCAAACTTGAAGGTAATGAGAGAATGCTATTTTATAACTTGATATTATATATCAAATGGTATAAGCAAGACTATATGGAGGCAATTTATGATTTGATACCTATGAGATAAGTATTTGCTTGAATATGAGAGGCAAATTATTACAAAATTCCACATCATCACCCTATCACACAAGGCATGAGGTAAGTTATATATTTGCTTTATATTGTTATTTTGGAAAAAAGTTATTAATATGAAATGTTGCAATGAAGTTTATATAATACAAGGAAATACACGAAAGGAAAGATTCTATTAAGACATATGCATCTTTGAGGTAAGTATATTTCCATTTTAAGATTATTTTATTTATATGAAAATGATGAAATACAAAAAAAAAAAAAAATTATTTTTCATAATGCAATAAGAATCAAATTTCACTAAAGACTCTTAGGGAAGGATCATTGAAGATTTAGCAAGCTTGCAAAATTGCTATCCCTAGGGCTTGAGGGAAAGGATTAAACTAAAGGAAGACCTTAAGTGGATATGAAGATTACTTCATCACCACTTCAACTCATAAAGGTAATGAGGTAAGGTATGTATTTTTTGCATATATTGTTATGAAATAATTGATAGTGTCTTTCTTATTTCTGACACATTTGTTATTGTGAAGAATATTGAATAATCAATCAATTATTCTAGTTACAAAGAAATGAAATCCAAATATATGAAAATGGAAAATATATATATGAAAAATGAAATATAAATGTTGATTTAAGGAAAACATAGTAATTAGAATACATATCAATTATAGTATAGAGAGTCTATCTCTCGTCCAAATTACGTAATCTTAGATAGGGAGTTGGTGGGGGTAAAGGCGGAGTAATTTTGAGCACTTGTCAGATACGCTTGGAGCTTGTTTCACACACCCTCTACACTATCATTCTACCATCAAGATGATCGTAATAAGGAGAGAGAAAGTTGTTTGTGTACTATAAGAAGAAATATTTTGAACTAAGTAAATTAAATTTAATACTCATCTTCTCATCCACATTATGATATCCTAAGGTAGGGAGTTGGTGGAGGGAGAGGCGAAGTAATTTCGAGCATTTGTCGGATACGCTTGGAGCTTGTTTCACGTGCCCTTTACACCATAAATCTACCATCTTATGATGATCGTAATAAGGAAAGGGAGAAAGATTCCTTCCAAAGGATTATGTAAATGAGGAAAAGGAATCATCTTTCTTTTAGAACTATTATATGCTAACAATTATTTGTGTTGCAGGTCCATGATCAAAAGGCGTATTAGGGAAGTATATTTTATAAAGCATTTCCTTTACTCTATTTCATTATGAAAATCAAATTATAAAGAATAAAAAAAAAATGTATGATGTGTCTGCATTGTGTATGCTTTGTGCCTTCATTGCATCATCTATCTTCATCGTGTATGCTTTGTGTTTCATGCACTTATGTGTCTACTTTGTGCTTGCCTCGCGTCTTCTTGCATTAATGTATACTTTGTGTCTACTTTGTGACTTTATGCATTAGTAGTTTATACATTGTATATATCTATATTTCATAATCTTGTTAGCATAATCATTATTTTAATAATCCAAAGAAAAATGATCAAGGAATGGGCCATTGATCTTTAAGTTGAGTGGAAATTAGGAATTGCTTGAGGACAAGCAATTTGTGGAAGGGCAGACTTGTCATGAGCCCAAATTTATGGATATATGAATATTTGAATAACATATTAATTAATAATAATATTATAATCCATTATAATAGTGATATATTTGACAATATAAAAATAAAACAATATATAAGATTATAGCATAATTATAATATAAAAATATTATAATATTAATATTAATAATGATATTAAAATAATATTTTTATAAAGTCGTACTACATTCTAATTATATAATAATATCATATCATGTTATAATAATAATAATCCAATATAATATAGCAACGTACTATATTAAAGAGTATTATTATCTAATAATATAGTTGATATATTATTAAATTAATATATATTATATAATATAAATATTTTGTGATATTAATATAAATATTAAATTTAATATAAATAAATAATTATATTATTATATTATTATTATATAATTATTATATTGAGAAGTGACGAACCAAATAAATATTATGGATGAAAGTATCAACCAATATTGTTAATGAATAATAATAATGACATTGAGCATCGAATATTGAAACAATCCTAACTAATAAGAATAATGACAAATAATATATAATAACGATGATAACTCAATATTTGATAATATAAAAGATAATATAAAAATATAAGTCAATATTGAAATTCATCTAGTTTACACCAATACTTGATTTTATACATAAATAAATCATGAAACATATAATTGATCATTATACAATAAATAAATGGTAATTGATAAATTAAGAATATTTAATGTATAGAGCTGCTAGACTAAAAGGTCATGACTTTTGGTCAGCAACTCATAGATTTCCCTTGCTCATATATAAGAGTAAGAGCGGGGAAGAAGATCAAGGCATCCGGGAGACACAATTAGCAATGACAAAGATGGACTGCATTTAATATAGTTGGGTACTGCTAATGAAAGAAAAATAAAGAAACTTACCTATTGATCGAATGTGTTTTCTTCGGATTCTTTGACTATTACCTGATAAGTATTACCTGGAGTAGCATTGGAAGAGAATGAAATAAAGAGCATTAGAATTTACACATGGATTTATAAAGATAGGAAAGTCACTTACGGAGACAAAAGTATAGTTAGATATCCTATGAGCAAATAGCAGAGCCACCATAATAATATTAGAACAAAGAAAATATAATTAGCAAACATGATATGTATAAGGAATTGAGGTTAGTGGTGAACATATAAGCTGTCCAAGATGGAGACATTCATCGCCCAAAGAGGATAGATGTTATATACTATAGAGAACTTTGGGGGACCACTAACGACCATCATCATATAAAAAGAAGAAGACAATGATACAATATCACAACAATAGGAAATCCAACAAAGTCCATGGAGAGTTTGCAACATCTTCACATCACCCCTCATGCAAGGCAATACATGAGCATGAAGGAGAGAACAACCATAATAAATTAGAAAATATCCATACAGAAAATTAATCATCAATTATTTCTAATTGCACATTTATCCTTATGAATTGCTCAATGGATTGAGAACTTGTCTCTAACAAATCAGGTTGCATATAGTTTAGTTATTAGGAAGAGCACTGCCATCTTGTATATTATAATATTTGTGAGTGTTAGATCAGATAGTAATATGATTTCTACAAGCAATATTGGAGACAATTGCATACATATAATCTATATATTAGAGAGAGCAATAACATCACTATAAGTGACTTGCATACTTATAGAGATGAATCAAAAACATTAAGTTAAAAGAAGAATAACAAAAACATAAAAATGAATGACCAAAAAAGGGTCATCACATCTTGAGTGCACAAGAAATAAGTGGCCTTGTTTTACACTTTTTAGGAGACCTGCTTGGGAATTTCATCACCCCTTGGGATGACCTCAACTCTAGCATTCTGGTAGGGTATAAATACTAGGAGGTGAATTGAAAGACACCTCTCTTGGAAGTAAGATCTTGTCACTATTGGTTAAGCCCCAAAGAACTTTATACCTTTGGGAAGTGAAGATGGAGATTTGGATTACTGTCACCTCCCAACTATGTTGTATTATTTTCTTTTATCTACATATTTGTGCCTTACATACCTTGCATATATTGAGGACACCCCTAGTTGAGCTTGGATATCCTAGTAAAAACCGTATAGGATTGTTGGTGTTTTTGACATTCCTGAGTGTTTGAAACCCTCCCCATTTGAAGGGGACACACCATTTAAACATTTCTTGTATATATTTTATTATATTCTTTGTATTTTATGTTTCAAAAAAATCCCAAAACATCATAAAAATTCAAATCCAAAAACATTTCAAAAAAAAACAAAAACAAGAAGCTCTTGTTTTCCACCATCACTTCTTCTATTCATCCATTTCATCACACTCTTCAAAATCTCAACTGTCCTAATGATTTCCTCATTTTCTTAATCATTCAATAAAATTCTTAATCTTCATCCTAGTCATCATTCATAATCCACATCAAGATCCAATTTCCTTACCCAATCTCATAATTCATCCTTAATCCAATCTTTCAAATCATCATCATTCTTAATCTAATCCCTTGTCAAATTCATCCCTTTCTAATAAATTCCTAATTCAATCCATTTACTTCATCATCCAAAATCAATCTTTCTAATTTAATCTATTTGTATCTTCTTCTAATTCAATTTTTTATAAAATCTTCTATTTTGGACATAGGAGCACCATCATAAATCATGGACTTTAATCCTAGCTATCTTGATTGACTCAAATAAATATCATCAAACATCTTTCTCCTTCATTAGGATTCAATCCAATCTTTAGGAAGAAATATTTTTGCAACATGTGATATCATACCTACATTCTTAAGAAAACTTATCATAGTTGCACTCTCTCACTTGGGATCATTTGTCCATCTCCAAGTGGAAGAAGATATCATTATCCAAATCCAACATCCAATTTGTTTGCAATATCATAAGGTCTTTATCTACATCAAGGCTATCTCAAACCTTCATCCAAATCAAATCCAATCCAAATCAAATTAAAACAAAGTTCAAAATTGCTCCTAGTTGTAAGGTCATATTTCATCCATCATCAAATCTTTCATCACTCTTTATGTAAGCTCCATGGATAAGAATTGGCTTAACCAAATGGTTGAAGATCTTCAAAGGAAATCTGGAGTTATACCTCTCAT
This sequence comes from Cupressus sempervirens, assembly GCA_028749045.1. NCBI lineage: Eukaryota > Viridiplantae > Streptophyta > Pinopsida > Cupressales > Cupressaceae > Cupressus > Cupressus sempervirens. The sequence goes on from CM053785.1 coordinate 606,468,417, forward strand.
TCAACCTACATATCAAATCAATCCTCAAAATTGCATGTCCAACCCCAATCCATCTCACATTCCTTATTCTTCTACCTTTGACAAGGGAAATCCACCTCATTATCCTTCATCCACAAATGATTTGCCTCACAGCCCACATAATTCCTCAAACATAAATTCCATTACCCAAGAATTTGAGGAACTTAAGAATTATGTCTTTAGCCTATCAAATGGGGGTCAAAAGAAAAAATCTACCTTCCAAAAAATATTTCCTCTTCCCCCATACTTCCAACTCCATAATCCTCATGTTCCATACAACCCAAATCCTCTATATAATTCCACATACTTTGAGCTTGATGTCCAAAACCATCATCCCAATCCCCTGCCTAATGCACAATTGCCACACAATCCTAATCCTCCAAAATCAACATCATCCCCACCTTGTAATAGGTTTATCTTACTAGAAACGTTATATAAGTACAAAACTAAAAATAAAGTGATCCAATCACCCAAAGTCATACACCCAATGCCATGTCAAGAAATTATTCCAAACCATTCTATTATGGATTCCTCTTCTCCTCTAGATCCAATCAATTCCCCATCCCATAATTCCCTTATCCCTCAAAATATATTTATCCCTCTTAATCTATCTCATGATCCCCTTCCTAATCAAGATCAAGACATTCCATGTACCACACACATTAAAAATTCTCCTACATCTCATGAGTTAGAATCTATTGATCCTCCACTTCATGAAGATTTTTCATCCACTATGATTCCTCCATATCAAGATCAAATTACTTCATCTCATGGTTTTCTTCCCTCCACTCCATTATATGATTATATTTTTTTATATGATTCTATCATATAAGTCAAGATCAAATTACCCCTTCATTTGCATTTCATGATCCCAATCCATCTCAAGATCCTATTATCCCTCATAATCCCCCTCATGATCCTAATCCTCCATGTGATCCTATGATACCTATCCAATCCACTCATCAACCTCTTATATATGGGGCTGCATCTTGCATTGAAAATAATAAGTATCCTATTGAAGAAATAATGTCTCAAGATGTTGGTACACCTTCCACTCCATCCAAATCCAAAATTCCTCCATCCAAACGTAAATGTTCCCATCATCCATATTCCACATCCATTTTGGGACCTTATATCCATATTCTCATTTCTTCCTCCTTTCCATCCATTTTGGGTCCTTATGTTCCAAAGCCAAACCCTTCATCCCTTACATCCATTTTGGGTCCTTACATACATCTATCCACCATATCCATGTTTTCCACTTCATCCCCTCATAGACCTATTAAAGGTCAACAAAGTCAGACATCCTTGAATTCTTTCTAGTTTTTATCATCCATAAGCTCTTCATACCATTTATCCTCATACACCCATATCATGGCCAATGGAAGCAAATTGGATGCCAAAGATAAAGTGAATCAAGCCAAAAATCTACAAAAATCTAATGATCAACACGTCCCCTCTAAAAGACATGTTCAAGAAATGAAAAATATGATTCAAAACAAAATCCAAAACCTCCAATGGCTCAAAATAAAAATAAAAATAAATCATGTGGATTCCAAAGCTACTTAATGAAGCAATTATTCTCAAAGAAAAATTAAAAATGGCATCCAATTTTGTTAATCCAAAGACTTCCTTCATCCAAATATTCTCAAATATTTTATCTCCCAACTCCATTTTGGGTCCATATGTCCCAAAATTCACCATCCTAAATCCATCATCTCCTTTGAATCCATTTTGGGTCCTTATATCCCAAAATTCAAACTTTCTCATCCATATCCTCCAAGATTTCCTTCTTTCCATTACCCTTCAAGATGTGTGTCAATGACAATATTTCCACCTCCTTCATCCACTCATTCACAAGTCTTCCAACTTTGCATCCATCAACCATATATTCCTCTCAATCACTCCACCCCCTTAATCCAAACTTTGTCATTAGTCATTGTCCTCCATTTCCTGACCTGTTTCATCCTTCTTTTCACTATCCTACCAATATCTATGATAAAATAGTAAAAATTCCTTGAAAATAAAAAAGTAAAAGAAATAAATTGTTGATATTAAGGTCAAAGTTTTTTTATTAGTGACTCACACTTAGTCAATTGGTTAAGTTGCAACCGAGCTTATCTTTCAGTTTACAGTGTTAATTGAGTTATATAGTTACTACCAAGTTCTATAGTTACTATCGATTTCTATAGTTACTACTAAGTTGTTGTGATGTGGAACCTGTACACTCGAAAGTGTCCCCACTCTAAACCCTTCTATCCAAACGATTCCATGAGTTTGGAATGTTTGAATGCCGGCTTAGAGCTCCCTATCCATGGAGTGCAAGAGAGTGTATTTCAAGAATAAGAAGGCTCTCAGATGAGCCTTAGAGATACTCTTCTTTCTATTAAACCATGCAATGGGAGGTTCCAAAGACAAGATGCAAGAATGCAAATGTCCCAAGGAGTTCCTCAAGGATGCAATGCAAATAAAGATTAAGCTAGAATGAATATGAAAAGTACAGCTATTCTAAGCATGGATGAGAGTGTTACAATCCAAATATTAAGCTATGTGAGATAGATTATTGCAAAATAGAAGCTAAACTAACATGCAACATGAATCTAAGTTAAAATGCCATGGTATGAGAGAATGTAGACAAGAAAGAGAAGTTCTCCACAAAGCTCCAAAGAAACCTGTTAGAAAACCTGCAGCATAACAATATTCAAATGAGGGACAGATTTGAGGGGGAAAGCTCTCTCCCTTTTAAAGATGTATAGACGGTGGAGATCAAGGTGAAGATGGTGGATGATCAACGGTGGAATTCAAAAAGAGGAGTGATCCATGTGCACACACAAGTCAACCAATAGAATATAAGTTGACTTGTCATATAAGACAAAAGTCACAAAGCGTTTTCTTTTAATTGCAAAATAAAAAAAGGACTTTATGTGTGCACTTTAAGTGGGTTAGAAGAATGGGGTCTTTTATTTAATTAAAAGGGGACATGTTCTTTTAATCAAATAATGAACTTAGGATAGCATAGTCAAACTATAGGTTATAATCAAATAAATTGATTATTAGCAATTTGGTCTAAGTAAATGATTAAATTAATTTAGCCAAAATGTTGAAAAGGGGGCTAATAGTCTAGATGACCATTTTTAGGTGATTACATTTGCCCCTCTTTGACTAATGCGTGATCGATCTGGGAACACATTATGTCAAAGAAAATAGAAAGCCAAGTAGGCGGTGATAGATATACATATCTAATTTTGAAGAACGAAATGTAGAAAAAGATAGAAAGTCCTAAATGTACAGCCTGATAGTGGTAGTACTGAAGACTAGCAAAAGATGATGTCAGAATTCAAGAAGAATGCTAACACTTAGCAAAGTGGATAGATCAAGAACAAGTGAAAAGATCAAACAAATGCTCCTAAGAAATAGATAGTTGTAGCAATTAGTGATAGAGTATTTATGCCCCCTCGAGATCGAAATTGAAATGAGGTAAGAGGATGCAAAAATTGGCTAGACATGAGAAAATTAGAATATAGCAATGTCCAAGATGATAGATAGATGATTAGAACCCAAGAATGACTATAAAAAAAATTGATAAAATGCCTCAGTTTGACTAGAGTTGACCTTGAAGGATATAGCATAAAAATAAGGTCAAAATGAGTAGAAAGGTGATTTTAGACATGAAACAGTGAATTGAAGTAGATATGAAGTATGAAAATGATGAAGACATGAAGAAATGAAGATGCCCCAGTGATGATTCAGAGATTAAACCTCAAAAGGTCAGCTAACTGCTCAGAAGAAAGTAGAATTTTAAAAGACAATTTTGACCATCAAGATGAACTCAAATTTGGATTTCGATCTCAAAAATGAATCTAGGACATTGAAATTATTTAAGAGGTCAAAACTTTATATAATGTGATGATAAGATAGAAAAGAGATGAAGTGATAGATTAAGAAGGTGAAAAGACATGAACAAGAAGAAAGTAAAGAAATATATGAAAGGAGTTAGCCGATATGTCCACAAAAAGATGAAGAGAGAGCTCTCCCCATATGCAAGAATATAGGATTAAGCTAGAAAAACAAACCTAAAATGCAAGCTAATATGCAAAGTGGTTTACCAGCAAGAAGTGCATAACATTTAGACTCTTAATTTCATAATTGAGCATTTATTAGGGACATCATGAGATCATACAACCATCACTAGTATAACTATGAGGATATGAATATGATCGATATCAGATAGGTATGTGGAAATCCAATCTAAGCATCAAAGACATGTAAGTCGAGACAACTACGCGATCAGATTCCCTAAGTTTAATTTAGCAAGATTACACCTGTATCAAGGCATAAGCGCCAGGATAAATCCTGAGTGCGGTCTTGCAAAACAGTCAAGGATGATACATTTGTAAGTCAAAGTGTTGAATAGGACCAACATAAATGCTTACAACACTATAGACAAACAAAAGTATACCCACAAGCCGAAATCAAGAAAATATGTCCCATGCCCCCAGTCTTCTAATCAATGACATCCTCGAAAGACTATTAGGGAGGGAACACATGGCAAAGAAATCATCATAGATAGCACACAAAATAGATAAAGATCAACATAGCTCAGTCGTTTAAGTGTTAAAGTGTGTGTGTGTAAGTCACTTGGCCATTTCTTCAAGACTTGATTCTGATAGTGAGAAATATCGCGACATCGGAGACCATAGGTAAACTATCTGAAAAGTGTTAAAAACACTTGATGTCAAGGTGGGGGAAGTGTTGAGAAACACTATTTTGTGAGTTGTCCAAGAAACCCTAATGCACAAGAATACCTCAATAGGCTAAGTAGTTGTGCCCCCAAGATGAGGACAAGAAACAATTCCAAGCTAGGAAATGTGTAGCAAAATAGGTGATTGAGACTGATAGACAGAGGTGCAAGGATCTCAAGTAGCACCTATTTTCAGATTTTCACCACTTGACAGATTTTTTTTAAAGGACTTTTTTCAATTTTTTTTTATTTTTCAATTTTTAAATTTTTTTGGTGATACATCAAAGTGCCTATTGCTAGGTTTTCACTAAGATGATCATTTTTTCAGGACATTTTCTGATTTTTAGGATTTTTTTCAAGATCATATATGATTTTTTTTGGAATTTTTTAGAAGGTTTTAGATATCACTAGTTCTCAAGCAAGATCACATCATTTTTTCCTAATGTCTAGCAAGTTATAGGACATGATGGAGAAACAAGCCAGTGGATAAGCAATAATGCATAAGAAAGGAATGTGAAGCAAGTGAAAGTGATCCTCAAGGACTGACTCCTCAAGAGTACCCAAGCTAGGGAAAGAGGTGAAATAGTCATATGAAGCATGTTTTGGATAAGCAATGGAAGTAATGAGAAAGATAGCATGTAGGATAAGTGGTGAAGCCAACAAGTGCGATAGCATGAAGTGTGTAGTCCAAAAGAGTAGCCATGTCAAGAGACCTATGAGAACCATGTTTCATTTATTATGATCAAGACCAAGGGGTCAACTAGATAGGATATCGATGGGATAGAGCAATAAAAATAAAGCTCAAGATAGAGGCTATGAGGGAATGAGAAAGCACAAATAGAGAATATCATGGATAAGATAGCCAATATGAAAAGATAGCTTAACATTGTCAAGATCAAAGAGAGAAGAGGGGATAGATGGATGGTGGAAGAACTATGCATGACGCCTGTTTGCCAGGTTTTCATCATGGTACTTATCCAAGGTGTCACAAGAAGTAGTTTTCACCATAGGATGGATTTATTTCTCTTTACTTTTGCTACCAAGGTGCCACAAGAAGTGGTTTTCACCAAGGCACATTTTCAATTTTTTTAATTTTTTTTTTAATTTTATTTTTTTGAATTTTTAGAAAGAGCTCAAGCTGTTTGTAGATAGTGCTCCTATAGAAAATATAAGTCATGATAAGCCGAGACCATAGACTGGTATGCTCAAAGATGTTGATAGGGTGATGAAAGGGAAATGATAGCAGGAAGAATATGTGGAGGATAAGAGTTCATGTATTGAAAGGAGGTGTAAGCTTTAGAGGATTTCATGTGGGTAGCTAAAATATTGGACAAGATCAACATTGACACACACCTTGAAGGGTATTGGAACAATGGAGGAATCATGGATGAAATAGCTTGAGATTTAGATGTATGAGGTGGTAGAAAAGATTTGGAAAAAAGTGGAGTGGAAAGCTTTGGAATATTTTTAGGAAGATTTTTGGAAGAAGATGGAATAGAAGCCTTTGGAAGCTTGAATGTCAACTTTGAAGTATTTTCAATATTCAAGTCTTCTAAAAGAGACTTGGGAATCCATATAGCTTTAGATTTTCCTTTGGATACTTCAAAACACATTCCTTCAATAATGGGTTTAGGAACCCATATTTTCTTTGATTTAGCTTTTTTAGTACTGGACCTTTGCGATCTCTTTTGTGCATTCTCCTTCTTAGCATTCACATGTTGATTAGATGGGACATAGTGATCTTCATTTTTTAATGGATTCTTATGTTTATTCTCACTTCCAAAGGACTTGGGATTTGTGGCTGAATAAGGATGATATGACTGGTTTAGATGTATAGATGGGTGAAAAGTCATCAAGGATGAGTGTCTTTGTTGATCTTGAGGTATTATAGGAGAGCTAGGGAATGAGCTAGGAGTGAATGTAGGAGATGGAGGAACATAAGGCCCCAATATGGATGGAAGGTTTGAATGCTTTAGCTTAGATGGATAAGGACCAAGGATAGATTTAGAAGATGCAAAGGGATAGTGGGAAGGGATATCAACATCTTTAGAATGAGCAACATGGTTAAAGCCATCAATAGACTCATAAGTACCTTTGATAGGAACAACAATTTTAATAGAAGAACTTGAAGCTTTAGCACAATTTTTAAGTGGATGTGGAGAAGTAGAACATGAGGGGATGCTTTGATCTTGACAATTAGCTTTGGATAGCATATGAAGAGAACTTTTCTCATATTTTTCAGTAAGCTCAAGGGAGATAATGGAAGTGGTATCTTCATCATACTTAGGAGGTGGACAAGATATAGGATATGGAGGGGAAAAATCTTGAAAGAGATGAAAGGGTGCTTGATCTTGATCTTTCTTGACATTTATAGCTCTCTTTTTTTGAGAGTCCTCTTGACATGGAGCCACTTCTAAGGACAAGGGAGAATGAAGAGTGAATGGAGTAGTGCTTGGATTAGGCATAGTAGTGCATGAAGGTTGAGGATGTTTAGGATTAGTAGAATGGAAAAGGTTTGCAGCCAAGTGAAGGTTAGCTTGAGTTTCTTTTAGAGGTAGCCCTTGAGGATAGGCATAGTGTATGTGAAAAGAATTAGATTCTTTATTTGATAAAGGCATGTTGGAAAGCTTTGATGTTTTGGGAGATGCATGAGTGTTGGAAGAAGTGGAGGATGTAATAGAGCCACTAATAGACATAGGTTCATTAATGTAATCTTGCTCAAGAAAAGTATCCTCATCGCATGAATCATTAGAGGTATCAATAATTCCATTATCAATAAGATCTTGGATTTTATGTTTTAGCTCAATGCAATCTAAAGTAGCATGGTCATTAGATCAATGATAGGCACAATAGGTATCCAAGAACGGATTTCCATAGGAGCTAGACTTAGGCAACATGATGAGCTTGGTGCCAAGAATTGTTCTCAAAATGTCATCATAAGAATTCCCCAAGGTAGTAAAATTTCTCTCAAAAGTATGTCTAGAGTCCTTTGGTTGCTTCCCAAGTGAATAGCATGTATTCATGTCTTCATCATTTTCTTGTTCAAAGATAGGTTTATCATGAAATTTCGGCATAGGCTCAAAGGAGGTATCACTTGCTTGTTCTCTAAAGAGGTCTTTAGATCTAGAAGATGAAGACATTTGATGTCTTGAAGTAGAGCATGTAGACCCAGAAGAAGAGGATGACCTCAAAGAAGGTGACTCACATGCATGTAAAGACCTTAAGGAAGATTCATGTAATGATGCAATCTTCTCCTCTAACCTTTTCTCAAGTTTAGACTTCATTTCTATCATGTGTTTAGAGAGATGAAGGTAAGAAAGATCATTTGTCTCTTCTAGTTCTTTGTATTGTGCATATAGATCTTGAAACTCTTTAGCGGCATGGAGGATATCATGATCATCTAGATTTGGCCAAGGTTTGATAGCACAAGGTTTAGATCTCATAGTTTTAGATGCAAAGCCAATCATAAAAGAGCCTAGAAGATAACTTGATGTTGAAACTATAGGAGGTAGAGTGTTCACTTGCCAAGATAGTAGAGAGAGATTAAAGCAACTTGTCAAACAATATGTCCAAGAAACTTACGACATGAATGACTCAAGTCAATAGCTAGGCAAGATGCCCAAATAGCCAAATAGATAGAGAAAGCGGGGTGACAAGTGACCAACTCTCCAACCCAAGAGTGTAGTCAAGAAATCAAGGCAACCATTTCAACAAAAAGATAACTAGCAAGCAAACATAGACCATGAAGATAGGAAGACCGTGAGCACTAAGACCAAATAGTCACTTTAAGCATTTTCAAGCACTAGAGACATAGAAAATAAAAATCAAATGATGAGACTCCCCTTAGCAAGCAACACAAGAAAAATGTTAAGACTTGATGCTTTAACTTGGTTGAAAAAGTTTGACAATAGTTGAGAGCATAGCAAGTTTGATGTTCAAAAGAAATTTCTTTCCAAGCAAGATAGTGACACATGGAGTAGTCTTCAAACAATCAAGCAAGGGACAAAGCAACCTTGCATGATACAAACATATGTGACATCTCAAAAGAATTCCCTAGAATTATCGTCATGTGTATGTTCAAAAGATTTTCATTGGTATACCACATTCAAGAACACATCAAGCAATATCTACCTAAATGTCATGGTTCATTACTCAACAACTAGGCCCACACTTGATGCTCCTTTTCCTCACACCAAGTGGTTTCCCACAAGAGATATTGGCTTTGTCATAAAAATGCTATAAGCATAACCAAGGGAACACAGATGGTGAGTGTAAAATCTTGGGGTGATCTGGGTAGTCCACTAGGATCGATCCTTGCACCAAGAAGTTGAGCGGCTAAAAAAGGTAGTTACTAACTTAGGGTATTTAGATAGGGCTTTCGTTCATAGTGTTCCTCTTGCTCCCAATTAGTGGACACCTCACCTTGCGATGAGTAATCGATCTCACAACCACAAGAGTACCTTAAGCATTCTTGCCTAGTGATCTCCCTATGGTCGAAATTCCATAAGTGATCACACTAGGCGAAGACAAACACTATGTCTACCAAGATTTTTTGTCCTTGATAGCCTTGAGTTTATAGTGGGTTGGAAGAGTTAGGTAATTGGCTTGTCCCCACTTGGGTCGTTCCTCTCAGGTTGTCCGAGAGTAGGCCCTCTAAAGGATTCTAACTACACAAAGTGGATCAACTTTTGGAAGTCAAGATTTTTGGTTCACCACAAGGGTGAAGAGCATACTCTCCCATTCCAATCATTTTCTCCCAAACACGCCAAGAAGATTCAGTTGCCTCTTACTCTTGAAACCAAATGGTAAGTCAAGATTTCTGATTCACCACAAGGGTGAAGAGCATACTCTCCTATCACCAAAAGATCCCAATTCTAAGTTTTAATGTGCCTAAAAATAAACAACTAGTAAATGTTGCACATGTAAAAGTAAAGAACAAGAAAAATTGGGTTTTTATGCGTTGGGCAACCCTGCAAACAATCGTTAGTAGCCCTTGTGCATTTGAAACTTTGACATGCGTTCTTTTTATGCAATGTTTCAATTATTTTTCACAAGGATGGCAACCTGCAATCACAACTTGTTAGCACCACAAGTTAGTGTGAAATAACATAAAATACTGCAGTAAAAAGTGGTTAGTATCCTCAAATATCTAAGTTATCTTCCAATCAAGTGTATGCAAAGAAAGTGCAAACTAATCACAAATGCTCTCATTTTTACTCTTTGATTTTTACCTAGTCAACAAGATTGGACTTGTTTGCTATTATTTCGGATTTAAAAAGAGAAATTAAAAAAATAGACCCTTACTAAAAACCCGAGAGCTTTCCAAAAATGCAAGAAATTTAAAAAAATCTCCTCATTTGTGCCCTAGAGACCCATTTTGTCAAAATAGGCCAAATTTATTCAATCGAGTTTTTGATCCTTAATAAAACCTCAAAAATCAAAACACAAAGAAAGAACCCCCATTAGAATTCAAAAATATTTCTGAAAACGTAAGTTTTTCTGACAAATGTGCTGATTTGCGATCAGAAATGGCTTTTTATGAAAAATAAAGAAAAAATCATAACTCGCGCAAATCACATCAAAATACTCTAAAAATTGGTCTGCAACATGTTGGACACATATTAAACCTGCAAAAGAAATTTTAGAACCAAAATCCAAGTTGTTTAAAGGATATGATCAAATATTTAAACCACTAAATTTTTGGCCTTCAAACCAATCTACTTATGGGTTGGCCTTAAAACCAAAGTGATAATTCTACAAAAGCACTTGATTAGATCCAATATGCTACTATAAAAAATCAGAGATAAGAAATGAAATAAAATGGAGCTAGAAATTTGATTCAAGCCCCACGGTGGGCGCCAAAAATGTACACTCGAAAGTGTCCCACTCTAAACCCTTCTATCCAAACGATTCCATGAGTTTGGAATGTTTGAATGCCGGCTTAGAGCTCCCTATCCATGGAGTGCAAGAGAGTGTATTTCAAGAATAAGAAGGCTCTCAGATGAGCCTTAGAGATACTCTTCTTGCTAGTAAACCATGCAATGGGAGGTTCCAAAGACAAGATGCAAGAATGCAAATGTCCCAAGGAGTTCCTCAAGGATGCAATGCAAATAAAGATTAAGCTAGAATGAATATGAAAAGTGCAGCTATTCTAAGCATGGATGAGAGTGTTACAATCCAAATATTAAGCTATGTGAGATAGATTATTGCAAAATAGAAGCTAAACTAACATGCAACATGAATCTAAGTTAAAATTCCATGGTATGAGAGAATGTAGACAAGAAAGAGAAGTTCTCCACAAAGCTCCAAAGAAACCTGTTAGAAAACCTGCAGCATAACAATATTCAAATGAGGGACGGATTTGAGGGGGAAAGCTCTCTCCCTTTTAAAGATGTACAGACGGTGGAGATCAAGATGAAGATGGTGGATGATCAACGGTGGAATTCAAAAAGAGGAGTGATCCATGTGCACACACAAGTCAACCAATAGAATATAAGTTGACTTGTCATATCAGACAAAAGTCACAAAGCCTTTTCTTTTAATTGCAAAATAGAAAAAGGACTTTATGTGTGCACTTTAAGTGGGTTAGAAGAATGGGGTCTTTTATTTAATTAAAAGGGGACATGTTCTTTTAATCAAATAATGAACTTAGGATAGCATAGTCAAACTATAGGTTATAATCAAATAAATTGATTATTAGCAATTTGGTCTAGGTAAATGATTAAATTAATTTAACCAAAATGTTGAAAAGGGGGCTAATAGTCTAGATGACCATTTTTAGGTGATTACAGAACCTAATCAGACTTGGAGGCTTTTTTAGCATGGTTTTCTCCGCATATTATTTTTATGAGGGTTTGGGGACAGCGCCCCCAAGACAGGGTCAAGGGCAATGCCTCTGTGATGTCCTAAGGTAGCACCCCAAGTGTGCTCCTTGTCACAGTATAGGGTGGGGTCAAGGATAAATACCCTCATAGGGGTTTTCCTAGAGCAGTGCTCTTAAAGCCAAAAATGACCTTATATTGTAAAAGGCATTGGCTACTACTTTTCTATTATTCTAGCCCTAATTTTGTGAGTGAGAAAAAGATTGCATAAAAAGGCTTAGGGTTAGGGATTTTCATAATGTGTGATGCAAAAATTGGTTCTTACGGTGATATTGAGCTGTAAGGGATTATGCATTGTAATCATGTTGTAATCACTAGATAATAATAATATTTGACTACTTGTTGGTGGACGTAGCCCAAGGATTGGGTGAACCATGTTAAATTCTAGTGTCTCATGTTCTCTTATGTGTGATCTATTATTTTTTGATATTGGTTATATTTGTATGTAACTATTATTTATGTCTGAGGTTAATCCTAACAAGTGGTATCAGAGCTAGGTTGGTTGCCATTTATTTTTTAAGCCAAACAATTATCATTTTTTTTTAGCGATCCTCTACAAGTTGGTCAAACAGTTGAGTGGGAGTCTCGTGGTTGAGTGGGAGCAATGGCATAGGAGGGTAAGCTAAGGGTTGACAAGTTTCATGGGAAAAACTTTCAATTATGGAATATGCAAATAGAAGACTATCTCTTTTAGAAGGATTTATGAAAGCCATTGGAAGGAAAAAGTAAAAACCAGGGAACTATGACAAATAAGGTATGGGAGATTTTAGATAGACAAACACTTGGAAGAATTTTTTTATGCTTGGCACCATCAGTGACATTTAACATTACAAAAGTAAGACAATGGAAGAGTTGATGGAAACCCTAGCAAAATTGTATGAAAATCCCTCCACTTCAAATAAGGTATTTCTCATGAAGTATTTATTTAATATGAAAATGGTAGAAGGTGGATCTGTTGCAGATCATTTAAATGAGTTTCATATTCTTACTAGTTAGTTATCCTCTGTGGGTATTAATTTTGATGAAGAAATTAGGGCTCTCTTGATTATGTGTTCTTTCTTTGAAAATTGGAATGGATTGGTAATGGTTGTGAGTAATTCTATTTCTAGATCTAATACCCTAAAATATGATGATTTGATCAATGTTATTTTGAATGAGGAAACTTGTAGGAAATCTTTAGGTGGATCTACATCATAAATTTTCTGAATGCACAAAGAAAAGGTAGAACAACAGAGAGAGGAAATAATTATGGAAATCATGGGAAATCAGGAGGAAAGTCAAAGGGGAAGAGGTCTCAATCCAAAGGACATAGAGATTGTTGGTATTGTAGTAACATAAAGTATAAGAAGAAAGATTGTTGGACTTGAAAGAACAATGAAGGAGATCAACTAGAAGGGAACAAGGAGGAAAATGTGGTAAGTAAAAAATCCGAATAGGATGATTTGCTTCTTTCTTTAGAAAGTATTAATGATTCATGGGTTTTAGATTTTGGTGCTTCATTTCATGCTACACCTCATAAAGGTAATTTTATTGATTATGTCCAAGGGAATTTTGGGCTTCCTTATTTGGGGGATAATGAACTCTGTCAGATTGTTGGAAAGGGAAAAGTTTTTTATTAAGGAAAATAGGCTTTTAAAGGACCTTGAAACCCCATACATAGTTAAATTAGTCAATAGTTTAAATGAAAAATGCTACCAAGAGCCAGAAAGCAAAACAACAACTCCCATAAACAATAAACAAGAAAAAGCCAGGGAGAAGCACCAAAAAAGTAAGACAAGCCGCCAAAGGCCAAGGCACATCAGATGATGTCTCTAAGAATCTCAGAAGCATTGATTTCAAGCTTGGATAGCTTGCTCACCTCCTCCTTCATCTCCAAAGGCTCTAGCTCAAGGGCCAGAGTTTCTTTTTTCTTAATGCTAGATCTAGTTCATTTCCTTGCGCCTTTATCCAGAGTCCTATCCTTCAGGATGATGTCTTGATCCTATTCCTTGTAGATATTCTGATCTTCCCCAAAGTGGATGAACCTTTTGATACTCTCATTTTCCTTGAGAATGTTGATATTTTTCTTGGCAATGCCTTGCAAGGTCTTGTCCATCTCAAGGGATCTAGTGGTGAAAGCATCCATCTTCTTATCCACACTAAGCTCATCCTCATTAACCCTATTCTTGAGGTTGTAAGTATCTCTCTCCAGCGTGCTTAGTCTCTGTTTGAGCTCAAGGATTTCATGGAAGAGCCATTTAGTGGTCCTGTAGCTATCCACAGTGAAATTCTTGGCATTATTCAAAACATCCATCTCTAGATTCTCCCTGGTAATGTCATTGAGGATAACCAAGGTAGGATCAATAAGTTCCTCCAGCTGGATCCTACCTTCATCATTCTCTCTAACCTAGGTTCTGATGAGTTCTCTTTTGATCCCCAAATTGGCCTTGGAATGGTCAAAGTTTCTCCAAACCACCTTCTTGTCCTTCCTAGTTATTGAGCATCTATACTTGGAAGTGCCAACCTCATCGTATCCCTGGTCAGGATCCTATCCAAGCTTGTCTGTAGGGTTCTCCTCCATCTTCTTGCTTCCCTCTCCCTATTTTTCCTTGTTGTCTTCCATGCTTTTCCTTTTTCACTTAACAGTCCCCATGACATCCTTTTATCTACTAGAAGGCACTTTTATTATTATGTTTCTTTTACTCTTCCTTCATTCTTTTCCTTCCTCAGCCCTAATGTTCTCCTCAGCCTCGGCACTATCACCTCCCATTTCCATCCCTTCATCCTACTCATTGTAACCCCTGTCCAAGGAGGTATCATTGAGTTTCGTGGGCTTGGGGGGCATAGCCATCTCCTTGCTATCATGGGTTTTTTTTCTAGGAGCTATGCTACAAGACCTTCAAGTCCTCAAAGTCCATATACATATCTAAACTTTCCTTTGTTTCCGATGGGGAGTAAATTTCTTTGGAATCAACATAGTCCCTTTTCACTTTCTTTCCCTTTTTCCTATCTTTGATATGCTTGCTAATTGTCCTAGCCTTAAAATTTTCATAAATTAACAGAAGCAGCCCCTCATGGAGAGTAAGATTCCTAGTTTTCTTATCTTGGAACTCATTAATATTCTCATTCAAGGAAGAGTAGAGGTAAAAGGGGGTGTTCACCCTGTACCTGAAATGGTTGAGAAGCACAAAGTGGTAGGTGCATATGTGATCGAACCTAGTGTTGAGAGTGATGTATTTGATGATGTCCCTTAGCACAAATCTCCAAAGAGGCTTGATAGACCTCAAGAGGTAGTGGGTGCCCTACTTCACTAGCTATTTTTTCTTCTCCTAGTTTTTTGTGAATTTTACAATCGCTTGCCTAGAGATTTTTCGATCTCTATAGAATTTTTTACCAATAATGAGGATGCTAGTAACATGGGAGATAATTTCTTCCATGACCGAGAACTCTACCCCATCAATTTCAACCATGCCCTTTTTCCAATTTTTGGCCATGATTTTGGTAACCAAGGGCTTCCATCCATGAAGGCATTCAATGTAGCTGGTAATTTCACCTTTCTTCAAGATATTCCATACTTTGGTTCTCCTTTTCCATTTTTTTGCCTCATCCTTTGACTCCCATCTGTGATGTTCTCCTCACCATTTCCTCTAAAACCCAAATTCTCTAGAATCTACAAGTCTCCAGCTCACCTATTTTTCTTGTCACTAGTAATGTTTTAGATTACAATAAAAGAAGGTTTTGAAGGGGCACCAAAACCCTTTAACATCAAGAGAAAAGATAAAGCAATAATAACCACCAGGAAAAATAGTCCTCAAACCTACTGAAAAATAGCATCAAAATCAAGTTTTACAGGAACCTAAAACCACAAACATAGTTCAATAAAAGTACCCAGGTTTTACAAGGACCTGGAACCTCAAATATAGTTTAGACTGAAAACCAGTAAACAGGACCAAAAACAATAACCATTTACTACAACTAGCAAATAGGACCAAAATAGGAACAAAACAAAGGAACAAGACCCTAGGATTATTATTTTCCTTGTGAATTTGGTTTCTTTTAGTAGTACTCAACATAAAATGAAAGATATTGTGGATATGGAAAGTTCTAGAGAAATTGTACTTTTGCTGCATAGTTTTGCACCTTCCCAATAAAATATTGATTACCTTATTTAGATCACACATGTTGGTACTAAACCTAGCCTGCAAACAACTAATTTTCATTATGATCATTAATCATTCCCAATCTGCCTGGGATACAATCCTTTTCAATAACTTCATTAACTTCTGACAGGATGTCAAATCCATTTGTCCATTTGGACACCTCGTTATGCCTAACCCCCCAATTCACCAACCTGTCTACCACCATATTGGCCTCATAGTACTCATGTGCCATGCATTTTTTTTTAAATTCTAGAGGTCTTTGATAATTTCCCCAGTTATATTAGCCGTAGTCCAAGTTGGTTTATTTTTTCCCTTGAGCCAATCTATGATATTTTTAGAGTCTCCCTCTAGCCAGCGATAGTTAACTCCCATTTCCTTTGCTAACTTGATAGTCTGGTGAGCTACCAAGGCTTCAGCATAGTGATTGGTTTGACTCCCAATGGGTGTAGTGAAAGCCACTATACCTTTACCATGTTCATTTCTTATGATTCCCCCCACCCCAACTTTTCCTAGGTTACCTTTAGCAGCACCATCAAATTTGGCTTTAAACCATCCCTCAGGAGGGAGAGACCAACAAAAACCTTCTCTTTATTTATTAACACTAGGCATAAGGGTGGGGAAAGGGCCCTTAGTATTGGTATGGTTTTCCATCAAAGAATGAAAGCATTTATGGAAAGCCACCTTCTCATTCGCCTCCTTGTCCCTAAAGATGTGGTTATTCCTTCCCTTCCACACCCCCCAACAGATATGGGGTAAGGCCCATAGCTAAAAAGACTTGGAAAGATTAAACTCCAAACCATATTGCCAATGAACAAAGAGCTCCAAGACATTAGAAGTAAAACACCAAGATAGATTAAAAAAAGATAGGAGATGAGACCACATGGACGAAGTGAAAGGGAAATGTAAGAACAAATGATCAACACTCTCACAATTCCTTTTACGTAAAATACATCTATTAGGTATCATGTTAGCTTGTTTGGTGAGATAATCTATAGTGAGGATGCAATTTTGCAAAAGGGTCCAAAGAAAAAGTTGATCTTCGGGGTGAGTCTAAGGAACCAAGCTTTCGCCCAAGCTGAGGCCTGGACCTAAGGTTGGAGAGACTCATAGCCAGAAGCCACCGAATAAAGGTCATTCGAGGTATCCCCCCAAACAATAACATCCTGATTATTAGATAAAGGAATGAATCTCACCAGGTCCATGAGTAGCTTCAAATTTGTGGAAACCTTAGTAAGGTCAATCCACTTGTTGTTGAATCTGTAGTCCCTCACACTGTTGCCAAATCTTTCAATGCAAACATTGGCCCAAACATTAAAGTCCTCATTCTTCTAGAGAGGGCCCGAGCTAAGCTAGTCATCCATCCAAAAATTGATATCTTCTCCATTGCCCATAGACCATTTGGCTTTGCCAAAAGCTAAGTCCTTGGAACGCACCAGACCATTCCAAGTGAAAGACCCATTGGGGTGAGTCTCTTTGTTAATGAACTATTTGAGATTGAGGTTGTTAGCATATTTGGATAACATAATGTCTCTCCATTCACCAACATTATTGAAAATTCTCCATATTTGTTTGGCTTGGAGGGTAGAGTTGAACTGTTTTAGCTTTCTAGTGCCCAACCCTCCATGATTCTTGGGTTTACAGATAGAGTCCCAAGCCACTAAAGGATATTTCTTGCTCTCATTAGGCCCAAACCACATAAAGTTCCTTTGAATTCTTTCAAGGTGGGCAGCCACCTTGGAAGGGATGGAGCACAGGCTAAGGGCATAAGTGGCGAGCTTCTGAAGAATGGACTTAATCAAAATGACCTTTCTCATCTAATTCAAAGTGATGCCTTTCTAACCAACTAGTTTCCTATTGAGAGTCTAGAGGCTTAACTCCCAAGGGGAGCCCCAAGTAGGTAGAAGGGAGCAAGCTAGCCTTGAATCCTAAAATATCAGCAATCTTCTTCTCTCTTTTATTTGGGGTGTTAAAGAAGAAAACCAAAAAAATTTCCCAGTTGATCAGCTGGCCAAAGGCTCTGGAATAAGTGTTTAGAATCTTTTTGACTGATTTAGCCTCCTTGATCGAGGATTCACCCCCCATAATGGTGTCATCAAAAAATTGTTGGTGAGTGAAAATTGAAGGGCCAGAGGAAGGTTTTGGCCCCACCAGATCCCCTCTCCTCCTACTAGAATGAATGAGCCTACCCAAGCCTTTCGCCAAAATGAAAAACACGATGGGGGATAAGGGGTCTCCCTGTCGGAGACCCCTGGAAGGTTTTAAAAATTTAGAGGGAGCACCATTCACCAAGACAGAAAAGGACAGAGTTCTAACCAGTTGAGAGAAAAGCTCCCTCACCTTAGCATTAAAACCAAAAGTGTCAAGAATATGATCCAAAAACCCCCAGTCAACTCTATCATACACCTTAGAAAGATCCAACTTGAGAAGAAAGCCCTCCTGCCTTCTAGCATCCAAAGAGTGGATAACCTCATGAACTTTCATTATGGAATCAAGAATTTGCCTGCCAGTGACAAATCTTGATTTTTGGGGAGAAATAATAACCAATAGAATGGAGATAAGTCAATTGGCAAGAACTTTTTCAAAGATCTTATAAAAGGAATTGTAGAGACTGATGGGTTTGAAAGAACTAAAAGTATCAGCTCCAGCAATCTTAGGAATGAGGACTAAAAAGGTAGCATTAACTTCTTTCAAGAGGTCCCTCACCTCGAATAATTCCTGGATAGCTTGAACAATATCCTCATGAATAATGTTTGAGAATTGTTGGAAGAAGAAAGAGGGGAAGCCATCCGAACCAGGGGCCTTTTCTGCTATCAACTCAAAAATAGCCACTTTAATTTCCTGATACTTGGGAATGGCCAATAAGTTCCAATTCTAATCTTGCCCAATGATTTTGGGTATTTCCATGATAACATCATTCTGATATTCCATATTCAATTTTAGAACCTTAGTGAGAATCTCAAAAAAATATCTAATTGCCTCTTGTGCAATCAAATTGTCTTTTTTAATAGTCTCGTTCCCCTTTTTTATTTCACTGATTCTGTTAGCGGCTCAAGGCTTCAAAGTAGACATGTGGAAGAATCTAGTGTTTTTGTCTTCTTCCTAAAGCCAAGTAGCTCTAGATCTCTATCTCCAATACATCTCCTCTTTCCCAACCACATTATGAAGCTTAGTGAGGATGTCTTTCTCAACATTGAGAGAGACATCATCATATCCCCAGATTTGGATACCATTCTAAACGTCAACCAAGTTTCCTAGAAACCTCTCTTTGTCTTGGAAAATGTTGCCAAAGTTAGACTGGTTCCACTTGTGGATCTTAGTTTTGATATATCTATGTTTCTTAGCAACCTTGTACATATCAGTCCCATGTAGAGCAATGTCCCACCTTTCCTTGATCTTGTTGTTCAAACCATGATGGTCCATCCATATTTTCTAAAATCTAAATGGAAAGGTTTTTTTCCTATTAATTTTGTCCATAGAAAGGGAGATAGGGGAGTGGTTAGACCCAATCTGCACAAGAGCATAAATCTTATAGTGGAAGTTACCTAGCTAGTCCATAGAAATGAGAGCTATGTCCAATTTGACCTAAATACAATCTAGGCCCATCCTCTTATTGGACCAAGTAAACTTGCACCCCCCAAGGTCCACATCAAGAAGAGCTAAATCCTGAATTAGATCAGCCAAGTGTTGCCTACTTTCCCCATTAGGTTGAAGCCCCCCTAACTTATCAGAGGTTAGGAGAGGAGTATTAAAATCTCCCATAATGATGCATTTAGAAACCCCTAAATTGGAAACCATGTCTTGGATCTTGTCCCAAAATATCCTTCTATCATTCTGAGTGTTGGGGACATACAAATTCAACAAAAACCATCTAGTCTGATCCAAAGGGTTAAAAAAGTTCATAAGCAGAATGTTACCTTCATTATAGAGGATGGTGGCCTCCAGGAAGTCCTTCCAAATAGTGATAATTCCTCCCGAAGCTCCCTCTAAATCTGTTGCAGTACTGCATAGTCTTTTTCCAAATGAAATCATCTTTGTTTTTTCCTTCTTCATTTTGGTTTCCTAAATTAAAAAAACATCTGGCCTTTGGTCCCTGATCATATTCCTAACAATCTCCTATTTGTGGATTCCAATGAGTCCATGAATGTTCCAAGATATGATCTTCATGCTTTGATTCATGAACATGATTTCTAGATGGTTCTCTGCATCCCATCCATAATATTTCTTCTCATTTCCTCCTTTCTGAGTTGGTTCGTGTTCTTGCCCGAATGGTTGGAAATGTGTCCAATATTTTCATTCACCCTGCTCCTTGTTGTAGCTGGAGAATCTAGTGAAGGTTCCTGACTGTTCTTCTTTTTTCTATTTTTGACCAAAGACCAAGGAGCTTCATTTTCCTCCTTGCAATTATCAAAAAGAGCTTCTAGTCTAGCTAGATGCCCCAAAATGGTGGCTAAAAGTCTTTCGAGGATTTGATTCACAGTCTTAGGGGAGACCCTATTGACCAGGCTTGTGTTGGACTCCTGAGAGAGAGGAGGATCTAGCTATTCTCCAATTAGTCCCTTCAGAGAGTCCAAGACAAAGGATAAATCTAGTTCCAGCTCATTAGAGATCAAGACCTCTTGCAAATCCTTCTTCTCAAAAGCTAGGGTCTCCCCCTTACCTACCAATTTTGGTATATCTATGATTGCCTTGTTGTGAGGGGGGCTTCCCGATACATCCCTCTTATCATTATTTGAAGCATCCTCTGAGTTCTGAAGGGCTAAGACCTCAGCATGAGGATCTGTAACCTTGTTCTTGTTGTTTATCCCTACTTCTTCCCCTAGTTTCTTGTCTAAAGTTATTTTCTTCTTCCATTCTTTTTTGGGAGCATTGGTTATGTTCTTGCCAGCTTTGTTTTAGGCTTTTCCATCCTTTCCTTTTCCTTTAAATAATGGACATGTGCCTACTTCATGGCTTGCCTTTTTGCAGTGAAAACATGCAAAAGGAACACTTTCATAGTCGATCTATTGTACCCTTCTTCCCAAACAGGACTAAAATTCAATTACTTGGGGCATGTCCTATCCCTTAGTCACCCCAACACAAATTCTAGCATATGTAAGCCTTTTCTTGGCTACTATGATAGGATCAATAGATAGAAGTTCTCCAGATACCATCAAAAACATCCTCATGCCAATATTCAAGAGGAAGTTCTGGTAGTCTAATCCAGATGCTTGGGTTAGGAAATCATTGTTCAAATCCAAGTTGGAGGTCCACTTTTGCAAGATCAGGTAGATCTACCCAAGGACTAGTTTCTCGCACATAGGATTTTAGCAAAGTCCTCAAAATAAGAGAACTCAAAAGTCATGAAACCTTTAGCCATGGTAGTCACCTCAACATGCCCCTTCAGCTCCCATTTGTTCCTTGTAAAGACCCTAACAAGGTCAATGTTGGGCCTCGGGCCTATAAATTTACCCACCAAAGTAGTCACCATGCTAAGGATAATATGATTGATAATTTCTTTGGGGACTTCCAGAGCAAAGATACCCTTCTCCTTATCAAATTTATCAATGATTTTAGGAAAGGTTGACTTACCTGTCGGTTTGACCCCGAAGAGATTTGACCACCATCTCCAGGCCCTAGAAGTCCCACCTCCTGAAGACCTAGGACAAGGGAGAGGGTGAATCTTCTTGCCTGGGTGAGGCTGCAATGCCTATGGGTCCCCATCCTTGGATACATCGGCATCTTGCCCCTCCTTTTCCTACTCTGCACCTACAAATTGTTTGACCCAATACCTATGTTCTCCAAATTCCTGCCTAAAGCCTGATTCAAATTTTAGTTCCTCGCTACTTCGCTCCCCATCTCAAATGATTAAGATTAAGTTAAAATTAAGTTACAAAATGGGAATCATTGGCTACTAAATGAGGTAAGACATGTTCCAAGGCTAAGTAGGAATTTAATTTCAGTAGGGCAACTCGATGATAAGAGTTGTGTAGTTACTTTTAATGATAAAAATTGGAAGGTTTCAAAAGGTTCCCTTGTAGTAGCAAATGGTGTGAAAGTAAAAACCTTATATCTTTGTACAAGTCGTATTCTTCCTTCTACTTTTATTGTTTCAGAGAAAAATAAATGTTTGGGAATAGTTGTTGTAGTTGAGTAGAGAGAACAAATAGTTGTTGTAGATTCTGATATAGTGTTGTGCCACAATAGACTTGGGCACATGAGTGAGACAGGTATAAAAGTACTTCATTCAAAGCAAGTTTTACTAAGTCTAAAATGTGTTAATATGGATTTTTGTGAAAATTTGTATGTATGGAAAATAAAAGAGAGTGAGTTTTGTGAAGACTGGGAAGGAAAAGAAAAGTGAGAGATTAGAGCTTGTGCATACAAATGTATGGGGACTAGCTCATGTATCGTCCTTTGGTGGCTCTCATTATTATGTTACATTTATTGATGATGCAACTAAAAAAGTATGGATTTGTTTCCTTACACAGAAATCTGATGTATTTCATACTTTTAAGAAATAGAAATGCTTAGTTGAAAATGACACTGGTAAGAAATTAAAATTTCTCAAACCTGATAATGGTGATGAGTATTACAGTCATGAATTTGAAGATTTTTTTTCTACTAATGGTATTCATGGATAGAAAATTATTCCAAAGACTCAATAGGAAAATGGAGTGGCTGAACACATGAACAAAATTGTTGACATTACAATCACGCTTGTTATTAGTGATACACACTTATTCAAATTATAAGTATCTACTAAGCATATTGTACAGTTAACTAAGCATTTTAGTCTCTACCAAGTTCTATAGTTGCTACTAAATCCAAAGAAAAATATTCAGTTTGCATCGAGTAGTTTCTACCATAATGGTGATCAAAAGTGTAAATTGAGCTTCATAAGGTTCACCAAGTTCCTTAGTGCAAACCAAGTTATGCAGTGCTTATTGAGTTTGTAGTTACAATAATGTAAATCTAGTGTTGACCGAGTCACTCAGTGTTAACCAAGTGATTCAATTTATAGTGAGATTAAAGTGATATTATTTACTGAGCCATGCAATGTGAATCAAGTGATTCAGTTTATATGCTAAGTTTTATAGTATTCATTGAGTCACTAGTGCAGACCGAGTTTAGACTACTTGGAAAATGATCAGTATGAACCAAGCTTCTATGTCTACTGAATGCATGACAATGCTAAGCATTGACTATGGATTTCGAGTATCAAAACCTCATTAAGCTAGTCTTCAAAACCTAAGTTCTTGTAGTTTAGGCCAACTTTGTGTATTTTGTGTAAACTTTTAATGTAGTTGACTTTGTTAATTTGTAAATTGAATTGTTATATATATAATGTATTGTATCAAATCAAAAATAGAGTATAGAAGTAAGATTACAAACAAAGAAGAGTAGAAAGTGTGAAATACAAGGCTACATGATCTATAAGGAGTAGCATAGATTTATCTATCATAGCAAAGTGATCATTACACTTAAAAGAATCTCATTCAGCAAACCCAATTGTAGATTAGAGATCAGCCACTATGTTATCCTAACAGGTGGATCAGTTAAATCCTTTCACAAGGTAGACTTAATAGTCTTTTATAAATATCTTTATCGAGTGCATACTTTATTGTATATTTGTAAATCCTTTTGCAAGGAGAACCTAGCAGTCCTTATAGCTCTTAACAGGGCAGATCATTAAAAGTGATCATTATAAGCCTTAATAGACCAACTTTATACTACAGTACTAAAGCTTGTGGGTATCATCCCCACCCCAGTTTTACTTTCTATTTGGAAGGTTTATGGGTCACCAAATTGTGTGTCAAAGTTTTATGAATATTTAATATTTCCAATTTCTCATGCATGCAATTAGATCATATTACACATAAAGGATTAATTGGTAAATAAGTATTAAGTTTTATTAGTTACTGATTCACCCCTCCCCTCTTAGTAACTTATCTTGTCATATATATTTCTAACACAAGACAATTATGGAGCATGCAAGAAGCAAGAGGTTGCATGTTAGGTTTCCTTTAAACATGTGGGTGGAGGTTTTCAATATTGTTGTATATTTGATTAATAGAGGTCCCTCTCCTCCTTTGGGTTATGGTATTCCAAAGGAAGCATGGATAGGTAAGAAGGTGAATTATTCTTTTCTCAAAACCTTTGGTTGTGAAGCATTTGCTCATATAGATTCTGAAAATAGAAACAATCTAGAAGCTAAGTCAAAGAAATGTGTATTTGTTGGATATGGCATTAATGAATTTGGTTATAGGCTTTGGGATTTTGAAAATAATAAAATTGTAAGAAGCAAGGATGTCATATTCAATAAGAAAGTGTTGTACAAAGATCTATTGCAACAACATGAGAAGAAAGAAAATGATTATGTAGTGTTAGATGATACTCTGAAAGCTGATGTTCTACCAATTTTTCATGATCTCAACAACTGCAACAAAAAATACCACACCCCAGTGAATGTTAGATGGTCAACAAGGCTAAGTAGACCTCCAAAAAGATTTTCTCCTTCCTTGAATTCTATTGTACTTACTGATGCTAGTGAACCTGAATTTTATGATGAAGTTGTGTAGGTGGATACAAAGATTCAATGGAGTCTGTAATGAAAGAAGAAATGGACTCTTTGCTTAAAAATAAGACATGGGATTTATGCAAGTTTCTTACAGGTAAAAATGATTTACAAAATAAATGGGTTTATGGGTTAAAAGAAGATAATGGAGCTAAGAAAGGATTTAAAGCCAGGTTAGCGGTAAAAGGATTTACATAGAAAAAGGGCATTAATTTTGATGATATATTTTTTCTTGTTAAAATGACTTCTATTCGCATTATTTTAAGTACTGTGGCTATTGAAAATTTGTATTTGGAGCAGCTTGATATTAAAATAACCTTTCTTCATGGTGATTTGGATGAAGAAATATATATGGCACAGCCATAGGGATTTGAGGTCAAAGGTAAGGAAAACCTTTTGTGCAAATCGAAGAAAAGTTTATATTGTTTGACGCAAGTGCCTTGGCAATGGTATCTGAAATTTGATATCTTTATGAATGAGCATGGATACAGTAGGTGTCATTTAGATCATTGTGTTAATTTTAAGAGGTTGGATGATGATAGCTATATTATTTTATGTTTATATGTTGATGATATGCTTGTAGCTAGGGCTAACATGGATCACATTAAGGGGTTAAAGGAACAGTTAGCACATGCATTTTCTATAAAGGATTTGGGCACAACAAAACAAATCTTTGGTATGAAGATTTCCAAAGATAAAAGGAACAGGAAATTGACTTTATCTCAAGCTGATTATATTGAGAATTTCTTGCAACGTTTCTCTATGGAGAATGTTAAAGCTATCAGCACACCCTTACTTGGTCATTTGAAGTTGACTATGGAGATGTGTTCCAAAACACAAGAAGAGGAGGATAAGATGTCTACGATGCCTTATACTTTAGTTATAGGAAGCTTGATGTATGCTATGGTATGTAAAAGGCCAGATATTGCACATGCAGTGGGAGTTGTTAGCACGTATGGGATTCATCTAGGAATTGAGCATATGAATGCAGCTAAATGGATTCTTAGATATTTGAGAGGTATATCTAGTATGTGTTTACATTTTGGGGGCTCTACTACTGATTTATAGGGATATGTTGACTTAGATTTGGTAGGAGATATTGATACCAAATGTAGTACTATAGGCTATGTATTTACTATTGGTGGGGTAGCAATGAGCTAGGTTTGTAGGTTGTAGAAGGTTAATGCTTTATCCACTACAAAGGTAGCCAAGGAGATGATATGGCTATAGTTCTTCTAGAAAGAATTGGGACACCCTAAGAAGGATAATTATTTATTTATAGATATTCAGAGTGTCATTCATCTTGCAAAGAAGTTAGATCTACATTCAAAGACAAAAAACATATAGTTGTGATACCATTTCATTCGGTCAGTTTTGGATGATGAACAGTTAAAGCTAAAAAAGATATATACAAATGATAATTTAGTAGATATGTTTGCCAAGGTAGTAACAAGGGAGAAGCTAAACTCCTCTTTAGCTTCAGTTGGTCTTCTAGACTGAACAGAATAAAAGAATAGTAGAGTCTAGAGTGGTTTGATATTCTAGTGGGAGCTTCATATTTGGCAATGTTATGATCAGTCTCCAAGTGGGAGGTTATTTTTCTTGAGCCTAATTAGTCTCCAAGTGGGAGAATTTTGTGATGTGGAGCCTAGTCATACTCGAAGATTTATTTGGTGTGGTTTTCTCCCCATATTATTTCTATGGGGGCTTGGGGGCAGCACCCCCAAGTCAGATTCAAGGAGTAGCACCTCTATGGGGTCCTAGGGCAGCACCCCAAGTGCACTCCCTATTGCAATATTGGGTGGATTCAAGGAGCAACGCCCCCACAGGGGTTTTCAGGGGTAGTTCCCCTGAAGCCAAAAATGACCTTATATCATAAAAGGCATCAGCTACTATTTTTCTATTATTCTAGCCCTAATTTTGTAAGCCACAAAAATCTTGTATAAAAAGGCTTAGGGTTAGAGATTTTCATAATGTGTAATGTGAGAATTGGTTCTTGCCATGGTATTGAGATGTAGGGGATTATATATTGTAATCAAGTTGTAATCACTAGATAATAATAATATTAGACTTTTTGTTGGTGGATGTAGCCTAGGGATTGGGTGAACCATGTTAAATCTTGGTGTCTTGTGTTCTCTTATGTGTGATCTATTATTTTCTGATATTGGTTATATTTATGTGTAACTGTTATTTTTGTCTAAAGTTAATCCTAACATGAGTTCTATAGTTGCTACCAAGTTCCAAAATCTTTACACAGTTCATGATGAGTAGTGTCTACTGAGCTATTCAGTGATAGTGATAATCGAGCTTTATAGTATTAATTGAGTTGCACAATGTCAATCATGCTCTCCAATATCTATCGAGCTTGTAGTATCAATGATGAGAATATAGGTTTGTCTGAGCCAAGGAGTGTCAACCAAGTGATTCAATTAATATCAAGCTCACAGTATTAGTGTTGACCAAGCCATGGAGTGTCAACCAAATGATTTAGTTTATATGTTGAGTTTATCGAGCCACACAAGTGTTGACTAAGTTCAATCTAATTAGAAGTGATTAGTATGAACTAAGCTTCTATGTCTACTGAGTGCATATTGATATTGAGTGTTGACAATGGTTGTTAAGTATCAGAACATCATCGAGTTTGTCTTCAAAACCTAAGTGCCAGTAGTTGGGCCAACTTTGTGATCTTGATGGAAACCTATGTTGTAGTTGAATTTGATGAATTGTGATTTGGATTGGTATATATGTAATAAATTGTATCATATCCAAATAACAATAAATGGAGCAAATATAAAGAATAGAAGTGTGAATTAAAAATGCTACAAGCAATATAAGGGATAACAAAGATTTATCTATCACAGCAAGGTTATCTTCACATTTCAAAGGAATCTCAACCAACAAATCAGTGTTGTAGATCAAATATCAGCCAGTGGTTCATCCTAATAGTTGTATCAGCTAAATTCTTTAACAAGGTAGACTTAATAGTCTTTGTCAAACATCTTTACTAAGTGCATACTTCATTGTATGTTTTGTAAATCCTTTAACAAGGTGGACCTAGTAGTCCTTATCGCTCCTAATAGGGCAGATCATCAGAAGTGATCAATTGTAAGCCTTAACAAGCCAACTTTATACTATAGTACTAAAACTTGTGGGTATCATCCCCACCCCAGTTTTACTTTCTATTTGGAAGTTTTTTGGGTCACCGTATCTTGTATCGAATTGTTATTAATGTTTATTTGGTTTCATTCTTTCATACATGTAATTAGCTTAGAATATTAATGAAGGACTAATTGGTAAAATAAGTAAAAGTTTTATTAGTTCTTGATTCACCCCTCCCCTCTTAGTTACCTAGCATATATAATATTTCCAACAATTCGTATCAGAGCATTATGGTTCTTAGAGAAGAAGTTTAGCAGCTTGAGCAAAGATCAGAGGCAATGGAGGTATACAGGCTAGATAAGGCTATTGACAATGAAAAGTTGGATTTGGAATTATCCATTAGTTAACTAAAGAAAGAAAAGGAGAAACTCTCTCAATCATTGAAAAGAAGGAAAGATCTTAGAGTACAATTGAATGACAATCTCTACACTAAAGAAAGAATTGAAGATATCTATCCAGAAAGAAATTCAAATGAAGCTAATGAAGCAATCAAAGACCTATTATAAAAGAATTCCAATCTTCAAGAAGAATTTATAGAGATGAAAAGAGAACAAGAAATCTAGTTAGTAAGATTATGTGAAGTCATGGAAGAAAAAGATAAAATCAAAGAAGAGATAAAAGAAAAGAACAATAAAATTTAGTATCTATCCATTCAACAAGTAGACTTCATTGATCAACTTACTAATGCAAATGAAGAAATCATAAATCTAAGATCAGATAATGAAAGATTATTGAATGATCTAAACACTAAAAAGAAAACTAATGAAAGAATGTTGAAAGCTCAAGAAAGCATGAATCAATTGAATGAACAAAGTCAATACAAACATAAAAGCAAAGCAAGAATAGTATACATAGAAGAAGGTGAATCATCCAAGCAAGGAGCTCAAACGAATCAAAGGCCTACTTGCAATCATTGTGGTAAGTTAGGTCATACATCAAACAAATTTTGGAGTAATGGTAAAGAAAAATTCAGTGGAAAGTGTTACAACTTCAATAAGCATGGTCATAGAGCAAGTAAATGCAAGGAGAAACCTAAGTTTGAAGGTAAATGTCACAAGTGCAAGAAAAAAGGACACGGATCTTCTGAATGCAAAACCAAGATATTGAATCTAGCAAAACAAATTGTAAATGTTATATTTAGATAAGACTACAACACATGGTGTAGATGCCACTATTGTGGAGAATTTGGGCACATTGGAGAAAATTGTGTGAAACATCACATGAGTAAAAGAGACACCACTAGAAGATATTTCATTTTTATAGAACTTGGACACCTTGCCAAGAACTGTATGAACACTAAAAGAATTGAAGATGAAAAAAAATAAAAGCTAACAATATCAGAAAACAAATGAAGTAGCAATGGGTGCCAAAGTCTCCTGAGAATGAAAGCTTGAGTCATGAAATAGATGTCACTCAAGAGTTGGGTGACTCAAGCATCTCAACTTGAACTCCCATAGGAATTACTAGAACTAAAATAATGAAGAAGAAATATCTCATCAGTTTCAGCCAGCTAGAAGAAAATATCCATATTAGCATTCAAGATGCATAAGGATCACCAAGTAGTTGTGAAAATTCAAGATCTTTACCAAGCTAAGTGGGGTTACACTGAAATATTGTGTGTGAACTTTGAGTTGTTGAAGACTCTACTAAGTAATTTTGAAGTTGCTGAGCTATGAATATCTATCGATTATTAAATGATAGAACCGAGTGGAAGACAGTCTATCATCGAGTGATTGGTCATACCGAAGCATTTATGGTGATTGAAATGTGAAAATTTTTTAAAAGAAGGAAAATTGAATTAATTTTTTCACCATGAATTTTTGAGAGCTATTTGCAAAGAGTGATTTCTCTACTTCCAAGCAATCTATTTATTTATTGTTGGAAGAATTCTTGAAGTTATCTAAAACCCTTCAAGACTCTACTGAGCATGGCTTCCTCTAGCAAAAAAGTAAAGAAAGGATCAAAAATTTTGGTTCGAGGAGCAAAATGCAAGCTTCTTGCATTCAAACTTAGTCCAGCATTTATCAAATCTCTCGACCTAGTAGGTGCACAATCAGAAATTCCATCCCAAGTATTACTCATGCACAATATACACTCGTATTACAAATGTTCTATTCAAGAGCTAGGTATGCATGACATGCATGAGGCATTGAATAATTTAAGTGTGAATGGCAATCTAAAACTCAAGCATTGACATTTGGAAGAAAAGGGCTTGATGCATATTTCACATATGCCAAGGGATTTTTGGAAAAATGGATAAGATTCATACTAAGTAGAGTTCACAATGGGAATTTATGGTTGGATCAGCCCATTTTGATCACAAGCAAGATGATTCATTGAATCACTGGCCTCCCAATTTTAAACAAAGCCAAGATGACCAAAACCATAGTTCAGGTTGAACTGGCAAAGAAAAATCTTGCTAAGTGGGATGGTAGAGGAATGAATCTAAGTGGAATCCCAAACATAGAATTGAAGTTTGGTATTCATATGATCGCCCACAAAATCTATAGCTCCAGTCATCTTAATAGTGTGTCATTTGAGGCTGTAGATTTGGCCCTCAAGGTGGTGAAAAATAGCATGTCATTCGACCTTGCCAAGTTGTTATTGAATTAGTTCAATAAGAACATGGAAAGCATTAGAGGTCCCAAGAACAATCCATGTAAGTTTGGTTCACTCATAACTTGTTTATTTTTATTTGTACAAAAAATCATCCCTTCTAAAGCTACAGTTGTATGGAGAAAAGATGTACCTATTATTTATCAAATTAATGAAAACATAGCAGAGATGGGTGCAAATTTTAATAGTATAATGGGTAACTACTTTGATTCATTCAAAAAAAATAAGAATAATAGATATAGGATACCAAAGAAACTTGTAGAAGACTACAAAGATGATATATGTTTCATGGTAGACTATGATAAAGTGTACATTTAGGCAGTCAAACCGAGGTTGGTAAGTGTTAAACCTCTTGAATATGAGGTTAACATTGACAATACAAAAGATATCATTGAAGATTTACTGAATGAGCTTGTGGATCCTAAGGCACCATATTTTGGAACTTATGAAGAAGCCAAAGTGAGGATAGAACTTGAAATTAAGCTTCCTTAAGCACTTAACAAAGGAAGAAAGAGGATAGAAAAATTGAAACAGGCAAGTTCTACTCTCTTGCTAACAAAGGGAAAATGAGATGGTGTGGAAGAAGATGAAGAAAAGGATGAAGAAAATGAAACCAAGTCTGAGGAAGAAGAGCCTATAACAAAGAAAGGTAGGGTTATCATAACCAAACCTACTAAGTCATCCATTGTTGTATTCATAAGAAGGACATTAAAATCAAGAAAGAAATTAAACTCTGGTGAGAAGGATGCCTAATAAATTATTTTCAAAAATCCTCCACCTACATTTCAAGAATAATTAAAGGAAATAGAAGGAGGAGTTGGAATGGAAATTTTCAAATCTCTCATATATGAAACCAGGAAAACAGATGAGAAAAAGAAGATTGAAGACATGATGATGAAAAACTTGGGTAAATGGAAGTACTCTCCTCATTAGCTTGTATAGAAAATTCATAATGAGCTGATGTAAGAAATCAAACCTAGATGGAAACATGCTAAAAAACTACACTAGACATATTTTAACAGACTCTGAGGCAACTCATACCAAGTCTTAGTGGAAAAGAGGTGAAATAATCTTTGAAGAAAAATGAAAAAAAGCTCTCTTAAATTCAACACATGCATGATATTGATGAAAGGCATTGAATATGTGGTAAAGATAGCTACAACCACATGGAAGAATATTTACAAAATTCATCAACTAAGTAATTTTGTTGTTCATGTTAGTGACAAAAATGATAAAGATGAAAAGGAAGATGATAACAATGATGATGATGAAGATGTGGAAATAGGAGATGTAAACATGGATGTTGAAAAGGAAGAACATGAATCTACAAAGGAAAGTCTCCTTGAGATTCAGAGTATTGAGGAAACTAACCCAGAAAAGATTGCAGCAATAGTGATGGCCTCATTTCTTCATTCTCCGAGCAAAGCTTTAATTCCATCAAGCTTTGAGAAAGCTTCTACCAAGTTGGTTGTGGCAAACATTACAACACTAAGCACCCAACAAATCTCTACACCTATTCAACTGAGTACCATATTGACTAAAGTAATAAATACTTCATCTATCAAGTAGCAAGTGCCACCATCATTAGATTTGACAATGTAGTGACAAGGTATTGTTAGTTTGTGGTGATTGATCAGGGAAGCACTAAACATACTTCATAAATTCTTTGGGGTTTGGGGCATTGTCTCGTAAAAAATTTTTGGCTATTATTCACCAATGTATGGCCAATTATTCTCCAATTTATAGCCAGCATGTTGTAACTAATTTTAACCCTAAAGTAGCACAAATACTTGTATAAAAGGGCTTAGGGTTAGGGATTGTTAAATAAGGTGTGAGGAAAAAATTGCTTCTTGTGGCGGTATTGAGATGCAAGCGATTACATATTGTAATTAGGTTGTAATCACTGGATCATAATAATATTGGACTTATTATTTGGTGGACATAGCCCAAGGTTTCTGTGAACGACATTAAATCTTGGTGTCTTGTGTTCTCTTCTGTGCAATCTATTATTTTTTGATATTGTTTATATTTTCATGTAAAAAAAAATTCTATATGATATTAATCCTAACAAGTGGTATCAAAGCAAGTTTTTTTTCAGTTATCCTCTGTAGGAAAGTCTCATCATTGAGTGGGGGTCTCATGGTTGAGTGGTAGCGATTGCAGACAAGGGTAAGCTAAGGGTTGACAAGTTTAATGGGCAATACTTTTAGTTATGGAAGATGCAAATGGAGGACTATATTTATCAGAAGGATTTATGAAAGTTGCTGGAAGGAAAAACTAACAATTAGGGAACTATGATAGAGGAGAACTCGAATCTTCAAGATAGAAAGGCAGTTTGAAGCATTCAATTATTCTTAGAACCATCGATGGCATTTAACATTACAAAAGTGAAGACTACGAAAGAGTTGATGAAAAGCCTAGCAACATTGTATGAAAAGTCCTCTTCTTCAAATAAGGTATTTCTCAAAAAGCATTTATTTAATATGAAGATGGCAGAAGGTGGATCTGTTGTAGGTCATTTAAATAAGTTTAATACTGTTACTAGTGAGTTATCTTCTAGTAAGTATTAATTTTGATGAAGAAATTAGGGCTCTCTTGATTTTGTGTTCTTTTCTCAAAAGTTGGAATGGCTTGGTAATGGTTGTGAGTAATTCTATTTCAGGATCTATTACTCTAAAATATGATGATGTGATCGGTACTATTTAGAGTGAGGAAACTCATAGGAAAACCTTAGGCAAATCTACATGTAGAAGTGCTTTGAATGCACAAAGTCAAGGCAGAACAATTGAGAGAGGAAGTAATTCCAGAAATCATGGGAAATCAAGAGGAAAGTCAAAGGGGAAGAGGTCTCAATCGGGAGGACCAAATGACTGTTGGTACTATGGGAAACAGGGCATAAGAAGAAAGATTGTTGGATTCGAAAGAAAAATGAAGGGGAAAAGTTGGAATGGCTTGGTAATGGTTGTGAGTAATTCCATTTATTGATCTAATACTCTAAATACGATGATATGATCAGTGTTCTTTTGAGTGAGGAAACTCGTAGGAAAACCTTAGGCAGATCTACATCTGGAAGTGCTTTGAATGCACAAAGTCAAGGCAGAATGACTACGAGAGAAAGTAATTCTAGAAATCATGGGAAATCAAGAGGAAATTCAAAGGGGAAGAGGTCTCAAGAGGACCAAATGACTGCTAGTACTGTGGGAAACTAGGGCATAAAAAGAAAGATTGTTAGACTCGAAAGAAAAATGAAGGGGAAAAAAAAGATGGAGACAAGGAGGAAAATGTGGTAAGAAACAAATCTAAAGAGAATGCTTTGCTTCTGTCTCTAGAAAGTGTTGATGATTCATGGGTTTTAGATTCTGGTGATTCATTTCATGCTACACCTCATATAGGTTATTTTATTGATTATGTCTAAGGAGATTTTGGGCTTGTTTATTTGGGGGTTAATGAACCCTGTCAAATAGTTGGAAAGGTAAAATTTAAGATTAAGTTGCAAAATGGGAATCATTGGCTACTACATGAGGTAAGACATGTTCTAAGGCTAACTAGGAATTTAATTTCAATAGGGAAACTTGGTGATGAGGTTTGTGTAGTTACTTTTAATGATAAAAATTGGAAGGTTTCAAAAGGTTTCCTTATATTAGCAAAAGGTGTAAAAGAAGGCACCTTAAATATTTGTATAGGTCATATTGTTCATTCTAAATTAATTGTTTTAGAGAAAAATGAATGTTCAAGAATAGTTGTTGCAGTTGAGTAGGGAGAACAAATAATTGTTGTAGATTCTGATACAGTGTTGTGGCACAACAAACTTGGACACATGAGAGAGAAAGGTATGAAATTACTTCATTCAAAAAAACTTTTACCAGGTCTGAAATGTGTTAATATAGATTTCTATGAAAGTTGTGCGTATGGAAAACAAAAGAGAGTGAATTTTGAGAACACTGGGAAGAAAAATAAAAGGGAGAAATTAGAGCTTGTGCACATAGATGTATGGGGACCAGCTCAGGTATCTTCCCTCGATGGATCTCAATATTATGTTGCATTTATTGATGATATAAGTAGAAAAGTATGGGTTTATTTCCTTAGATAGAAATTTGATGTATTTCAAGCTTTTAAGAAATGGAAATGCTTGGTTGAAAATGAGACTGGTAAGAAATTAAAATGTCTTAGATCTAATAATAGTGGTGAGTATTGCAATCATGAATTTGAAGATTATTTCTCCACTAATGGTATTCATAGACAAAAAATTGTTCCAAGGACTCCATAGGAAAATGGAGTGGTTAAATGCATGAAGAGGACTATAATGAAGCATTCAAGGAGCATGAGGTTACATGCAGGGTTACCCTTAAACATGTGGATAGAAGTTGTCATTATTGTTATATATTTGATTAATAGAGGTCCCTATACTCCTTTGGGTTGTGGTATTCCAAAGGAAGCATGGACCAGTAAGAAGGTGAGTTATTCTTTTATCAAAACCTTTGGTTGTGAAGCATTTTCTCATTTAGATTTTGAAAATGGAAACAAGCTGGAAGCTAAGTCAAAGAAATGTGCATTTTTTGGATATGTCATTGATGAATTTGGTTATAAGATTTGGGATTTTAAAAATCATAAAATTGTAAGAAGCAAGGATGTCATGTTCAATGAGAAATTGTTGTACAAAGATCTATTGTAGCAACATGGAAAGAAAGAAGATGATTATGTAGTGTTGGCTAATACTCCAAAAAGTAATGTTCTAACAATTCCTCATGATGTGCAACAACAAATAGCACACGCACCAGTGAAAGTTAGATGACCAACAAGGCTCAATAGAGCTCTAGAAAGATTTTATCCTTCTTTGTACTCTATTTTACTAATAGATGTTGGTGAATTTGAATGTTATGATGAAGCTATGCAGGTGGATACTAAGAGTCAGTAGGAGTCTACAATGAAAGCTAAAATAGACTCTTTGCTAAAAAATAAGACTTGCGATTTATACAAGTTTGTAGGTAAAAGGGCTTTACAGAATAAGTGGGTTTACAAGTTGAAAGAAGAGGATGGAGGTAAGAAAATATTTAAATTCAGGTTAGTGATAAAAGGATTTGCACAAAAAAAGGGCATTGATTTTAATAACATATTTTCTCCTATTGTTAAAATGACTTCTATTCGCACTATTTTAAGTATTGTGGCTACTAAAGATTTCCATTTGGAGTAGCTTGATTTTAAAATAGTCTTTCTTCATGGTGATTTGGATGAAGAAATATATATCACACAGCCACGGGGATTTGAGGTCAAAGGTAAGGAAAACTTAGTTTGCAGATTGAAGAAAAGTTTATATGGCTTGAAGCAAGCGCCTTGGTAATGGTATCTGAAATTTGATAGGTCTATGCATGAGCATGGATATAGTAGGTGGCATTTATATCATTGTATTTATTTTAAGAGGTTGGATGATGATAGCTACATTATTTTATGTTTATATGTTGATGATATGCTTGTAGGTGGGTCTAACATGGATCACATTAAGGGTTTAAAGGAATAGTTAGCACGTGCTTTTGCTATGAAGTATTTGGAGGCAACAAAACAAATCCTTGATATGAAGATTTTTAGAGATAGGAAGAATGGGAAATTGACTTTATCTGAGGCTAATTATATTGAGAAGGTGTTACAATATTTCTCTATGGAGAATGCTAAAGTTGTCGGCACACCTCTACCTAGTCATTTGAAGTTGACTAAGGAGATGTGTCTACAAGAAGAGGAGGATAAGATGTCCAAGGTACCCTATGCTCCAGCTATAGGAAGCTTGATGTATGCTATGGTATGTACAAGGCTAGATATTGCACATGTAGTGGGAGTCATTAGCAGATATTTGAGTCATCCAAGAATTGATTATTGGAATGCAATTAAATGGATTTTTAGATATTTGAGAGGAACATCCACTAAGTATTTACATTTTGGAAGCTCTACTACTGATTTACAGGGCTATGTTGATCCAAATTTGGCAGGAGATATTGATACTAGGCAGAGTACTACAGGTTATGTATTTACTATTGGCAGGGCATCTCTAAGTCGAGTTTTTAGGTTACAAAAGGTGAACGCTTTATTCACTTTAGAGGTAGAGTATGTTGTTGCTACAGAGGCAACCAAGGAGATGATATGGATTCAATTCTTCCAGCAAGAATTGAGACATTCACAAAAGGATAATTATTTGTTTATAGATAGTCAGAGTGTCATTCATCTTGCAAAGAATTCTTCTCTGCATTCAAAGAAAAAACCCATTCTGTTGTGGTACCATATTATTTGGTTAGTTTTGGGTGATGGATAGTTAAAGCTAGACAAGATACATACAGATGTCAATCCAACAGATATGTTTACAAAGGTAGTGACAAGGGAGAAGTTGAATTCTTCTCCAATTTTAGTGTTGGTCTTCTAGACTGAACAAAATAAAAGAACATCATGGTCCAAGGTGGTTTGATTTAGTGGGAAATTCATAGAGTAGCATTATTGCTATAGGATCAGTCTTCAAGTGGGAGATTGTTATCTAGTGTGGAGTCTAATCAGTCCCCAAGTGGGAGATTGTTAGTTTGTAGTAACTAATCAAGAAAGTACTGTACATACATTAGAAGAAAAAATTGGCTATTATTCGCCAATGGCTATTATCATCAATGTAT
Source organism: Cupressus sempervirens (assembly GCA_028749045.1). Classification (NCBI taxonomy): domain Eukaryota; kingdom Viridiplantae; phylum Streptophyta; class Pinopsida; order Cupressales; family Cupressaceae; genus Cupressus; species Cupressus sempervirens. Next base: position 606,505,169 of record CM053785.1, read on the forward strand.
GGCCAATTACTTACTTAAAGCAAAAAAAATACTTGTATAAAAGGGCTTAAGGTTAGGGATTGTTGAATAAGATGTGATGTGAAAATTGCTTCTTGCAACGATATTGAGCTATAATGGATTACTGATTGTAATCAGGTTGTAATCACTAGATCGTAATGATATTGGACTTGTTGTTTGGTGGATGTAGCCTAGGGTTTGGGTGAACCACATTAAATCTTGGTGTCGTGTCTTCTCTTAAGTGCAATTTATTATTTTCTAATATTGTTTATATTTGTATGTAATTGTTATTTTTGTCTTAGATTAATCCTAATAGGTATTTCTATTGTCAGTACTATATCTACTTTTGTTGCTAGCCCCTCAATTTCTATAATTATTACAATTCCAAGTGTATATATAGCAAGTACAATAACAGTTAAGAACCAATCTCAACCGAGTACTGAAGTATCAATCAAAGGTAAGAAAATTGTTTCTCCTACTATGGAAGCAAAGGATGAAGAAGAGGAAATAGACTTAGATGAGGATATTGTTATTCCAAACTAGGATATCACTACCCTTACTACTAATAAGATGAACATCCTAGGTAAATTACTACAGAAAAGAGCTAAGCAACAAATGCTTAAAGAGCAAAAAAGGAAGAAAACCCAAGTGCTTGAAAATGTAAAGGACATATGTGTGAATGCACTAAGTATAGAAGTTGATAGTACACAACCTATTTTGAATCAATTAGAATAAGTTAACCTAAAATTCAATGAAGATCTAAATGGACAAGATAAGTTGCTACAAAGAGTAGAAAAAAAATTTGAAAACAAAGTATTGGAACAAGTGGCACAAAAAATTGTAATAAACCAAGTAGAATTGTCTACCATTCTTAGTTCATTGGAGACATCTACAAATAATATATCTTCATTATTTAGTAAGTTGTATGATACATCTATCTTCACCCAAGGAATCAAAGAAAAGGTTATCTAAGATAGATGAAGACTTGAAGGCAAGTGCACACTAGTTGTCACTTGACCCAAGCTATAGCTTTGCTCACTATTCAAAGATCAAATATCTAAAAAACTTGCAAGAAGAATTATTGAGGGAAGAAGCAAGGATCAAGGCCACACTCATAGACATCCAATGAATGATTCTTCCAAACATATATGCATTGCAAAAACACATTGCACATCCCAAGACACTCATACATGACAATAACTTCTCCATAGCTAATCACATGATAGAGTTATCAGCGGAAGTGCATATTTCATTGCATGCAAGCAAGGTGTTATAGGAAAACTAGGACAAGACAATGGCATTGATTTTGAAGGCACATTTTAATTTCTTGTCACATTTTGGTATCACCATGTAGTATACACCTTTGGCATTTATGTCAAAAAGGGGAGAAGTATAATATGAAGTATATATGTGATATATGTATGGGTGAGCAACATAGTATTAAACAAATACATGTATAGGTAATTAGAAAACATATTTTATAAAAGCAATTTTGAAAAATCTCAAAAATAGAGTATGTTACCAAGATATAGACACAGAAAGGAGATAAAAGAATGTGTTGGACTTCAAATTTTGAGCATTCAATTTTGGATTCATAAGTGTTTTTGTCACTAATGCCAAAGGGGGAGATTGTTGACATTAAGGTTAAAGTTTGTTTATTAGTGACTCACACTTAGTCAATTAGTTAAGTTGCTACTAAGCTTATCTTTCAGTTTGTATTGTTAACCAAGTTCTATAGTTACTACCAAGTTTTATAGTTACTACCGAGTTCTATAGTTACTACCACGTTCTACAATTCCTACTAATTTCTAAAATATTTACACGGTTCATGAAAGGCAGTATTTACCAAGCTGTTTAGTGACAATCCTAACTAAGCTTCATAGTATTAACCAAGTTGCATAGTGTCAACCATGCTCTCCAGTATCTACCAAGCTTGCAATATCAATGATGAGAATCTAGTGTTGACCCAGACAAGGATTGTCAACCAAGTGAACAGTTTATACTGAGCTCACAGTGTTATTGTTGACTAATCCATGGAGTGTCAACCAAGTGATTCAGTATATATGTTGAGCTTCGTAGTGTTCACCAAGTCACACAAGTTTTGACTGAGTTCAAGTTCCTTAGAAGTGATTAGTATGAACCAAGCTCCTACATCTATCGAGTGCATGACTGTGTCAAGTGTTGACAATGGTTGTCAAGTATCAGAACATCACCGAGTTTATCTTCAAAACTCGAGTGCCAACAATTGGGTTGACTTTGTGATCTTAACGGAAACCTATGTTGTAACTAACTTTGATGAATTATGATTTGGATTGGTGTATATGTTATAAATTGTATCATATCCAAATAACAATGTATAAATAAAATATAAATACTAGAAGTGTGAATTAAGAAGGCTACAAGCAGTATTGTTGTGGTTTCACAATGACCCCCTAATTTATTTTTTAGCTTCTTGGATCCCTAGTCCGAGGTATGAGTCTTTTTTAGGGTTTCACCTAGTGTTTTTGCCTAATCTAGGTCTCTGTCTAAAAACTAGTTTTTGAAAACTGTGTTCTGAAGGAGAAAAGTCATTTTTTTTGCATATAAAGATGTGCACTAGTGCACCTAGTGCACCTCACTAGGTGCACTAGTGTGCCAAGTTACCCAAGGCACATAGGGAAAACCACTTCCCTTTTGGAAGTGTATAGATGTGCACCTCCAAGAGGTGTACTAAGCCCCGGACCTACAAAGCATGGGACCCCCACTTCTTCCTTCATCACTTTTCTCCTCTTGCTCCATCTCCTACATCACCACACCTCCTGAGGTGCGCTTCTCTACTCCACCTGCACACAAAACATTAAACAACACCTAAGTGAAAGGTGTGCAGTCGCACACCTTTTTTCACATTAAATCTTTAAAAACCTAAAAAACTTAAACTACACCTAGTTAAAGGTGCACAGTTGCGCACCTTCACTAATGATATATTGTTATAGAAAAAAGGTGCATAGTTAGTGCATCCTATGAGGTGTGCTAAGTGTGTGCTTTCATTTTTTTAAGTTTGTACAAGGGAAAAAGAGAACCTGGTGCACCTCTAAGGTGCACCAGTTGCGCTCTTTTTTGCCTATCAAGGTCAAAAATATGTTTTTTTGGTGTTTTTTAGTAGTTTTAAGGTTTTACATTTTGGGTCATTTTGTTTTTGTCGTAACTAGGGTTTTTTTAGGGTTTTATTTTTTTGGTCATTTCTTTATGTAGTTGAAAATGGCATCCTTAAATTGTCAGGGTCATAACTTTTCACCTAGAGCTCAAAAATCAAAACTGTTTACACCATTGGAAAAAGGAACTAAATTTCAGCACCTAAAACAGTGAGCCTTTGGCTGCCTTGTTTTAGGGACCGATGAAGGTTTCAACTTGAAATTTTGAGTAGAAGACCTTCAAAAAAGCCAGTTAAAAAGACCTAGGAAAAATTTGTAAAAAAATATGAAAAAGTTTCAAAAATTTGATCATTTTGGATAAATCTGGAGCACTTGATCTCTAATTAAGAAGGATCGAGTAGTCAGAGGAAAGAATCAAGCAATTTACATTGAAGATCAAAGATACAGAGGTTGGATACATGAACCAGAATAGGTTTCTCATCTTATGCAATTATTAATGACAAGATTCAACATGGGTGCCTTGGAATTTCAGATAGAAGAAGCAAGAGTTCAAATGCATTAAAGTGTTTGACTATAAAGAGGGTATAAACCATCAAAAGAATCAAAGTAATTTCACAAAAGTGATCTAAAACCCCATTTGAGAAAAACCCAAAAACCATTCTCAAAACTAAGAACTTTGATTTTTTGGTGAATTGAGTTTCCAAGCTTTCGAGGTGCATAGGTGTGCAGGTGCACCAGGTGTGCAGATGCACTTTTTCAATGGTGTTTTGTAAGATTTTGAAGAATTCAAAGCTGTGCCAATAGTTAACTGGTAGCTCTAAATTTAGAGCTTTCCATGCATCAAAAACACATTCTAATAGTAGTTTAACTCCTATAGACGCCTAGTGAAGATGGAGCTTCTACTTTTGGCACTCTTAGACACCCCTACATCATCTAATGGCTTTCTTCTTCTTATTTTCTCATGCTTTTTTTATTTTAAGACATGTAAAGGCTCATGCATCCATAAAATGATATAAATAAGGATGGAGTCCTACTTAGCACCTGTTGGAGAGTCAGTTTGTACATAAATAGATTTGTTTTATTAGTTTAGAAGCATATGTTTGCATAAAGAGATCTCTCACTCTCAACACAAATTTAAGAAATAATTTCCTATAAATTCAAGAATGTAATATGTATTCTAGGCTACCATTATTTTGATGCAATAATATATGCTATCGGTGCTCACATTTGGAGTGTAGTGATTCTTGCCTAAGTGTGTTATATTTTGTAAATGTATGTTCATGAAGTGTAATTGAGCCAATGGTTTTATTCTATTGTTCTGGTTGTGTGATCTTTTAATTCTAGAGTTTTCTACGAGTCTACAAATTCCACTGATGTGCTTAGTTCAAGAAGAGATCACCATATTGTTCCTACATAATTTTTTGTCTCACTTGAGCACACTTTCCATGGCCTTGCGATTTGATGAAAAGCTAAACATCTTATGGTTACTAAATTCTCATTGATGATTGCATCAGTGGAATTAAGGAAGCATTGCTCCTATTTTTATTGGTTATCCACCAATCTTTTCAAAGGCTTAACTCATAGATGCGTTGTTTTCATGGCTTATGTTTGTTAGGAATTTTCCTTTCATGTTATTTGCTTAAACTTTTGGTTACCTTATATTTTTTATTTGCTTTGCTAACCCCTAGTTGAATTAGGAATTCATATAGTTGCATTGTTAGATTTCATTCATATATATATATAAAATAAAATAAAAATCTCTTTTGTGGTTAATTTTTAAACAAGCAGATTGATCATTTGATCTAAAATTGGTTCGAACTAGAAAGGCCTCCTCATGAACAAACACATTTATCTTCAACTGAGCAGATCCTAGTTGGTCGCAAGATCACCTAGAACCTTGGAGTTGATCCCAGATTAATTTTTCAAGAGAGGAATTCGAAAGGATTCCTGTCATTAAGCATCATGCAAAATGATAGCTCAACAAGTATAAGGGACAACAAAAATTTATCTATCACAACAAGCTAATCTTCACATTTCAAAGGAATCTCAACTAGCAAATCAAAGTTGCAGATTACAAATCAGCCACTGGTTCATCCTAACAGGTGTATCAGCTAAATCCTTTAACAAGGTAGACTTAACATTCTTTGTCAAATATTTTTACCGAGTGCATACTTCATTGTATGTTTTGTAAATCCTTTAACAAGGTGGACCTAGCAGTCCTTATTGCTCCTAACAGGGTAGATCATCAAAAGTGATCAATTGTAAGCCTTAACAAGCCAACTTTATACTGCAGTACTAAAGCTTGTGGGTATCATCCCCACCCTAGTTTTACTTTCTATTTGGAAGGTTTTTGGGTCACCATATCTTGTGTCAAATTTCTATGAATGTTTATTTTCTTTCATTCTTCTATGCATGCAATTATTTCAAAATATTATGAAGAACTAATTGGTGAAATAAGTAAAAGTTTTATTGGAACCTAATTCACCCCTCCCCTCTTAGTAACCTTTCCTATTTAATATTTCCAACAATAAATATCGAGGGATACCATCCATATATCTAGATGCTTGAGTCCTTCCTTTGTATCCAATATCTTCCAATTCCACTTATCCATACATTCACTTGTCATTTTCCAATTGCACCCTACACTGGGGGCAAGCCCCATCCATACTGCATTTCCTTATATATCTTCCATATTTTTCTCTACCATTCATCATCCTTATCCATCATTGATCTTGACTATCCTATTCTTTCCATCCATTCATGTTCACTTTACATATCCATTTCTCATATCCATCCATTATCCTACATATTTCCATCCATTCACATATTTGATCTTGACATCCTATCAATATCTTGCATCCCATAGTCCTTGGCATTTTCCTTTCCTCTACCCTCTATTATACTCCTACATACTTCCATCCATCTTTCATGTCCTTGGTCTTGGTTATCCCATCCATTTTATGTCCCACATTTCATCCATACTCTTGATATCATCATCCCTATTTCATACCCTCCCTCCCATATCCCTTATTCATCCCATTTCTAGGCCTATGCTCATGATCAATCCTAGAGGCACCAAAAAAAAATGTTTATACATGCTTTCGAAATAGCATATGTCCATTTCCAAGCATCCTTTCCCACCATATTTCTTTTCATATTTCCTATCCTTGGTATAGGGCATTTTTTTAACTCCTTTGAAACATGGTCCTTGGCTCCCCATTGTCCTATACCAAATCCTTTGGTCCCCCATATTCTTTCAACTTTCATTTCATCCATATATCATCCCATCCATAAAGTCTCCCCATCCTTCCCATTCATTTACCACTCCTTGGTTCTCCCTTGTGATTGGTTCTAATCTATTCCACCTTCCATCAATTTTTACTTCTTCTAATTCAATTCAATCAACTCATTTATCCTCTAATTTAATGAAATTCTCTTCTTCCAATCATTCATACAAATCAATTTCCATACTATCTAACTATCTTTTTCTACTCACCCAAGCTTATCACAATCATTCTTCTAATCTAATCATGTTCTTCCTTCATCCACCATCTTGTCCAAATTCTTCTAGTCATCATCTAATCTCATGATGTTAAGCTTCAACCTGTCAAATTGAGCTTATCAAAATAGTGATTGCAAAAAAACTTACACATATTCACACTGAGACTAAATGATTTGAGAACCTTGTTCCTTTCACACAATTGCCAAAGAACCAATCACAAACATTTCAATACAATTCAATCAAACAATAAATTTTCTCCTTATAGGATGCATCCTTCCTACATAGGCTTAACACAATTCACCATGAAAATAAAGTTCATGGCAAGAATTATGGGCTGAATGACTACTTGGTCACAAGGTATTTTGTTGATTTTATCTTTGTGTGTTAGTGATAGCCTCCCCAAGTGTGCCCTAATCTTCAATATCTTGGTATCATTTAAATGGCTTAACCTGATTACATGGGTCATTTTGTGATATGATCTATTTTCATAATTCTTTAGCACATCTTTATCGGTTTTTGAGTTATGGTTATGCATTTCTAATTGGGAGCAATGGGTTAGCACACTTTCCACCAAGATCCCTAACGAGACTTTATGTGTGCTCAGACCTCTCCAGTGTTTATATGTCATTTGTTACCTTATGACTATGAAACCTACATCTATGTTCCTAAATTCTCTATTGTGTTTGAGTCTAATCCACACAAAGGAACCTTGTCATCTATGCTACTATAGCATTTGATGCATAACTCCTCTTGCAATATCAAACTAGGGTGTGCTCTCCCATATGAACACAAATAAATTCCAAGAATTCATGTAGTTAGGATGCATTTAGATTCATTATCTAGTTAAATCATCATCCAATTCACCCTACTTCATTCTGATCTTACCAACAAGTCATGCAAGGCCTTCTTTTAAGACTTTTTATTTCCCTTTTCCTTTCCGTGTCTATACTCGATAAAATGGGGCAAAATATATTCCATTTTCACCCCATTTCCTTGATAGGGAACCCTCCTCCCTTGTTGTCACTATGACACAACTCCTAGGGCTCCTCTCCTCTTTGGGGCAATCTATATTTCTTTTCTTTGATATAATGTTGTCCCAACATCACATCAAAGAGACGCAAAATGTAGACACTTAAAATTGTCCTAACCACTATATTAATTGATTTAATATCTCCTTGACGCTATAATTATTTATTTATTTATTTATTATATTTTTCCATATTCCTCTACTTATTTAATTAAATAGGCTCCCTTCCCTAATGCATTTAAATTTAATTTGGATACATCCCCTAATGTGTTAAATTTATTTAATGCATAGTGCTCCATAAATCCCTTTTTAAATACATTCTAATTTATTTAATTCCCCCCACTTTATTAAATTCTATAATCCTATGATTAAATTAAATCTTATTTAATTTAATCATAATCTCGCCTAAAACCTATCCTACCACCCATCACTCTCATCCTTCTAAGTCTACCCACTAGTTAATCCCACTTTATTATCCTAAATGCCCTCTTAAACACCTTTTAGCCCCTTAGTAGTTGCTCACACATGTGTGAGCAACTCAAAGCCCAAGAAAGCCCCCCTTTCATTAATCCCTCCAAAAAGCCTCTTACACTCTTACACACTTGTCCCCCTTTCCTTTCTCCAAGGTTGCTCACACATGTGTGAGCACACCTTGAGCCATCTCAATAACCAAAAAGGCTTATATTGACCTTTGCATGGCTTGTATCCTTAGCCCATGTGTCTCCCTTATGGAACCTATGTGAATGCCACATAGATGCTACCTCCTCAAGGCCTCTCTCAAGCCTATAACTAGAGCCCTTGTCTCAAGCATTCTTCATCTCCCTCATTTGCATTGTTATTATGCTGGTAAAACTCTAGAGCTCTTAGTAGTTTCATGCATTGTTACTAACTCTTTGGTATTTGTTAGATTTCATTTCTTACATTAATAACTTGGTTTATTTTCTTGCATCCATATTCACCATCCTTGAATGCTTTGAGCATGGTTGTATCCATAACCATTGTTTGAAGCATTCTCTTCATATCTAGTTAGCTTCATACATCTTGCATTTCATTTCAAGCATCTTTGGATTCAATCATTTTGTTTGGGAGAGCACATCCACATCCCTCTAACTAGAGTACACCAACAAGGTTCACACTAGTGTCCTTAGTGAGTTGTTGGGACTCATATCTACCAATTTTAACTTAGTAAAATGCAAGTAGTATTAGTATATGAACATGTTTTCCTTGTTTAAGTGTGCTCCTGACAAGTAGGTTTTTCATGTATACACCAAGATTTCTCAAACAAGGGTTTCCAATTTAACTTCATTCACATATGTTTTTAATAAGGAAGAACGGTGAATTTAACAACAAGGGTTTCAACCCAAATTAATTCTAAAACAGATTCATAATAGTCATGGAGAAGACAGAGGAAATTCGAAGAGAAATTATTATACAAATTTCAACAAGATGCTACCTCGATCTTATGCTAACCAGATGAATGCTTAGAACTCACAAGAATTATTGTCTTCTTGAAAACCCTCTTTCTCAAAATTTGCTCCTCCAAACCTGTGTGTGGAGAAATGACTCTAATTTCTTAATAAAGAGCTTTCTCCTTTAGGGTTTCAATTTTGCACACAAAAACCCCTTTTCTTTATTATTTTAATTTATTTTAATTTCATGTGCAACTTTTTGCATTTTTAATTAAAATACATTTTATTTAATTTATTCTCTCTCTCTTTTATTAAATCACTAGACATCTTTAATAGTATACTTATTAATTTAACTAATAATAATATTTAGAGTTTATTAATTAAAATGAAACTTCTAAATTAATTATTATTAAATTAAATAAATATCATTATGCTAAATTAGAACTTTAATTAAATCTTTTAAATTAAATTACTCTATTTAATTAATTTCTCAATTAATTAAATGTAATTTAAAATGGATTTTTCTTTATAAAATTTATGTTAAATTAAATCATTAAATATTCTCTTAATTTGATATAATTATAACTAAAAATCACAATAGACCCACAAAACTAAATCAAAAAACTCTTTTAAAAGACAAATTACTAAATCAAACTCAAGGGTAAAAATATTGAATTCTCGTCACTTGATGAATTTGAAAGGGTAAATAACTTAGATACTTGTCCTACTTTCAAGGATAATTGGCTTAGGGTTAGGATTTGGACTCAAGAACTATCTCGCCTCTTTACCATTGAGATACTGCGATAGGGCACACTCATCCTAGCAATTCAAGGAAGTGGATGCCTGATACCTACAATCTGCATAAAAGTCAAGCATGTATATATATAAACTAAATAGGTAATGGTGGGGAGTGGTGCATCATGTAGATCCCGACTAGTAAGTGACTATGACTCCCTCCCTTAACCATATTAGAAATGTCAAACATAAGGTAAAACATATATGTACACCATACACATGCAAATATGGGGTAAGTATCTATAGAAACTACATATAAATCATCCATCTATCTATCATCATGAAATAACTGAAATCACTATATACAAGCATCATCATCGAAAGAATAATCATGGACACATGAAATAACTAATATCAAGTAGCTTATCAAATATATCAACTAATTATGAAATAACATCCAATCAAATCTAGTAACCAAGTATCACTAATCATAAAACATAACCATAAACTAGCCTAAAAGAATTTGGAAAAACAATAATAAAAGTAAACTAGGGGTATGCATTAGAGAATGTAGATCAATGGGGTTAAGTAATACATGATTTTAGCACATGATATATGTAATAAAACTTAGTAGTTTTATGGGAAATTTTTTCTATAAAATAAATCAAAAAGTTAGTTGTTAAGGTAAGCCAAATTAGTATTTCTGGAGGTTAGAAGCATGGCATGAAAGGTGTGGATTCATGTTTGTCAACATAGATTGATTTATTATGGATAGGTCTTCGAAGGCTTTTATGCTGGTACTGCAATGTTGATTTGATAAATAATACAAGGACAATGGATTCTTCTCAAGATTGGGTTCTTACGTCATGAGGGTTTTCCCAACATATATAGATTGTGTCACTTTTTTTGGTATATTGTCTATTCTATCGCATATGGATTAAGTGTTTACTTGCAAAATATATGTTATGGGTAATGTGGAAATTTTCATCAAGTTGGTTTTAATTTTCTTTATAGTTAGTATATGGTGTGTATTATTATGTTGAACCACCTCAAGACATATCTCTTAACGGTGAGTCAAATAAAATGTGTGTGCATTATCTTATTGCTTTCATTTCTTGACTTTGTTTGTGCTCTCTTGGGTTTTCCTAGGAATTATCAATGCATGTGTTTGAGACTACACCCTTGAGCATAGTTGATCTATGTCTACTTGACATGACCTTGTGGAACTCTTAACCTTGGTCCAAGACCAATTAAGTTCTTCGTGTACCATGATGGAAGCTTGATCTTTGAGCCCTTTTATTTTCCTAGTTTCTATTACATTTATTACTTCCTAGTTTCTATTACATTTATTACTTCCTTTGGTAGGGGTATGCTTTAAGCATGTTTTAATCTTGCATTTGATTTTATAGATATATAGTGTTTGAAACTACATTCTTATCATAATATAGTTATGCTCTTGATGGGATCTAAGTGATACATGCTTTTAGTTTGAGACCAATAGAGGGTACCATGATTCTTTATGGTTTTATGGATTTTGAGTCCTTCTTTCTTCACGAATTGTTGAGTTGTCTTGCATTTTTTCTTGTTGTTGTAAAGGGATGAGCTTGTTTGGTGTTCAAATAATGGAGTAGAGGTGCTCTCTAAGGTGGACTAGGATACAAAGAGCTCTCAAGTTAACCCTTGGAGAGCTCTTAGTAAAGCAATAACTAAATAAATGAATAGTTTAAAATATTATAACAAAAATTAATGTGATTGCACTGTCGTTGTCTGATGATGTTGATATGGTATGTCTTACCTTGCCTACATTTGAAGGTGTTGAAATGGCATATTACCTTTGTTAGATTCGGGTTAACATTGCACCAAAAGAAGGGTCTATCAATGCTCGATACAACTATTCAACTTATAGTACACAGGAGGTAGTTCAGCCCTTGTCACAAACCTTAAGGGGAGCGCTAAACAAATTTCCAACAATCTCCCTCTCAGCATTACCAGGGGATCTAAGGATTTGAACTGTAACGCCCTGCTCAGGAACCCAAGAGAAATAAACCTAACATGTTACAATGTTTACTGAACTATTTTTTTTTAAAGTTTTAACAACATCAAGATAACATTAATGTAGAAGCAATAAGAACATACACATCAAATACACATTTGTAATTACAGATACAATTTCAATTCCTCAAGGGTTCCTTTACGTTGAGTCACATTTTATAGTTTAAAATTAATTAGTTTAAGTTCCAAGTACAATGTCTCAAGATCATAAAGAAATAATAGATACATAATCGCATAAGCAAAGCATAAGTATATTTAATACAATGAAAGTGCATCCAATTAATAACATCCACTACACATGTCGCAAGGTATATGAAAATAGATACAATACATCAAAATATATGATAACATATATACATCAACGGAAAAGAAGTCTTTGAGATAAGAAATAAGAATGATAAAGGTACATCTTCTGCAACAAACATCCAACAGCTAGCAATGTAAGGGGAACCCAAATGGTAAGAAGACACTACCTCCCAACCACGTGGTTACCTAGTCAAGCTTCCACTCCCACCGTGTAGGGAAGATAATGAACGATCCACATACAGCTAATCAAACATAAAACATTCCTAGGCAAGGTACCCCTAATAGCCAAAACTACCTCAAAGGTAACACATGCTACTCAAGAAGATAAAATAATCCAAAAGTAAGAACTCTAAATCAAATATCAACACCACATAACCAAACAACATACACGAACCAAGTATAAACCAATACCAAGATCATAAGATAAAGTCAACGAAAGATAATCAACTCAAGTCAAAAGCCACATGTCAAAAGTACAACATCCATGAATCATCAATCCTCATCAATGAAAGTAAATATCCATAATAAACACATCCAACAATAAGTACACCACCAGAGGTACACAAATCTACAAAGGAGACTTGGGCTACATACTGGGGAGTGTCATCACATGGCTGCTTGAGTTACCCTGGACTGATCTCTTAATAGACCCCGGACCCTCAAGCGTTGAGTTACCCTGGACTGGTTACTTTGAACCTCGGACCCTCAACATCACACATATGGAAAACAAAAAGCCCTCTCAAGAAGACGAGGCACTCATCTCATTCCCATCCTTAGTCTATACAAGCACTCAAGGCATGGGTGGATCAAATATCTCTAACTTATCTTTTTTAGTGTGTTTTCCCCCCAAAAGTTTTAATTACTAGATTATCACTTATTACATAACTTGCATTAAGTTACCTTGGCACTGACCACTTTGGATCTCAGACCCCTATGCAAGCCACTCCCAAGTCATGTACCTAGACAACCTCTCCTAAGCACATAAATCCATAGTTGTGTCCCATACCACAACACCCATAAAGATCAAACTCGGTTCCTTAACAAGAAACCTAATAATAAGATGGTTCTCCCATCCAAGTACACATAAATGCTCCACAAGATAAACCTCATAAATATAATCTCCAATATGAATCACAAAACACATCATAACATCCAACCACAAAATAGTATCAAAGAAATTTCATAAAACCTCTGGTGTACATCCTAGACTGGTCAACATCTAATCGACTCCAAAATCCAAAAGCATAGATAGTACAAGCAACATCACAGTTTCATAGTTTGGGTTTGATTTGAAATTACACAATAAAGTCAAAAATAAAATTTTCAATTTGCATTTCAAATAACGTTTTAAGTGTATAAGATTCTCAATTTATTAAGGTCATTATTATCGATAATTTAAATAAGTTCAATACTTGATTCAAATATCTTTCTTTTATTAATTAACCTTAGTTAAATAAAACTTTAACTAAGTTAATTAATACACATATATTTAAACAAAAACCATTCTAATATTATTTAATTATTATTTACTAAATAATATTAATGACAATACTTATTGATTAATTATAAAAATTATAAATTTTAATAACGTTTATTTATCAAATTCATTAATTAAAAATTCGCTAAATTTTAATATAATTTAATAATAAAATTTTAATAATTAACAATATAAATTTATTAACAAATTATTACTAATTAATAATATAAATTTAATTTCATTTAAAACATTATAAATTTCTTTTTGAAAAAATGATTTTAAATACATTGCAATATAACCTTATATTAAAAAGCGCATTGCTAATAAAGCAAGCACAAGCCTTTTTAAAAAGCTCTACTGCCGTGCGGCAGGCCTGCTGACGCAAGGCCTACGGCAGCTTGTCTGCGCAGTACCTGCATCAGCAGGAACTGCTGGCGGTCGTACGCCAGGGAGGGGGTGGGAGAGGTCGTGGCCCCTACTTCCCCAATTTGATTTTTTTTTTTTTATTAAATTTTTTTTTTTATAAACAAACAAAATCCATTGCCCCCCCTATCACAATTAAATTTTAATAATAATATATATATATATATATATATATATATATATATATATATATATTTATTTATTTATTTTAAACATATTTTGCAATTATGGTCTTATAGAAGAATTTCTATTAACCATATATATATATATATATATATATATATATATATATATAATTTACAAAGCCCAATTTCAATTTTCAAATTCTTCCCAAACCATCTGATAAAAAGGTTTGTCTAACATTCGAATTTCTAAATTAAATTTACTTTTAAATCTCAAACCCTATTTCAATTATCTAATAGATTCTCGTATTGTTTGATTTTTTTATTTTTTTTATTTTTTAATTCAATCTTATTCATATTAAAATACAATCCTCTAAAATAAATTCAACAAAGTATCCATCTAAGTCATGTACAGATATTTCTCAAACAAGAACAATATTGCATACCAGAAAAACAACACATGCAAAAGACACGGAGCAGACAGAACTTGAAGGGTGAAAACCACTATACAGTCTAGCCATGAGATCCTACCTGGATCTGATGCTAATCTATGGCAACTAGATGCAAATTCCTACCGCAAGCAAAATCTTTCCAAGCCACGTAAATTTTTTTTCTTTCCAAACCCTTCTAGTTGCTCTCCATAAACCTATGTGTCCAATAATGACCCGAAACCCTCTAATATAGAATCTAATTACCTTTTAGGGTTTCTATCCCAACAACTCTAAAATTATAATTTATTTATTTAATTAATTCTTTCATGCACAATTAATTTCCTTTTTAATTAAGATAAAAGAATTATTACTTTATTTAAATTCCACTTGACTTTGCTTAAAATTAATTTATTAACTTTCAAAATCTCATGCGCACTATAATAAAATATTTTAATCAAGTTCACATATTTTATCTTTTAAATTAATTTCTATATTTTAAACTCATTCATGCAAACTTAAATCTTTTCCATAAATTAATATCTTTTCCACTTCTTAATTTATTTGTGAACATTTAATTTGATAAATATTTATTAACTTAAATAACAATAATATTTAGCATTTATTTAAAAATGAACTCTAAATATATTATTATTAAATTAAATAAATATTATCACGTTCTAAATTTATTCTTAAAACTTTTATCTTCAAATTCAATTCTTTATATTTAATTAATTTCTCAATTAATTAAATTAAATTAAATATTAAAATGTCATAATAATTTTCATTAAATTAAATCATTAATTTAATCTTTTAATTAGACTTAATTAACAGAAACTTCATCAAAGACTCACAAAACAACATACGCACAAAATACTCACGGGTTTTAAAAAGGGTTGACAGTCTGCTATGAGTCCTCCTTGCAAGACAAGTATTATAGGCTATGGCTAGGATTGGACCTGATCATTATCTTCTCATTCTCACCATTTGAGTATTTGTAATAGAGCACGCTCATCTTGGCAATTCAGGGAAGTCGATGCCCGGTACCTGCATCCTGCATAAAAGACGAGCATGTACATGTATATAATATATCTAAACTAAACAGGCAATGGTAGGGAGTGGTTCATCGTGTAGATCCTGACTAGTAGGTGACTATGACTCCCTCCCTTAACCACATCAAACACGTCAGACAAAAAGATAAAATAAACACGCGCACCATACACATGCAAGTATGGGGTAAGTATCATAAAAATCACAAGTCTAACATCAAATGCGTACATATAATAATGTATCTCTATCAATACAACATAATCATCATTAAAGACATCATGTTAACATTTTTATAAAAGGAACCACATTTACTAATTAGGAATCATCAAAACATCATTAACAACACATGAAATGAAAACAACTAAGCAATTGTAACAGATATGTTTGTAATTCAGACATGAAATAATATCATAATATTGTAAATCCAATATCTCTAAAACTAATCAATGCATAAAATCAGCTTAAAAGAATTTGACAATGATAATAGAAATGCGAACTAGGGGCAGGCACTACATGAACTTGTGACCAGGCTTTGATACCACTTGTTAGAGTGGGGTTGTCATTGCACCAAAAGACCAATCTATCAATGCACAATACAACCACTCAACTTATAATACACAGGAGGCAATTAAGCCCTTGTCACAAATCCTGAGGGAAGCATTGAACAAATTTCCAACAACCTTGTCATCCACGAATGATGATATGGTACAGATATAGCGTTATTGTTTATGATTATTGATATAGAACAAAAAATCTTCCTTAATGAGAGAATGATTTCTCAAAGATTCATAGGCCACCATGTTTCCTGTGATGAGACTCCCATTGTTGAATTGTTGCATCAAACCCTAGTTTAGTTCTGAGTAGTGACCAAATATATTGGTGATATGGTATAGAAATTGGATGTCAATTTGCATGTTGAGCATTGTTTATGATTTTTTTAATGTGTATGCATTTATTGGCATGATTGTATAATTTCATTCTGTTGTATGTGTGAGTTCATGTTTGGACGATTTGTCTACCTTTGAGAGCATAGTAGGGTGGGCCTAACGGTTCTAGATGTTTGGCTGACATGACCAACCACTATTGGGGACCAACATATAGGTGATGGATATGCTCAAGAGATTGAATGTGATTTGGATCACACCTTCTTCCCTTGTGATTTCTTTTACTCCTTTGTATTCTCATGTTATGTTTTCATTTATTGTGTTTTGTCGATATGTGACGTTTCTTGATGCATTAATTGAGAGTAACTAATGTTAATTTAGTGTATCTAGTACTCCCTGGTTTGGAGACAGCATTAGTAACATCATGTGTTGGTCTTAGCATAATAGATTATGTAAATTTGACCTTTTGCGGAAGATTTGTGCATTCATCTACTACCCTTGCCCATGTGTTAAACTATTTTTATGCATATGTTGAATTCTTCCATGCATATGTTCATTTTTTTTGTGCATTTGTACTAGCATTTTTTTTGCACATTTATTACAATGCGTAATTCCTTGGGGTCTATGTAGAGATGAGTGTTATTTTTGGTTTCCCTACATTCTCAGGAATATTTTCATGTATTTACTTGTTTTATAGTATGGTTTTATCTAGTTTAACTCGTATTTCATTTTGTGTTAGAAATTAACCTTATATTATTGAGTTGAGGATGGACTTAGTCTCCTTGATGGTTGGTTGTGGATGATTGTTTGATATCATCTTGTGGGTTCATGGATGTTTTCCAGGCTCTCATGTGTATTAAGAATGTGAATGTCTATTCTTGTTTATCTTTGGTGTTGTCAGCGAACCCTTGGAAGTACTTTTAAGTTTCTACTTGTTCAAGACCATGCGTTGATTGTTGTTTTTTTTGAAGTTTGCCTTAAGTAATAATGATATGTTCATGCATAGTTGTAGTTAATGATTATGTAATTGAAATAAAAATTAAATTAGGGCATATTTAATCATATGTTCTAAGGGCTCTTTGGTGGGACATTGCAATTTATACCACAAAATTCCATATGTCTAGGAAGATAGCAAATATAAGTGGTGCCACAAAGCTCATATGATCATTAAATATAGCTAAAATAGTAATTATTGTTTGGAAATTTTGTGTGCATAGTGATCTATCTAGAACTTAGTATGTGCCTTTAGAGTAAGAAATGTCGGTGATAGAACAAACGCTAATTATAATATTGTTGTAACTTATAAGAACACAAATAATTATGACAAGATTAGTTTTGGTTGATGCAGAATTGGTCTTACACCTCATATACTCCTTCATCGTTAATTTATTCTACATGTATAATACATAAAAAGATAGTGTATATCATTCCTACTTGTATGTTGATATTATGCAAGAATGATTGATTTTATCAATCTTAATTCTATTAACTTATACTTATATCAACGCACTTGTTCCAATGTTCATATATTTGTACTTTCCAAGCCTTTATGAATCATAACTTGTCTAATTTTTGTAAGATGTTTATATACTTATGCAAAAGAAAATAAAAGAAAAAACTTTATTATGTATTTGAGTATATTTAATTAACTAAAATGTATAGAATATGTTCAAAATATTTATCTTGGTTGGTCAAAGCAATGAGTTCTCCTTGTGGAGACCCAGGTTCATATCCCAAGAGGGATATTTTTGTGGAATTGTAATTTGTGAATCTTGGTCTCCCAATTGTTGTTTATAGTGTGGTTGCTCGTAAGGAGCTTTCATAAGCTTGTAATTCTTCCATTGTTACTTCAGTGAGCACAAGGTTTGTAAATGATCTATAATATAAATGTATAGAATATTCAAATGTATGACAATATATTAGTTTGATATTTACTTGTATATTGATTTTTAGTAAAATTCAAACCATTCTAAATAACAAGGATTTAAATCAAACATTTAATATATTGTAATAGACATATAGCTTAAAACCAATGCATGTTCAATTTGGAATTTGTAGCAAAATATATACAAACACAAATTATTCAAAATCGTCATCTTTTACAACCTTAGACTTTGAGTTGAGACATGATATCTTGTAATAATAATTTCAGTAATATTAATGTTGAAACTAACCAAGTTGAATCTATCCTTTCCAAAATTCTTATTGATTAATAGTTGATTTTAACAATATCTTTCTTACTTCTAGTTTTTTTTTTTTTTTTAAACATTCACTAGGTTTTAAGTGTTAGTTCAAACAATACTATTAGGGAATCGATCTATAAATTAGGAATCAAGAGTTTGATCCTTACCATGAGTGTATTGCATTTGCCACAAAATTAATATCAATACCCAATCCACAAAAACATCAAAAGGCAATCCTAATTGTATCAGAGCATTTACTCTAGCTTTTATAGTCGAAGGATAGCACAAGAAGCTTCGTCTTTATTATTTTTTAGCATGAAAGAGATCCAAATCGTTGGGTGTCTTTTTTCACTTTAATAATCTTAGGATGGGACAACAAAATAATATGTTGGTATTAGATCATTTTATTAATTCTTTTCTTAAAAGAAACATACAATCATTGATAATTATTCTATACAAATATTTGAGATGATGATGGACTTGAGACTAGAAATACTTACGTTCATTTTATACAAAAATAATGTAGGCAACCAAATGTTAACAAAGAATTAAATTATACAAATCAAAATATTAAAATATTATGTTGTAAAAATATATCTTTAACAAAATAAACATATGAAATAAACTTTCCATGTGGTAGTCAACTATACTAAGAAAAGTATGAGACTTTCTATAAAAATACTATAAAAATAAATTAATATTCTACATAGTTTTATAGTTACATAATGATAAACATATATCTACATAGTCCGTAGGTAGGAGAGGTCAACAATAGTTCACCATGCCAATCATGGTAACATGAATAACTTCGAAAGGGTTGTTTGTGGAGCTCATCAATTCATTATGTAAATCATGGAAGTGTGTAAAGAGAAAGGATGAAGAATGGCTTTAAAAGGGTTGTTTGTGAGACTCCATGAAAAAACATGATGGGGGTGCCATTAAACTATTAAATTTTGAGGATGAAAGGGGTAATCTATCCATTTTGTGGCGAATGTGGTCTTCAACTTGGTTGTGAAATTGTAACATTTCCACGATGTTCTCATGAACTATTGCACACATCTTATCAAGTGCAAGGATTGGGAAAGGCTCCTCAATTAGAACTCCGACCTCCTCAATACAAAACAAAGATGTTGCACTGAAGAGTGTAGCAGGTACCACCATCCATTGGCATTCATCCCATAAGATAATTGGCAATGTTAGATGCCAAAACACTAAAAGCCTTGATGTCAATCGTGTGTATGATAGGGGAACTGGTGATCGGATTAGTCTCTCGCATACACTCACAGCCTTATTGAACTCAGAAATATGAGAGTCCTGTGTTGATTTGAAGTACTAAGTTAGACTAAACATTATACTGGAGATTTTCAATTCAAGTTCAATAAGAAATTATATAATATGAAAATTGTACTCACCAAGAGTCTTTTCTTAGAATCGTCAAGGGGAAGGTACAAAAGAGATTCTGAAAGAAATTGGATGATACAATTTGGACGATGGTGAGAACAAAGAACAAGTGCCAAATCCTCTTTTGAAAGAAGCCTTGCCAAATCTTGCTCCACATCAGACCCATGAATTATGTGGCACTGCTAACATGACCATAATAACAAGTATTACAAAAACCATTTAAAGAAAGGGGAATTGAGAATACCAAAAAAACTATGATATAAAATATCTACATTCGATAATGTCCCTATGTCTTATTTGTCAATTCAATTGTGTAGGAGATTTCTAAATGGGTTACTCTCTATGATCCGACATCTTAACACAATTGAATTCAAAAACAACACTACAAAATTAATGATATCAAATTTTCATAATCCACAATGTTGTTATATGGTGTTTCATGATTTGGTTGTGTTGGATTTCTTATCAACATTTGGGATCATGTGCCATGATCCATCATCCTAACAAAATCAAACATGAGAAACAACTATAACAATACTAAAACTGTTGATATGAAAATTTCAAAATCCATAATATAGTTATATGTTGTTTCTCAATTTGATTGGGTTCGAGATTTTGGTATCAACGTTTTAAATCACACTCTATGATCCACCATCCTAATACAATCAAACCCCAAAAACAATAGTAACAATACTAGAAAATTAATAATATCAAACTTTCCACAATCAAAATATCAAACTATCTATTGTTTGTCAATTTAATTGTGTTAAAGACATATTTATATCAACATTTTGGATCTCACACTACTATACATCATCCTAACAAAATTGAATCTAGAAACAACACTAGCAAATCTTAAGAGAGGGATGCAGAAATGATGACCTTAAGAGCAACAGGGAAGGCCATTATGTAATTGAGCAAGTCGAAGGAGAGTGTTGAGTGGGTCCCATTGCAAGTCTCACTCCTAGTCCACGCGCTAACGTGGCGAGCAAAGTCCTTGGTGGTGGAGATGACATCGGTCCACATCTTGCGACCCTCATCGTAGCTCGAGTACGACGCCTCGGTGCGGAACACGAGGAGAAGGGCGAGCGCCGGCGCAACCAGCTCCGACGGGAGCGTGGGCGAGTGGAGCAGCGGCATGAACCCGGGCAACACGTGGCTCACCACGCCAGTGTTGTAGCCCGCGATCGCCGCTGCATACACCGTGACAGCGCACATTGGCGGCACGAGGGACAAGATGACCCTGGAGGACAAGCTGGAGAGCCAGTGCCTAATGTGGCGCTTGGAGCTCCGGTGCTTGAGCCAGTCCTCGTGGGTATACAGGGCCCTCCGTTGCTGCATTCCCCTCTCCTTTATTCCATCTGCCCAATCAGGAATTGCATTCACCAATCTCCAAACGCTCCCCTTCACTTTCTCCACGTAGCTCGTTGCTCTCTGCTCGCATACAATCACCCTCGCCCTCTGCCTTCTTGAGATCTGGGGAGAAGGAGAAGGTAAATGCAAGTAAAAGTGTGGTTTTTGAGCCCATCCCAAGTGAATCATATTCTCTCTCTACTCTCACTCTGCCAAAACAAAGAGAGATATTTGCATCACATTCTCTGCCCATTTATTTCCGTTCCGTTTATTCCAGACATGTCTTTCTTGCCTTTTAACCGCCCTTCACCGACTTGGGAAATTGGCCTGTTAAATGCTTCCACGACTGTAAATCTTTTTGGGCCACAACTTTATGGTTTAAAAGATACTTTTCATCGCCCCCGTGCTTCTTCTCATCCTAAATCACTCCAAACATAACTACGTCACAAGTTTTTATCCACTTGACTGCTTGTTGTAGATCAAAAATATCTATAGTGATGGAAGTCCACTTTTGTTTTCCTAATTTATGATTCTAGGCGGGGTTTGGGGAGGCGGTGGTGCTTTTGATTTTTGATTTGTTGGTAGTTTTTAGGAGGCTTGTAAGTTTAAATTTTTTATGTTAGGTGGTTTTGAGGAGGGTGTATATTAGGGTACATATAGGTAGCTTTAATAGCAAAGTTAAATGATGGCAATTTTATTATGATGTATTTTTGGTTAATGTATGATTTTTAGGATTCTATAATGATTAAATATATGATATAATGTTTAGGAGGTTATAAAAATGGCTTAGTTAAGTTTGGGACTTAACTATTTATCAAACATCAACAAAATATCCACTTTAAATGGGTGAAGAGGAAGACTCTGACATAGCATGGACTGTAGTGGGGGCTAAGAAGCTTTTAAGATTGAAAAAGGAGGAGGAGGAGATCTCCTTTAAAAACAACAAAGAAAATGTTGTGGTGCTCAAGAAAACGAAGAGCAATAAGATAGGGGATATTACACATATCAGCACTCCAAATGGAAAGAACACTAAAAAGGGAGATATCAAGAGTAACAAAGTTAGAGATAGTTGTCTACCTTTCACTCTAGTTGGGAAGGGTATCAAATCTGGGGATGTTGGCCTAACTTCTACATCTGCAGGAAGACCTTCTAATGTGCAGAAAAGAAATCTAGAGACAAAGAGAAGTATTACGGACTGTAGTCAGAGGACTATCTTAGATTCAAAATCTTTCCATGAGAAATGAAGTTTATATCATGGAATATCAAAGGATTAAATAATCCTCACAAGGAAGATATGGTGAAGAACATGATTAGGGATAATAAGGTGGATATGGTTCTTCTTCAAGAAACTAAAATGTTAAAAGAGAAAGTTGAAGGTTTGTTGGTTTTTAAAATTGGCAAGGTGTTTGGGGGAGACTCTAATGGAGCTTCTAGGGGCATGGCAATTTTTTGTAATAATAGATATATTTCTAGAGAACTTATATCTCAAAAAAGGAATATGATGGATATCATATTTTCTAATGCAAAGGATGGGACTTCTTGGGTTTTAACTAACATTTATGCCCCCAACTCTAAATAGGGTAGGGAATCACTTTGGGATGCTCTTTCTAATTAAAGGAAGAGTTTTGTGGATGAAAAATGGATAATTATGGGGGACTTCAATACACCTCTAAAAGAGAATGAGAAGAAGGAAGGCAGCTAGACTAATTTTGACAGCAGATTAGAGTTGATGGAGTTCATTGATAGTCATCTTTTGCATGACATGAACTTGCATGTGGTGGATTATACTTGGACTAACAGAAGATCAGGGAAGGACCTGATCCAAGTAAGGTTGGATAGAGCCCTTACTAGTAATGACTAGTTTTTGAAGTACAACTATTCCCTCTCTACACAAGTTAGTGGGCTCGGATCACTACCCCATTTTTCTCTTGGTTGACCCTATTACGAGTAAGAAGAACTATCCCTTCAGATTTGAGAAGATGCAGACTCTCCATCATGGGCTGGAAGACCTTATTAAAGAATGGTGGGACATTCATGTGGAGGGAACAACTATATTTAAAGTCACCATAAAGTTGAGAAATGTCTTTAAAAATATCAAAAGATGGAATAAGGAGAGCGTTGGCAACATCTTTGACAACAAAAAGGAGGATTTTGGAGGAGTTAAAAGAAATTCAAGAGAACATCCAGGCTGAGGGCTATGAGAATATGTCTAGAAAGGAGGAAGATTTGAAAATTATTGAAATGCATGATATAATTACTAAGGAAGAGATATATTTGAGACAGTGGTCTAGAAAAAAAATTTTGAGTGAGGGGGATCGAAATACTAAATATTTTCATATAACTACTTTGAAGCATAGAATGGTAAACAAGATTTCTAGGCTTAATGTTCATGGGGTTCTTAATGATGATGATGAAGCTATCAAAGGGGAAGCCAAGAAATTTTTTAGTAATTTACTAGAGAGTTATCCCAATTTGGATAAGGACAAGAAAAAGGTGTTTTTGGATTGTATCCCAAATTGCATTTCCAATGAACAAAATAAAAAACTTACTGCTATCCCCAACAATGAATAAATTACAAGGGAAATTTTTTCCTTTGAAGGAGACAAATCTCCTAGTCTAGGTGGATTCCCCTTCCTCTTTTTTCATAAGTACTGGCACATTATTCAAGGGGATATCTTTAATGGTGTGAAAGAGTTCTTTGGGTCTAGGAAACTCCTAAAGGAATTGAATGGTACCTTTCTTGCCTTGTTTCCCAAAAAACTTGGGGCTGATTGTTTGGGCCATTCCAGACCAATTAGTCTGTGTAACTCTTTTTAGAAAGGTTATATCCAAAGTTCTTACTCTCATAATTTTATCTATTCTTCCTAATTTGATTTCTGGGAAAGAGAATGGGTTTGTTCTTGTCAAGTAGATTTTGGATTCTATAATCACAGTGCATGAAAATATCCATTCCCTTACCAAATCTAAGAAAGAGGGGTTCCTCCTTAAGCTAAATTTATCAAAAGCTTATGATAGGGTGGACTGGAAGTTTATAAAATGTGGACTAAGCTTTTGGATTTAATAAGAGATTTTTGGAGATGGTCATTTTGTTGGTTTCCTTTGCCACCTTCTCTGTGTTTGTTAATGGTTCTTTAATTCCTTTCTTCCAAGCCTCTTGTGGGTTAAGGCAAGGAAATCCACTCTCTCCTATCATTTTCATTCTTATGGATGAATGTTTAGGTAGATATGTGGGAAAATGGTTACTTTGAGGGAATTTGTTGGGCTTAGACCTTCCTCTAAAAATCTTACTTGCTCTCATCAACAATTTGTAGATGACTCGATTGTTATGGGAGAAGCTTCTATCAGAAATGTGAGGAACATTAAGAAAGTTCTTGAGGATTATGGGCAGGCTACTAGTCATATTATAAATTAGAACAAGAGTGTGATTTACTTTATCAGTGTTAATGAAAATAGACAAAATAAAATTAAAAGAATCATTGGTTGTGAGATTGGTACCCTTTCGGGCTCATATATTGGGTTACCACTTTGTCCCAACCCTCTTGAGACTTTCTGGAATTCTTTGATCGAAAAAATCCATTCAAAATTAGCTAGCTAGAAAGGATACCTCCTTAGCCAAGCTAGAAAGGTAACTTTTTTTAAATCCATGTTACAAAGTTTGCCTTTGTATTCTTTGAGTGTGTTCAAGATTCCTACGAAGCTTGCTTTAACAATTGAGAAGATTTAGAAACAATTCTTATGGATGGGTATGGAAAAGAAGAAAAGAATGGCTTTAATTGCTTGGGATAAAGTATGCATGCCTATCAGAAAAGTAGGTCATGGTCTTAGAAGGGTTATAATAATGAATGATTCTCTTCTGGCTAAGCTTATTTGGTGATGGCATCAAGAGGAGGGAGAATGGAGAGACAATTGGAAGTATAAATATAATAGAGAGAATCTTGGGTTTAACCTCTTCCTTAGTAATGAGGTTTCCCAAGGGGGTTCTAAAATCTGGAAACATGTTTAGAAAAATAAGAAGATTATAAATAAAGGAGTCAGATGGAAGGCTAGAAATGGTAGGAATATTCATTTTTGGGATGATATTTGGATTCTGGATCATACCCTCGGTTCTTATCAGAGGTGGAATGTATTTATTCATTTTTGGGATGATATTTGGATTCTGGATCATACCCTCAGTTCTTATCAAAGGTGGAATGTATTTATGGATTAGTGCAAGAACTTGTTTGAAATCTTTGTTGTTAATTATTGGGAAGAGGAAAAATGGGTTAACCTCAATAGAGTGGATATCAATCTTAATGACCTCAACAAAATCCTAAATGTTGTCTTTTTAATTCAAGAGGAGGATACTTTAATATGGAAATATAATCCCAATGGATTTTTCTCTATTTCTTCTTTATATACCAATGCTTTTGATGAATATCAAGCGCCTTGCTAGGCTAAAGCTTAGTATAAAGGAATGACCCCTAAAGTTAACATTTTTCTAAACTCTTTTGCAGGATAAATTTCTAACTATTGATAATTTGATGAAGAGAGGTATTAATTTTGTTAATGGGTGTTATCTTTGCAAGGAAGTGGAAGAGTTAGTTAATCATCTGACTATTCACTACTCTTATACTAGAAGGTTATGAGAAATGATATATGGTTTTCTGGATTTGATTTGGCTCTCCCCCCTTACAATTCAAGAGTTCTTTAAAGGATGGGAGTCTCCTACTTGTAATTCACTGATTATGAAGCTTTGTGATTTCATCCTCCCTTTTCTTTTTTGGGGAGTGTGGAAGGAAAGAAATGATAGGGTGTTTAGGGGTAAGGAGACTAACTCTATCCAGTTGTTCTATAAGATCAAGCATTTGGTGATTGAGAATATTAGGACTGTTGGCATCAACCCCAAACAAATTGGGAAGAAAAAGTGATTCAGAAATGGAATTTGGAAGGGTTGAGTGTTTCTCAAAATGGGAATAACCTTAGGAATTTGGCTAGGTGGGATTTCCCTCCTCAGAGCTGGTGTAAGATTAATTTTGATGGGACCTTGAAGGGAAACCCAGGGATGACGGGTTGTGGTGTCATTGTTAGAAACATGAATGGGGACAGTTTGGTTGTGATGGTCATCCCTATTGGGGAACAAATGAATCATGTGGCAGAAGCTAGTGCGTCTCTCTATGGTTTTAGTTATGCTAAGAGTATGAATTTGGACAAGATTTGGCTAGAGGGAGACTCCCTCAGTATTATTAATTGTCTCAATAAAGTTAACAATCCTTCTTGGACAATTCATAATATTATTTGTAAGGCCATTTGTTTAATTAATTCATTTTAGAATTGTATTGTCACTCATAACTATAGAGAAACTAATCATGTTGTTGATTGGGCTACAAATATGGCTTGCAAAAGTGATGAGAAGTTGATTCAGAATGAAGTTGATAATATCCTTTTCAAGGGAGTATCCTTGATTGAGTATGATAAGGTGAGAAGTAGGCAAAAAAGGTTTATTAATTATGAATAAGAGTATAAGTATTCATTATTACTTGGGGAGATTTGGGAAGGTGTGGATTATGATTGGATTGGCAGAGGCTTTTTATTCATTGTCACATGGATTGGAGGTACGTTTATTCATCAATTCCCTCTACTTTGATATTGAAATCAGGCTTTTCTTTCTAAATGTGTACCCTGTGATTATGAAAATTTGCAACAAATTAAAGAAAATGGGAGGAAGGAGAAAGAGGGTCAAACTAGCTAGTTGTAAGGACTAGAAAAAGAAGAAGGAGATTTGGTATATTCTAGAACAAGGAAAGTTTACAGGTTTTATGGAGAAGCTTAAAGGTAGTAACCCTTCTATTACTCATCAATTCATTAAAACATGGAAGGATGGGAGCATCCTGGTGGGTAATCAAAGAATGGAGGCTACTAAGGACATCATAGTGGAAGCTATGGGCCTTGACACAAAGGGGATCAACTTTTACAGAGATAGGAAGCTTTCGGATCGGGCTAGGGAGAAATTTGTGGAAATGACCAAGGAACAAAATAGGTTGGTTAAAATTGGTAATTCTTATTTTAGCCTTGGTTCTATATCTCTCCCCCGGAGGTTTTCCATGTTCATTGTTATTGAATACTTAACTTTCGATGGCCACTTTACATATTTGGGTACCACTTTATGCTAGTGAACCATTTTAGGCATAGGGTTAGGATTAATCTTCCCTTCTACCTCAGGTAATCATTGGGTACTACAATTTTATCTATTCAAAATGATCCTAAGGGTGACCATGCCTATCACGAGGGTTTAATGGTGCTAGTTATGAACCTCCTTAAATCAAAAAAAGTGGATATACCTCATTTTAGTAAGAAAACTATGGAATGTGAGATAGAGGAGAGTGACCGGGACTTTGATGAAGACATAGAGGATGAGATTGCAGAGATTGAGGTTAAGAAGAGGAAAAAGCTAGAGCCTGGTAGGTCTTCTAGGAAGAAAAGGATGATTAAGGAGACTAATTCTGATGTGGATACAAATTCTGAAGAGGAGTTGGAAGAGGGGAATGGGAAAAGTGGTATTACTGGTAAGGTCTCTAAAAAAAAGGGGAAGAATATGGACAAGGCCCTAAGCATACCTTTTGATGATGAACCTCTGATTAAGAGGATGGAGAGAAAAGGAAAAAATGCACTTCACCAAGGGAAGATGGATGCTAAAGGGCATGAGGAGACTGATTATGAAAGAGACAATCTTCGTGGGGATGAGGATGACCTTACTCATAACAAGGGCAATGATGATCAAGGGTTTTTGAAAGGGATTTTTGGTAATCTAGGGTTGATGAAGAAGGAGATTAGTAGTTTGCAGTAGCAGATGTAGGACATTGTTAGAGAATTTGACCAACTCAGCAAAACTACTAGAGGGGAGAGAACTATGGGACAACATATTGATAAACTTTCTAAGGTGGTTGGTAACACTAAAGAGGTTAAGAAGTTAATGAAACATATTCCACCCCTCAAAGCCAAAAACATAGCTCTAGATCAGTTGATAAAATATTTCCAAAAAAATTGGATGGTCTAGATAACAGAGTGGTTAATATGGAGAAGACAATTTAGAAACTGGTGAATCAAAATTACTCTATCCTAAAGACAGTGGCTAACAACATTAACACTCTCCTAAACAAATTTGAAAGAGGGAAAGGTCAAGGATCCAAGGAAGTGAAAGATGACCAAGGACCTAGCAAGCACACTAGGACCAACTTGAAGAAGACAGAGGGTGTCGAAGCCAAAGAAATGGATGATCTAAAGGCCTTTACTAAAAAATGAATATCCTTACAGACAAGCGGATCTACTGAAGATGTTGTAGCTAGTTTTGTGTTGTCTTTTTGCTTTCTTTTTTATATCTTTTCAAACTTGTTATTTTTAGCTACTTGTTTTATCTTGTATTGCTCTTGGTTTTGATGCATAGTTCTTCTAGGTTTCTTAGTTTTTATTTTTATGCTACTTTGTAAAAGGTTTTGAGTCCTTTAAAACCTATTTTTACTTAATCAAAACTATTCTTTGCTAATTAATAAGTAATTTTTGGGGGTGTCAATTCAATTTTTGATTTGTTAGTAGTGTGTGGTAGGGGGGGTCTATTAGAAGCGAGTTAAAAGGGTATAAGGAGGACTCATCCAATATAACTAAAATTTCAATTGTTGAGCTAAACTATGACAAACACTTTTGGTTAATTCATGATTTCTAAGGTTTTTTTAATTTGTCTATGATGAATGAGGGTACATTATACATTGTTTGAGAGGGCATGGAAAGAGCTTGCCCTCTAAAGAACTAAGTTTTGGATTGTTGGACTAAAGTATGTATTTGTATCTACAATAGAATAAGAATCATGATAATTTTATACAAATGTCCACATCTTTTGGGATTTAATTGTTCAACAAAAAGAAAAATATCTAGTAGATGTTAATCACTTTTTGCTAATTCATAACTGATCATATCATGGATTTGATTCTTGATTTGTCAATGATGTATGAATAAGGGCCTATTGCACATTGTTTGAGAAATCGTAGGGAGGGTTTGTCCTTGAAAGAGCTAAGTTCTAGATCACTAAGCTAAACTTTGAATTTGTGTTACTAATAATGAAAAAATATGATTAAATTTCATTTGATCAACTTTTGATTTTAAATATTCATGATTTATTATGTATTGAGGTCAATGATCTATTTCTTAATAAGATATATATATGTATATATATATGTATACATATGTATATATATATATATATATGTATACATATGTATATATATATGTATACATATATATATGTATATACATATATATGTATATATATATGTGTATATATATGTATGTATATGTATATGTATGTATATATATGTATATGTATGTATATATATACATGTACATACATATACATGCATATATATACATATATATGTATATATATACATATACATACATATACATATATATGTATATATATACATATACATACATATATATACATACATATACATGTATATATATACATATATATGTATATATATACATATACATGTATATATATACATACATATACATGTATATATATACATACATATACATGTATATATATACATATATATATATGTATATATGTACATATATGTATATATACATATATATACATATATATATGTATATATATATATGTACATATATATATATATATATATATATATACATATATATATATATATATATGTATACATGTATATGTATATATGTATATGTATGTATATGTATATATATGTATATGTATTTATATGTGTGTGTGTGTGTGTGTGTGTGTGTGTGTGTAATTGTTGACCAAAGGGTTTGAGGTTTTATTATCTATTTGTATATGTATTTGTATCTACAATAGAATAAGAATCATGATAATTTTATACAAATGTCCACATCTTTTGGGACTTAATTGTTCAACAAAAAGAAAAATATCTAGTAGATGCTAATCACTTTTTGCTAATTCATGACTGATCATGTCATGGATTTGATTCTTAATTTGTCAATGATGTATGAATAAGGGCCTATTGCACATTGTTTGAGAAATCGTAGGGAGGGTTTGTCCTTGAAAGAGCTAAGTTCTAAATCACTAAGCTAAACTCTGAATTTGTGTTACTAATAATGAAAAAATATGATTAAATTTAATTTGATCAACTTTTGATTTTAAATATTCATGATTTATTATGTATTGAGGTCAATGATCTATTTCTTAATAAGATATATGTGTGTGTGTGTGTGTGTGCGCGCGCGCGCGAGTGCACGCGCTCGCGCATGTATATATATACATGTATATGTATATGTATATATACATGTATATGTATATGTATATATACATGTATATACATATGTATATATACATATATACATATATGTATGTATATATACCTATATATGTATATATACATATATATGTATATATACATATATATACATATGTATATACATGTATATACATATGTATATACATGTATATACATATGTATATACATGTATATACATGTATATACATGTATATACATGTATATACATATGTATATACATGTATATACATGTATATACATGTATATGCATATATACATATATATATACATCTATATACATATATATATATATGTATGTATGTATATACATGTATATACATATATACATATATATATATATATATATATGTATGTATGTATATACATGTATATACATATATACATATGTATATACATCTATATACATATATATATGTATATATATGTATATACATGTATATACATATATATGTATACATATATATATATGTATACATAGATATGTATACATATATATATATATGTATACATAGATATGTATACATATATATACATATATATGTTGACGAAAGGGTTTGAGGTCTTATTATCTATTTGTATATAGTTTTTTAAGAAAATAATAAGTAAAAAGCAAACAATGTGCTAACATTATTTTTCTATTACTATTTATCTTTATATTTTCTATTGAAGTCTTATTATCTATTTATTTATAAATAGTTTTCGAGAGAATGATAGGTAAAAAGTAAAAGTTATGCTAACATAATTTTTATCAATATTATTTGTCTTTATATTTATTTTTTGTTCTCGAGTTGTGTTTCCTTTTCCATTTTTTTGTAATAGTCGTATGTAAATGGTAGCATTATTCTTAGACTTCCTAATGACTTTATAGAAGATATAGACACAAATGTCATCTTGTGTTTTTCTTTTCAACATCTGTCAATAGTGACTTTGGGAAGAGCCAAACCTTGTATGTTGTGAATTGTAAATGGTCAAACCAGTCTTAAGAGCATTTGGATTGTAAAACCTCTTTTATATTAGTGTAATTGCAATGCATATGAATTTTTATCTTAAAATGATATGTTTGAGTAATTGTTGAATTTAACTAATAACAAATGTTAGTAAAGTTAAAATTTGAATCTTGAACATTGATAATTTATCATTTATGATGGTTGATGACTTCTTTTATAACAAGAAAAACATCAATATTATTATTGACTAGAAGGTTTGAAGTCTTATTGTCTATTCATATGTATGTTTTAAGAAACTAATTGTAATAGCCTTTAGATTTTTTATTATCAAGTTGCTTTTCCTTTTTACATTTTTCCTATCAATCTATGTAAATTATAATTGTATACTTAGACATATAATGATTAGATATAGACACAAATGTCAATCTAACTTCATTCTTTTTTTCTTATGTCAATGGTGGCTTTCAAAGAGTCAAACCTTGTGATGTATGTATTGTAAAAGTTTAAACTAATCTTAAGGTTTGTTGGGTTGTGCAACCTCTTTTATATTGGTATAATTAGCCTTGTAAATGGAGATTAATCTTCAATGTGAGTAATTATCAATTTTAACTATTAAATATGTTAGCAATTTTAAACTTTACATTGTGAATACTTTCTCTCACACACATACATATATTTTAGTGTTGTAAATTATACCTTGAGTAATTCTTCATTGCATAATACATCTACCTTAGAAAAAAATTGAAATATCTCTCAAGCTTTCATATGATGCCATCTGCCTTGTCACCTTCCCTATATGAAATCTTGATCACAAATCCTACTTGGTTTAGGATGCACGCAGACATCCACATGGTATTCACTTATCCCAAAGATTTGAAAATGGGCAAATGGCCATTGGAGTTTATAACTACTATTTATATAGTGTAATATGTCTTTGAATTGCCTACTA
This sequence comes from Cupressus sempervirens, assembly GCA_028749045.1. Lineage (NCBI taxonomy): Eukaryota > Viridiplantae > Streptophyta > Pinopsida > Cupressales > Cupressaceae > Cupressus > Cupressus sempervirens. The sequence goes on from CM053785.1 coordinate 606,537,874, forward strand.
ATGTTAAGAATCATTTAGCCTTCTTAAAATCTCACAAATTTCCTTCATTTGTCCTTCTTTGTGTTTTCTTCCTTATAATTCCTAGCTCTTAGCAATCTTCACCCTCATCTTGGAAAACTTTCATAGTTCTTTAGCACTCTGATATAAGGAACCTACCAACTTTTCCAAATACCAACTCAATCTTACCTCCATCCCATCAAGATGTGACTCTGTGGTTTTGAGGAGGAGTTCTCTTACGTTCATATCATCTCATTTCATTACTAAAAGAGGGGCAAAAATTTATGAAGACAAGAAGACATACAAAAGGGAGCACTCAGGAAGGAGCTCTATCCTGATCAACAAGGTCATCAACTTCACAAGATAATTTAAAGGGTAATTGCCCACTATCTATAACATTCCAATCATTCACATGACTATAAACCCATTTAACCAAGAAATTTGCAACCCTATTCCACTCTTGATGGATGGAAGTAAAATAAATTGATTCCAGAGTACTACAAAAGAGAAGAGTCTAATTAACAATTGAAGCCATGGACCAACCAACATCCTCAAGTGCCTATGAAGGAGGAAAGTTCACAAACACTTGGGATTCAAACTCATAGATAATCCTATCCCATCCCCTCAAACAACATTGTTCCACAACATGTAAAATGACCAATGCCTCCATGAGGTTGTTAGTATGATAACCTTATGCATCAAGAAAAGAAATTAGACATCACCAAAACTACAATGAGCCACTCCCCCAATGTTATCAAGACTTGGATTTCCCCAATAAGAACCATCAATGTTGACTTTAAGAGCTCCAGGTGGAGGAGGAGTCCAATGCCCATCATGATTCACCTGAATCTTCATCTGACACTTATGTTGTTTGGGAAGATAATGGAACCACTGGTTCAGAACCCTTGAGACCCCTCCCCAATCATGAAGATTTAGGTGATTGCATATGGTAAGGTAATTAGGAGCCATACCCCCATCTAACACACACTTAGCTTGAAGTGTTTCATGTAGAAAGTGGGAAATCGTCCACCAGACTTGGATAGCTCCAACTTGGACATCTTGAAAGCTTTGTCTATTCATCTCCAACCAAATATGCCAAAGAATAAATGAAGGACCATAACATCTCATTTTATTAAGAATATCATTATGTGTTGATTATTTTATTACTCATCTATTATCATTTATCCATTACTGGTTATATGTTGTCTATTTATCAATCTTGTCTAATAGTGGAGGTGGAAACACCAAGTGGAGGTTTGAATGTGGCAAGGCCTCTTAATCAAGAAACCCCAATATTTTAATTTCTAATTATGATCAATGTTTGAAGGAGGAAGGAGCAAGAGACCTTGGGATTATCCTATCTCTTGTTTGTGAGCATTTTATTTATCTTGTATTCCTCGTAATAGTTACTTTCATAGTTTATTCACACTTTCCTTCTTGAAATTAGTCTACAGTTATTTTTTCTTTAGTTGGTCATTAGTCTTATACCTTTTCTCTCTAGGTTTTAATACCCTGTTTGTAGAAGAAACACACATATTGCATTGGCATCCCACATTTGTGTTGTAGTCTAAAACTCACACTAGTGTCCAAGAAAGTGAGCTCACAAAGTGTCTCAATGGGCCTTGGCAATTTTATTTCCAATTATCAATAGTTAAAATATTTAATTTTCTATTATTGTAGATTTATTTCAGTTTCATTAATTTATCTTGCATTTAACTAGGTATTTAATTTCTAGTTAGTTAATTAATCTTCTTGCTTACTCCAGCTGAACAGATAACTAGTTTAGTGAGATGGTGCAAGAGTTAATACATCCCTTGGGGTTTTATCAATCTCAAGAAAGGTGAATTCCCTTATCCACATTTTTTTGAGCTTGACATGAAATTTATTTCAACTCTAGTTTTCTTCAAATTCATCATTTTCATGTTGTGAGCCTATTCAATGAACTTAATGACTTAGATTAGTTCAAGAATTATCATAATGATATCCTGAAACTAAATATTCCTCCAAACTACTATAGTTCAACTAGACCAAGCCTAATGTTTATGGAGAATCGTAATTACAATGATCATTTTGCATCATATTCTTTCAATTTGATACTGGGAATCAACTCACTTCTCCTAGATCTAGTTGTGAGAATTATACTTTGACAAATTCTAAACTCCCAATTCTCTTCTCATAGTAGACCACTAATATTCTCTTTATATTCTTTTTTATCAAATTTAGCTCTTGAGATAAACTTGAGATATTTTAAAAGATTTCTTCATAAGGAGGATGTGTATTTTGAGGTTGGGTCTTCCATTAGCACTATGAGAGATATGTTAATTTTAGATAAGAAATGAATTGAATTTATAATGGAAATAAGGAAGATGATGGTTAAAAGAATATATCTCTGAATCCACCTAGCCCCCAATAAAATCAATCCAATGTTATTGGTGCACATATTTCTATTGCTATGCTTGAAATTTATATGTATATGGAAAAACTGACTCTAAACATTGACCCCTTTCCAACAACATTGGACTTATCATCACTATGAACAAGGTCCTCTTAGGGTACAAGACACAATTTATTAGTGTTAATAATAGAATTAACCAAGGTGTTTTTACTAGTGGATCCTTTGCATGCCCTATTGACATAGGTAATCCATGTCAGCCTCCCTCACCTCATAATTATATTCTCAATATATATTGAAAAATATGGATCATTTGCAAAAATTGCTTGCTAATCATTTCACTATGACCAATAAGAGATCTCTTAGTCCATATTATCATTGTAGTTTACTCTCTATGTAATATATCAACACTTGAACACTATAGGGTGTCAAGCCCTTAAATTTTGATAGGTATAATGATGATGGGATCCCCATCTCCACATTGATTCCTTTATTACTTTATGCAGTAATTATCATAGCCTTGATTATATTTTTCTAAGGATATTCTCTTGGTCCCACAAAGGAACCAAGATGGAATGGTATAGCTCTCTTCTAAATTATTACATCTTAACATTCAATCAATTCATATATAATGTCCTTGTTTGATTATAAGAAAGCACAGTGAATGCAATAACTATCCTCAGCCTTGTTCATTTCAAATAAAAGATCAATAAGAAGGTGACTAACTTCATTTTAAGGTAATAGTTCATATCTATGAAAGTTCTCGTATCCCACTTGATGATAACCTTAAAATAATGTTCATCAATAATCAGTAGTGGGTGTTAAGAGATATGATTTTCTTAAATGGATACCCCAACTAAGGTTCTAATGTTTAAAATGCTTTAACACATTATCAATACATTGTGGCCAAAAATGGAGAATCTTATGTTGGAAACTATAATTGAGATAATTGTTATCCTATCATTGATGTCAAACCTTATTGTTAAGATGGTTTCCTATCTGATTAGAGTTTCATATCTAGATGATTGACGAAGAGGATTTGAGAAGAAGGACATAACAAAAGGACCTAGAGGAAAGGTTGAGTTATAAGGAATTATAGTGGGCATTTGATTAGTTAGACTTTGACAAGATAAAGTGATTATTTAGTCATGTTACAAGTGAAGAAGAGAGTTACTGAAGCCTAGAAGAAGTGATCAAAGAATGACCAAATATTTAAGCTTGACTGAGAAAAAGAGTAGAAGATTAAGGAACTTGAAGTTTATGTCAAGTGATATTAGTGTCAACCAAGCACTAGTATAAGCTGAGAAAATATAGTATTGAACAAGCATTAACATTGACCAAGTGACATTATATGTGCCAAATGAGAAAATTTAGTAACAATCAAGTAATCTAGTGATGACCAAGTGTCAAAACACAATATTGTCCAAGGGACAACATTTGACAGATGATGAGGAAATTGTGATTTCTAGAAACATAGCTGATTTCTTGGAATATGTAAAGCCTATTGAAGATAAGGATGGATGAGTTGGATCATTTAATTTAAGGGGAACCATGTTTGAGCATTTACATGCAAGAATTAAAGATGAAGCTTCTAGAAGAGAAAAGAGGAGATGAAATGATGGAAGGATTTGATGAATCTAACCAAACCCTAAGATCTATGGTGATGTTTAGGAAAAAAAAGATCATAATTACCCATTTAAGGAGTACAAGGGCTAAACTTAGAGAGAGGTTAGCAGAGCTAGTGATGACCTAATAAGGTTAAAGCTATTAATAATACTATTGATTGGTGAACTTGAGTAGGAGGTTGAGAAGAGTTGTAAAGCATTGAAGTGTGATTTATTGAAGGCTTTCCAAGAAGATCAGAGACAATGATGAAAATGAAGGCCAGTTGATGGATTAGCATGTGGACCAAACTATGATCAATATTTTCAAAGTTCCTTGTATTTGTTAGATCAAATTTGTTGTTATTTTCTAACCATTGTATCAGTATTGAAATCCTTTAATCAAGGCTAACCTAATAGTCATACATAAATCCTTTAATCAAGGTGGCATTCTAATGGAATGTTCTCAAGTCCTCTATCAAAGCCAGTCCTAGTAGGGTGATTAAATCCTTTAACAAGGTCACATTTAATAGTGTATTTTGTAACCTTTAATGGGGTTGGATCCTTAAAAATATCACTTTAGAAGAGTGAAAAATTGGTGACATGTTATTGGTGATTTTTCCCAAATTGGGTTTCCACATTAAATCTTGGTATCATACTTTTGTGGATGTCATTCAAGATTATTTACTGTTAATGTTTTACATTCTCCAAGTTTGATAATTATTAGGACCGTGGACTATAATTTTATGTTATTGATTATTTTCTATAGAGGCCAAGCTAGTGAATGTTTAGATCTAAAGTAGTTGAAGTGATTAAAAGTTTAATTGGTACATCTGGACCTTGGATAACTAATTCATACCCCCCCCTGATCTCATTTGTTCTAAACCATTCTAACATCCTCTTCAAGCACCTATAGAGGCATGTCTTCCTCAAGTGATTCCCTAAAAAATAATATTGTGGCTAGTGTGATCATACTCCTCCAAACCACATATTAGATAATTTCTCTAAAAAATTGCAATAGAATTGTTCCTCTTCACAATTAAGTAATTCCAATAGAAGTATCCTATAGAATTTGTTAAAAGATAACCTAGTAAACCTCCTCAAGGTTTGTCCTCTCTTAAATATCATCCATATCCCCATTGCTATGATAGTTCAAAGTTTTGTCAATTCATTTTGTACCTACTCATGACACCAAGCATTATGTATGTCTTAGACATCTCATCCAAGACCATAATGATGATAGTGTCGTATAGGTTAATGAAAGGAAAAAAAAGAAAAGAAAAATTGACAATATGAACAATGAACTTTATACTTATACTAATAATTTTCCACCACATTTTACAAACTACATTTCCACATCATCATCTTCTCCCCCTCCATTGAGAAATAACCCATTTATCAATATGATGACCATCACTTGCATCTCGCCACTCAATTAAAGGATGCATAATATAGAGATATCATCTACCCCTTTGGATGGTCCTTATTGAAGAGATCCTTCTCCCTTGTACATCCTACTAAAAATTAGTGGGAAAACTGTGAGAGGTGTAATATTTGATCCTATTTGTTGAGTGGATGTCATCACAAAGGAATTAATTTTCATTAATGGGATACACTATGCACAATATGACAAGTGTCAAGAAACATTTTGGGTCAACCGCCTTGATGGTCATTATAATGGGACTCAATATGGTTTCTACAACTTTTTTCATTACCTCTAATTCTTATCTCTTATGAAAGAATCCATGTATCCATTGGCCGATCTCTGTGGAATTATTTCTTGTAGTGGTCTATAACCTCATTCATAACTCCCATGAGGGTACCTTGTACACTATCAATGACATTGAGCATTGTCCCTTGGCGTCTCATGGTGGTTTCTTGTTGGATCAATTTTGGGATACTCTAGTATGGATCCTACTTCACCAATGAGAGTTTATATTCATATCTTGTTAAAAGCTTGTCCAAGGAATTTTTAAAAAAAAATTGTAGCACCTATTACACTTCACATTTTTGTTCCTTTATCTTAATCCACCCCTATGATTCAAAATATTTTATTCTTTTTTCCCTCTTCAATGAAGGCCCAAGGCCAATGCATATTTTAGGAGAAGCCTGTGTGCATGTTGAGGACTTTGTAACCTCCAATGGTGTTTTTTTCTCTTTCATGTATGTCCTACATGGACAAAGAAAGGAAATTGATGTTTCCATGAGGCCCATCCTTTGTTTGATATTTTGATCCAATAGGACATCATTCCCTATATCTCTATATTAAGGGTAAGAGATTTCCAAAATTTTCTCCATCCCTATAACACATGCTTCTTATCCTTTGAGGGTGTCATCTATACCTTCAACTACTCATAAAGTGAAATGATAAAAGGTACCCAAACCTAAGCCTAATCACAACATCAAATACCACTCTAATGGAGCAAGTTGTTATTGGTCATCTATAAAATTATGATCCTAACCCACTCTATTGCAAAAATTGGTTTTTATTTGAGAATAGGTTTCTTTAGTGGTTTATGGACTTCAAGAATGTTTTATCATAAAGGAAGAAATTGGGTCCTTGATTCCTATGTCTGTATTGTTTGCTCTTTCTCTTGGTGTATATAGCCCTTGTCTATCTATTATATCATTTTAAAATGGAAGCACTTATATTTTTAGAGCATTTAGCCCTCTGAGTAAGTGGTATGGGGTCATGTCAAGTGCCTTGAATAGGTGTTTGCATGGATCTGGCAGTTTTCCCCCAATTCTACTTCTTTTTCTCTCTCTATTTCTAGCCTATTTCTGACAAACTACTCTGTGAAATTGAGGACTTTAGCCTCTCGGTCAAGGAAGACCTTCTTGGTCAAGGTTGACCTTGACCCTAACCTAGGTCATGGATGACCTTGACCCTAGCCTAGGACAAGGTCAACCTTGTCCCTAACCCCAAGTCCCATTTTCAATTTTTGGGAGTTTTAGGATCTCAAGCTTCAAAAAGTTTCTTTTCCCACTTCTAGGTCAGTTGTTTCGAGTTTTGGAATGGTAAGGTTTTGGGGGGGAGGGAGGGGGATTCAATTTTTGAGTTTTTGGTAGCGTGTGTGTGGACATCTATTATAAGAGACTTAAAAGGGTATATGGAAGACTCTTCCAATATTGCTAAAATGTTAACCATTGAGCTAAAGTATGACAATCACTTTTGGTTAATTCATGATTTCTAAGGTTTTTTTAAATTTATCTATGATGGATGAGGGTCCATTGTACATTGTTTGGGAGGACATGGAAAGAGATTACCCTCTAAAGAACTAAGTTTTGGATTATTGGACTACAGTATATATTTGTATCTATAATTGAATAAGAGTCATCAAAATTTTGTAAAAAAGTCCTAATATTTTGGGACTTAATTGTTCAACAAAAAGAAAAATATTAGTCCAAGTAGATGTCAATCACTTTTTGCCAATTCATGATTGATCATGTCATGGATTTGATTCTTGATTTTTTAGTGATGCATGAATGAGGGCCTTTTGCACATCGTTTGAGAAATCATAGTGAGGGTTTGTCCTTGAAAGAGCTAAGTTCTAGATCACTAAGCTAAACTCTGAATTTGTGTTATTATTAATGAAAAATATGATTAAATTTCATTTCATCATGTCTTAATTTTAAATATTCATGATTTATTATGTATCAAGTTCAATGAGATATTTGTTAATAAGATATATATATATATATATATATGCTAACCAAAGGTTTGAAGTTTTATTGTCTATTTGTATATAGATTTTTTAAGAAAATAATAAGTAAAAAGCAAACAATGAGCTAACATTATTTTTTTATTACTATTTATCTTTATATTGTCTATTAAAGTCTTATTATCTATTTATTTATAAATAGTTTTCAAGAAAATGACAGGTAAAAATTAAAAGATCCGCTAACATAATTTTTATCAATATTATTTGTCTTTATCTATATATATATGTATGTATGTATGTATGTATGTATATATATATATATATATATATATGTACATATATATATATATTTGTCTTTATCTATATATATATATATGTATGTATGTATGTATGTATGTATATATATATATATGTACATATATATATATATATACATATATATATATATATATATATATATACATATATATATATATATACATACATATATATATATATACATAGATATATATATGTATATATATATGTATGTATATATATATGTATGTATATATATATATGTATGTATATATATATATGTATGTATATATATATATATATATATGTATATATATATATGTATATATGTATATATATATATGTATATAACATATATACATATATATATATAGATATATATATACATATATATATATAACATATATGTATATACATATATGTATATATATGTATATACACATATATATATAACATATATGTATATACATATATGTACATATATACATATTCATGTATGTACATACATACATACATACATACATACATACATACATGCATACATATATATATATATATATATAAAGACAAATAATATTGATAAAAATTATGTTAGTAGATCTTTTAATTTTTACCTGTCATTCTCTTGAAAACTATTTATAAATAAATAGATAATAAGACTTTTATATATATATATATATAGTTCTCAAGTTGTGTTTCCTTTTCCATTTTTTTTGTAATAGTCATATGTAAATGGTAGCATTATTCTTAGACTTTCTAATGACTTTATACATGATATAGACACAAATATCATCTTGTATTTTTTTTCCTTATTTTCTTTTCAACATCTGTCAATGGTGACTTTGGGAAGAGTCAAACCTTGTGTTTTGTGAATTGTAAATGGTCAAACCAATCTTAAGAGTATTAGTATTGCATAACCTCTTTTATATTAGTGTACTTGGAATTGTATATGAGTTTTGATCTTGAAATGATATGTTTGAGTAAATTTTGAATTTAAAATATGTTTTTATTAAGTAAAATAGGTTTTAACGAGTGCCCAAAATCCAGTAGTAAACAAATGAAACTGACATTAAGTCTGGAGCATGAAGCAATTCAACAAGAAACAATAGGCCATAGAAGGCCATGAGAACTTGACAAAATAAAAAACAACCTCTAAAAGAGTAGGCAAGCCTAGCAAATGAAAAACCAAAGGAAAAACAAAAAAGCCAAGGGAACCAATCAAGGCACCATATTTTTGACCAACTCTACAGACTTGAGCTCCAATATTTCCATTGTCTCTGCCACTTCACTCATCAATTGTATATCATCAGAAGAGACATCCCTGTCCCATTTCTTCTTTTTCAATCTCATGTTATTACTCAAGCTGTCAACCAGGGGGTTGGCATCATCTTTTGTTATCTTGTTGTCCTCATTTTCCATGTCATCTTTCACCCCTATGCTAACCTCCATCATAGTATGTAGTTGTTTGATATTATCATTTAAGGCTTTCATAATATTGAAGCTCTAGTTATCAGTGTTGTGGAGAGAGGTCTCCATTCTTTCCATTCTTTTTTCCACTGTAGTAACCCTATAATCTAGTTTGATGATTCTATCAATCTCATCTTCCCCTTCCTTCCTTTCCAGATCCTGCAAATTGTTCTTTATCTACCCAATTTCATGAAAAATCCACTTGATTGACCATAAATTGTCCACCATGTTGTTTTGGGCATTATTGAGGAGATTTATCTCCACCTCCCTGGCATTGTCACTGAGAATTACCATGGCCAAATCAATAAGTTCCTCCAAATTAATTATGCCATCATTACCCTCCAATAGCTTGGGCTGGATAGTTTCTCTCACAATACCCATCTCCATAGTTTGAGTTTCAAATTTTCCCTAGATCATTTTCCTGCCCTTAGAGCTGAAAGTACAGGTGGTTTTTTTCATGACATAATCCTCATTTATCTCCTCTTAGGCGTGGAGAGGGGTCTCTTGTCCCTTACTATAATCTTGATTTGTGTCCATTTTGATGCCCCTTCTCCTCTTGGCAGGGCTTTCTACCTTCTTGTGAACCAGGACCTTGATAACACCCTCTTCTTTCACATTATTCTCCTCCTCCATGTCCATTCCCTTATCCTCTTCATTATAGTCCTTAGTAGAATTAACCTCAGACTTGATAATTTTACTTTTCAAGCCTTTCCCATCCTTGATTATATTCTTTTTGGGTTCATTTTTCTTCTTATTTTTACCAAATCCTTTACAATATTAGCTACCTCATCTTCATCATCCAAATGAATCCCATCACTATCCTCAATGTTAGATGGGAGATAGAAGCTTTCTACGTCCTCCAAGGACTCCAATTTTCAAGCTATGGATCTGTCATGGGTTTGAGCCTTAAAGTGCTCATAAATTAGTAACAACAAGTCCTCATGGAAAGTTGGGTTAGCATAAGATTTCTTCTTATATCCCATGATATTCTTATTTATAGAGAAGAAGAGGTAGTAGGGGATGGAGATCTTAGTGCCATACGTGAAGTGTTTAAGGATGAAAAAAAGAATGGGTAAAAACTCTATCATACCTTGTGTCCATCATAATGTAGGAGATGATCTCCCTAAGAAAAAACCTCCAAATTTTTTTATTGAGGCCAGTACATAGTACGCTCTTGTCTTCACCAAATTTTCATCTCCTTAGCATTCTTGGAAAAGTCTTTAACATCATTAAGGGAAAATTTCTTATCCCTAAAGAATTTGATTCCCTTAGAAGGGGAGTCAGTGACCTCCACAATAACACCTTCATGAATCTTGAAATCAATTCCATCAATCTTAACTTTCCCTTCTCTCCAAGACATGACCATAAGTTCAGTCACCTTTGGATATCAACCATGCAAATTTTAAATATAATTTGAAATGCCACCTTCCCTTAGCTTCTCCCAAACATTTAACCTCCTTTTCCATTTTATCACTTCATCCTCTGGCTCTTTGTGATGCCTTTCTCCCACCATAGTGTTGTTAAGAGTAGAAAAAATTCTCTACAAACTCTGAGAGTGAAGAACAAACCTTTGATATATCTCACCAAAAATAAATTCCCTTTTGTCCTTGGGAATACAAGAATAATTAAGATTACAAAACACCCAAAAAATGTGCCAAAAAGCCACCAAATCAAGTTTCCTCATGTTCGACCCATGCTTAGCGTTCATTAAGTTATATGTGAAACTGACAACATTACCTTTCATCATCTCTTTTTATACTATCTATCCTCCCCTAGATTATTTCCATCTCAATCATCCTTTTAACTATTGTTGAGAGCTCATCACTATTAATCCACCTATATGGTGTGTCCCTTTTGACTGCCTTGTTAGCCATCCAATCAACTACCAAATTTGCCTCTCTATATTCATGTGACATGTAGACCCTCTCAAAAGTAAGCATGATTTGCTTGGTTTCTTCCACCATATTCTTATTAGACTAGGAAGAAGAATGTTCACCTTTGAGGCACTTTATGATGTTATTGAAATCCCCCTCAAGCTAGAGGAATTTAACACTAATATCTTTTGCCAGCTTAGTAGTATGAAGGGAAACACACACCTCAACAAAGTGGTTAGTTTGGCACCCCAAAGAGAAGGTGAAAGTTGTTATGTCATAATCAAAGAAATTTCTAATCACCCCACCACTACGAGCTTCTCCTGGATTACATTTTGTTGCCCCATCAAAATTTGCTTTGTGCCACCCATCTAGGAGCAATGATCATTGGCATTATTTTCTTTTTTTCTATGTGTCATTACTTCTTCTGGTGTCTCCTACAAATGGGTTAGATCCTTTCTAAAAAATATTATTTTCCATAAGGGCATTTAGAATTTTACTTGACACAATCTTGGCAGGAAGGTTGATATCCCCGAAGATACGATTATTGTGTTCTTTCCATATTCCCCAACCAAAGTGGGGAAGAGCCCATTTGCTGATGGCATATGGACCAAAACCCTTCTAAGAATTGTCCCATTGCCTAAAGAGGTCTATAGTCAAGGTAGGGGCACACTAGTCCAAACCAAAACCTTGAGTGCAACTAGACCACACCTCTCTCATAAAAGTGTAATAAATAAACAAGTAGTCCATAGACTTAGCCTAGTTTTTGCATAGAACACAACTATTAGGAATATAGGGTCCCCTTTTGCTGAGATTATCAATAGTTAGAACCCTATTCTGGAGGAAAAGCCAAAAGAAGGTATGATTTTAGGAATAAGGTTGAGGTACTAGGAATTTTTCCATAAAGATTTAGAATCTTGCTTCATTAGAGCTTGGTACCCAGAAGCCACCAAGTAAATGCCTCTAGAAGTATTCTCCCACACTAATTGGTCCTAATTAGCATTCAAAATCACTTAATGGATCAAAGGTTTTAGATCCTTAGAGATTAAAGAAAAGTCTCTTGGCCTAATCTATAGTTACTGACTTTACTACCAAACCTCTAAATTCAAGTATTAGCCCAACTATCAAAATTAGAAAAATTGAGGAGAGGCCCCTGGAATAGCCAATTGTCTTGCCAAAAAATAATGTCACTAGAATTTCCAACTCTCCACTTCTCCTTGCATTTGGCAGTATCTCTGGCTTTGAGCATGCCATTCCACATATTTTAGCCATTGGGAATGGTGTCTTCATTGAACATGTATCGAATGGAAGGTCTCCAAAGGTATTTTTCCTCCATGATATTTCTCCAATCCCCCCTGCTAGAAAAGATTCTCCCAATCTATTTAGCTTGAAGAGCTTTATTCAAAGATCTCATTTTTCTAATACCCAAACCCCCATAGTGTTTGGGGAGGCACACATTGTCCCAAGATATGAGAGGAAATCCCTTTTGGTCTTCCAAACTAGACCATAGAAAATTCCTATGGATCTTCTCGTTAAGGTCTGCAAACTTGTTGGGAATCCCAAAGAGACTCATCACATAGGTTGGAAGATTTTGAAGAGTGGATTTGACCAACTAAATTTTTCTTGCTTGGCTTAATGTGATACTCTTCTAGCCAGCTAATTTCTTATTAAACTTATCAATAAGACTAATCTAGAAAAAATTAGTGGGTTTGAGGCCTATAGGGAGACCCAAATAGGATGAGGGAAGGCTACGTATGCTACATCCCAGAATATCATCCATATTCCTCTATCTCATAGACAAAGTATTGATAAAGAAGACAGAGCTCTTGCTCCAATTGATAAGCTACCTTGATCCCCTAGTGTAAGAGTTCAACATCTTTTTGACCACCTTGGCTTCCCCAACCAAAGATTCACCCCCCACAATGGTGTCATCCACAAATTGTTGATGAAAGAAGACCAGGAGACCAAAAAAAGGTTTGATTCCTTTTAAAGCCCCTAAAGTTCTATTAGCTGAAATCATCCTTCCCAAACACTCAACCAAAATGATAAAGAGAATGGGCAATAGGGGGTCCCCTTGTCTTAAATCCCTTGAGGGATTGAAGAATATTGATGTAGAATAATTGATCCAAGTAGCCAAAGAGGAAGTAGTAATCAACTAGTTTTTAAGCTTGCATACCTTAGAATCAAACCCAAAGGCTCCAAGAACCTTGATGAGAAAAGACCAGTCAACCCAATCATAAGCCTTGGATAGATCTAGCTTGAGGAGAAAGCCTTCTCTCTTTTCTTCCTCCAAAGAGTGGATGACTGCATGAAGAGTTATGATAGAACCCAAGATTTGCCTCCTTGGAACAAAACCAGACTACTGAGGAGCAATTGTAATTGGGAAGGTCTTGATAATCCTATTGGTAAGGACTTTATAAATAATCTTGTAGAAAGAGTTCTAAAAATATTCGTAGAATTCACCCCTAAACCTTTAGGGATAAGCACTAAGATTGTAGCATTTACCTCCTTGAGAAGACTTTTAGCTTAAAAAAACTCTTGGATATCTTTGATAACATTCTATTGAACCACTTCCCAGAATAATTGGAAGAAGAAAGTAGGGAAACCATCTGAACCTAGGGATTTGTCTATAGGGAGGGAGAATACTACTTTGCTCAATTTCTAGAGGGGAAGGAATAGCCTCAATCATAGAGTTGTGCTCCGGCCAGATCAAAGTTGGGATATTAAAGATAATTTCCTAGTAATCATCTTCCAAAAGATTAAGGTCTCTAGTCAAAAGATTAGAGAATAAAGAGATGGCCTCTATTGCTATATCCTTTTCTTCCTCCAAAACAACAACCCTCTTTTTTATTCTTTTGATTATATTATGGACTCCACGTTTCAAAGTAGAGATATGGAAAAATCTAGTGTTTGGTCCCCCTCTTTCAACTAGACAACTCTTAATCTTTGTTTCCAATAAGTTGCCTCTTGACCAATAATATTGTGAAGCTCAAAAAGAATAATTTTTTCCTCATCTCCCCTCTCCTCATTATAACCCTCCTTCTAAATAACACCCTAAATGATGTTATTGTAAAAAAAATTTGATTAATTGTGTATTGTCTTTGATGTTACACAAAATGTCATATTATTGTCAGTCAATGTATGTCAAGCTCACTCGGGCATTGAAGATAGTTTTTTGTGTGTGCTAAGCATTCTAGAGTTTTCCTAGTTTAGAAGATAGTGTCTATTGAATTCTCTTAGGTGACAAAGGAAAGTTTATAGAAGTTGAGTGTTAATCGAGCTCACTCAGTTAACGAATGAAATGTTGGATGGAACCAATGTTAACTGAGCTCACTCAATTACTAAAGGAACTTTGTGAATATGTAGTGTTAACCGAGTTCACTTGGTTAACATAGGAAAATCACTTTGAGTTAGTATCTACCGAGCAAGGTTAGCTAATAAAGGATTTTTGTGTTTTGGCATATTGAGTTCAATTGAATTGTCTATTTGTTCTAGCCGACTAACATGATGAATATTAATTATTCTATTGGATTCAAGATGACTGGACAATATGTAAGATATAATTATAAGGTCAAGTTGAGGATTGAATGTTTGGATCATAATTAAAGATTTGATGATGCTAAGAGGAAGCAAATTAGAAGGATAAACAAAATATCCTTGCAATCAAGAAGGATCAAGTATACAAGCCAAAATTGAGATTTATAAATAGCAATTCAATTGCATCAAAAATCAAGTCATCTCATTGTTACTCTCTAACCATTGTAGCAATGATCTAAATCTCTTAATAGAGTTGGCTTAGTAGTTATTTATAAATCCTCTAACAAGGTGGCATTTCTATTGAATTGTCTAAAGACCTCTGACAAGGCCACTCCTAATAGGGCGATTAAATCCTCTAATAATTTCACACCTAACAGTGTGTTTCATAATCTTTAACGGGGTTGGCTCCTAAGAAGGCTCACTTCAAATGAGTGAAAATCAATAACTAGTTGTAATTGGTGGTTTTTCCCAAATTGGGTTTCCACTTTAAATCTTGGTGTCAATTGTGTTCATGTTATTTCTCTTATGTGTTTGCAACTAAGTTAAAGTAATATTAACCACAAATAATATCTTAAGATTTTCATGTTAAGCATTTGTCAAGCTATTTCACTATTAACTGAGTTACAACAGAGTTGAGTTTTGAATTTTAATAACATCTAAGGGATCTGGGATTTGTTTTTATGGTAACTGATTCACCCCTCCCCTCTCAACTACTCCTCTTATATTTCCAACAATTGGTATTAGAGCTTTTGGTGCTTGTAGAGAAGGTTTTAAGGATGTAGTGCCTGCCCCTAGTCTACATTTTCCTAGTTTACATTTCTGCTATTATTGCCAAACTCTGTTAGGCCAGTTTTATGTTGATGATTAGTAGCATTATCTTGAGATTATTAGATATTGTTTCAAACTTAGTTGATATATGATGAGATTACTTGGTACTCTATACTTAATGTGTGCATGATGATTATTACAATGCTGTTAAATTATTGATGATGTTTAGTTAGATGGATTATCATATGTGTTTTCTTGTGGATACTTACCCCATACTACATGTGTATGGTGTGCGTGTTTGTTTTCTTTATGCATGACATTTATGATGTGGTTAAGGAAGGGAGTTGTAGTCACCTACTAGTCAGGATCTACACGATGCACCACTTACTGCCATTGCCTGTTTAGCTTAGTATATATTATGTATGTACATGCATGGATTTTATGTAGGTTGCAGGTACCAAGTATTGACTTCCTTGAATTGCCAGGATGAGCGTACCCTATCGCATTATGTCAATGGTAAGAGAGGGGAGATAAATTCTTAAGTCCAAATCCTAAACCTTTGAGCCATTCGTCCTAATTTACAATTAGGACAAGTATCTGAGTTGTGTACCTTCCGAATGCATCGGGTGACATTAATTCACGATTTTAAACCCTTAGTTGATTTTGTATGTGTTTTACTATGATGGGTTTTCATATTTTACTTTATGAGTTTTTGGTGAATTTTTTTGTTAATTAAGTCTAATTAAAAATATTTAATTAATGATTTAATTTAATGGAAAATTATATGTTATGTTAATATTTTATTTAATTAATTGAGAAATTAATTATATAAAAGAGTCAAATAAAAGAATTAAATTTGAGAATAAATTTATAAGTTTAAATTTGAACGTGATAATATTTAGTTAATTTAATAATAATATATATATTTGGAGTGCATTTTTAAATAAATGCTAAATAATAATATTATTATTTAAATTAATAGATAGTTATCAAAATTAATGTTCAAAAATAAATTTAGAAGTCGGAAAAGAAATTAATTTATTAAAAGTTTCATGATTGCATAATATGTGTATGAGACTAAATTAAATAAATCAATTTAAAAGAGGTCAAGTAAAAATTAAATAAAGTAATTTAATGGATTATTGTATGTGCATGGAAAAGATAAAAGAAAGACAAATAAAAGTTAATAAAGAGTTAAAAAGGTGTGAGCAAAGAGTTCTCTGGGGTAAACGCACAATTAGTGCCCCAATTTTAGGGAGAGAACTCCTTTTCACAATTTGGGGGTTCATTTTTCAAAAAAAAAGGTGAATTTTGGAGAAGGAAGAAGTTTTTCAAAGGAGAAAGTTCTAAAAGGGGAATTGTTCTCTACAAATTTTTGGAGTGTAGCGAATTAGCATCAGTGTCTAGGTAGATGCTTGTGAAAATTTGCATAATTTAAATATGTTCTTTTAATTCTTGTCTTCTTCGTGTTTGTTAGATGATTTTCTGGATAATTAGGTCAAGTAAAAATTAAATAAAGTAATTTAATGGATTATTGTATGTGCATGGAAAAGATAAAAGAAAGACAAATAAAAGTTAATAAAGAGTTAAAAAGGTGTGAGCAAAGAGTTCTCTGGGGTAAACGCATAATTAATGCCCCAATTTTAGGGAGAGAACTCCTTTTCACAATTTGGGGGTTCATTTTTCAAAAAAAAAAGGTGAATTTTGGAGAAGGAAAAAGTTTTTCAAAGGAGAAAGTTCTAAAAGGGGAATTGTTCTCTATAGATTTCTGGAGCGTAGCGAATTAGCATCAATGTCTAGGTAGATGCTTGTGAAAATTTGCATAATATAAATATGTTCTTTTAATTCTTGTCTTCTTCGTGTTTGTTAGATGATTGTCTGGATAATTCTGGTGAAGAATATATATCATGTTGTGGTTTTTGGATACTAGGAAATTATTCTGTACATGGAATGTTTTAATTGTTCAATATAAATTCTCTCCAGTAGATTTTAGATTGAGAAAACTTACTAGGAAGGGTTGGATTTTATTGGAAAATCTTTAAAAAATAAATAAATATGTATATAATAAATATGTATATAATAAATAACTAAATATATATATATATATTTAATAAATAATATTTATTTATTTATACAAATAAATATATATTCTTTTAAAATAAATTTAGTTTAGAAACAAATTCTTTATCTCAAGATTATTATTTTTTAAAATGATATTAGTAGGGAAAGAAGAATTGTTTGTTTGTTTTAAAAAAAATAGGGGCATCGATTTTAAATTTGTAATATATATATATATTAAAAAAATATAATTATGGGGGGGGGGGGGAGGGAATTACCTCGTGCCCCACCCTCCTACCACAACTCTGTGCGACAGTACCTGTGTCACAGGTACTGCGACGACACGTACTAAGTACCTGCCACCGCAGGGTACTATGGCAGGTCGTAGGCCCTCTTGTTAAGCTGGCGGGCTTATTAAACACACACACACACACACACACACACATTTATATTTTAATAAATTTATTTTATTTTTAATATAATTATAATATATTTTAAATATTATGTTAATTAATAGAATTATTAATAGTTTTGAATAATAAATAACATTTAATATAGTTGTTGATTTATTTAAGATAAATTTAATAAATATTAATTAAATATTGATAAATTAACAATAACTTATCCAAATAAAATTTAATTTAATTGAATGTGAGTATTAATTAGCAAGATAGGAAAACTTTTAAGAGGATTGATTTGACTTTACTAGAGCTATAATGTTAGCAAACTTGGAATAAATATAATATTTATCCTTTAGTAAATTTAGAAAAAAAAATTTGATTTTCAACTATGGGGTAAATCCTCATTTTACTTAAACAAATACCTAAGTTAATTATAAGATAATGGAGGATCTATCTTACTTGATTACAACTCTAAAACGAAAACTGAAACCTCATATTTGACTTAACCATGAGATTGTATAAGAAAACCAAAACATGTATATGTATCTTGTTTTCTTTATGCTATTTATGTTTGGGGTTTTTGGGTTGACTAGATTGTTGGCTAGTTATAGGATGTCTACCAGAGGCTCAGGGGTTTTGTGCATGTGGTATCATGTTGACTCGATCTCGATCATTATTGCTCAACCATGTATGTGATGGTATGCTTATGATGAGTATGCTTTTATTGTTGGTTACTATCTTTCAATGTCTTTGTGGGATAGCGAGATATATGCTACAAGATACCTGATTAACCATTCTGAATCATTGATCAGTATTGTTGGTTACTTTTCGGTTGCTCATTGAGAACCAATGGATATTGTGATTTATCTTGTTGTTTTCCAGTTGCTCGTAGAGTACTAATTTGATTACTATGATTATCTTTTTGATGCTTCCCAGTCACTTGTATAGGATTGAGGTGATTTTACTATGATTTTGTGAATTGTGATTTCATGAGCTTAGGGTAGGTTATCTATATGTAGTGTCAGGAGGTGGCTTGCAATGAGGTTCGGGGACCCTAAGTGGTCCTGGGGGTAACCCATTGTAAGTTGTTTAATAAGTGATAACTTTACACTTAATACTAACTTAAATGAACCTAATAAGAGATAATTGTATGTTCTCGCCCATGCCTCAAGTGCTAATATAGATTAGGATGGGAGTAGAGAGAATGCTTATGACCTTACATTTCATAGTATGCCTTGTCAGTGCAAGAGGATACTAGTGGCTGCAGGGATCACTAGGAACTCGGGAGTCCTAAGGGACTGCTTGGGTAACTCTGAAAATGATTTGTGCGATGACACTTTCCCACTTTCATAATAGATACCTACGTGTCTTTGTGTACCTTTAGGTCTAGATGTCAATCTATGTGTTGGAACCTTTGAGTTAGTATTCTTTTAGGATTTCTTGGACTAAGAGAGTTCTTGTGTTATGTGATTTGATATCCTGTTTGGGACTTGAGACTATCTCCTCAGCGCGATGGGAGTGGACCATTTAGGTTCCACGCGGTCGGGTGGTAGTGTTTTTTACTCTTACCATTGAGATCCGTCCATGGTCACCATGGCTGGTGCATTCTTGTTGGCATTTACCTTCATTCTATTCATGGATCATTATGATGGATGGATATATTTTATGATGGATGTTGTATCATTTTATGATGGTTGTTATATCTTTTGATGTATGGATGTATTATGTATGGTGGATGATTTCATTTATTTTATTGCACGTGTATCATGGATCCGAAGAGGGTGATGTATTTATATTTTTACATATGTATATTCTTTTAAGCCTTTCATATCCTATGACATGCACAGTGGATAAATGAGCATTCTGAATTAATTTTTTAAGAGACATTCAGAAATAAATGTACATTAAATGGACATTGGACTTTTCATTATTCTTTCATATGGATGTAGTAATTGATGGACTTAGTTTTAGATTAGATTTAAATGTGATTCAACGTCATGGGATCTTTAAGGAATGTAACCTGTTATGTATGTTATTGCTTTCGCTATTATGTGTTTGTTGTGAATGGTGTATCTTTCATGTTTCAAAAAAAAAAATGCTATCAAACTTAGTCAAAATTTAGGTTATTTCTTTTGGATCCCTTGACGGGGCATTACAAAGGACCAAAGCTAAAGATCAGGATGTCTTACAGAAGAGAGATACCCAAGTTGAATTGAGATAACTTTGCAGCATGGCAAGGACTTATGAGGTTACATTTGGAAACTATCAATGATTTAGGTTGTAAATATCTTGATAGTAAATACAAGACTCCTACTAGAACATTATTACTTGAAGATATTGTTGAAAATAAAAATCATAACATCATGATGATTGACATTACTTCTACTCTTAATTATGTTGAATTTGATGAAGTCAAAAGTTGTACTAAAACTTATGATATATGGATCAAATTCAAATCCATCTATGGGGGAGATGATAAGGTAAGAAGAGCTAAAGTTGACAGTCTTAGAGGAAAATTTGATCAGATGAAGATGAAAATATTGCAAAATATGTTGAGAGCAACTGTGAGTGCAATCAAAGCATCTGGAGGAGACATTGATGAAAAAATAGTTGTAAGCAAGGTACTCAAAAACCTTCTTCCTATCTAAGAAATTAGAGTGTCTACTATTCAAGAGATGGGATGTGATCCAAATAGAAAAATAACTTTGGATGCTCTATTTGGAAGATTGATAGCTTTTGAGTTGGATAACTATGATAACTATGTCCCTAGTTCCAAAGGTGTTGAGTCTACATTTGAAGCCAAGCTTTCACTCAAGAAAAGGGGTAAGAAATCAAAATCTAGCCAATCAGAAAGTGAAGACGAAGAAGAAAGTTCAGACAATAATCTTGAAGTTGTTAAATCCCTACTTGCAAGGAAATATTCCAAAGGCAGAGGAAAGTACAAAGGTAAGATTCCTCTAATCTATTTTTCTTGTAAAGAAGTTGGTTACTTTGCTATAAGGTGCCCAAATAGAAAAGACAAGGATGAAAAGGAAAGTACAAAGTACAAAGGCAATAAGGAATTCAAAATATATGAGGACTACAAGGAAAAAGTTAAGAAATCTTGTTTTATGGCTAAAGATTCTGATAACAGTGAAGATGAAATGGTATATATTATTGTAAAAGATGAATCTGATGATGAAGGAGATAAAATGGCACTTATCTCTCATGTTAGCAAAAATGATACATAGATTATTGATAGTGGTTTCTTGCATCATATGACTAGAGAAAAAAAAAATTTGAGCACATGGAACATTATGATGGTCGTAGTGTGAGATTTGGAAAAAATAAACCTTGTTGCATAAAGGGAAAAGGGTGTATCTCATTAACCGATGAACTTAGATCTGACAATGCTTATTGAGTTGAAGGACTAAAGAATAATCTACTGAGTGTGGCACAATTGAATAACATTGGATCCAGGGTAGAATTTATGAATGGGAAGGCCAAATTGTTAAATGGAAAATGAAATCTAGTTGGATCAGGCAAACAAACAAAAGGTAATCTACTCTATCTAGATCTTAGTGAAAGTTTGTGTTTTATTGCTCAAGTAGAAGAAAGTTGGTTATGGTACAAAAGATTATGTCCTGTGAACTTTGATAAACTGGTAAAGATAAGAAAAAATAGAAGAGTAAGGGAAATTCCTAGCTTGAGGAAACCTGATATGGGTCTATGCAAAAATTGTCAAATTGGTAAGATGGGAAAAACTAGTTTCAAAAGCAAGAACTATCATTCTAAAGAAGTTTTAGAGCTTGTACATATAGAATTATGTGGAACTATTGGAAGAGAGAGTTACAATGGAGATAAGTTTTTCATTCTTTTTGTTGATGATTATTCTAGAATGATGACTGTAATGTATCTAAAAGAAAAATCTAAAGCTTTTAAAAAATTTAAGTGGTATCTAGAAAGAGTAGAAAAAGAAACTAGAAAGAAGCTGAAATGTTTGACATTAGACAGAGTTGGTGAATTTATTTTCGATGAGTTCAGTGAATTTTGCATTGAAAAAAGAATTAAGAGACAAGTATCAACCTTTGGCACACCTCAGCAAAATGGCATGGCTTAAAGAAGGAACAAATCCATCATGGATTGTGCAAGAACATTGATGATAAAAAATAATGTTGTAATCAAGTACTAGAAGGAAGAAATCAATACTATATTGCATACCTTGAATAGAGTACAACTGAAGAAAGATGGTATCTACATTACTCAATCTAAACATATCAAGGAGATACTAAAGAAATTTGGAATGGAAGACTCAAGACCAGTTAGAATTACTATGTCTACTAGACATAAGCTTTCCAAAAATGATGATTCCCAGGTTAGACCACATATAGATCAATGATTGGAAAATTGTAGTATGTAGTGCATACAAGGCCTGATATTGCATTAATAGTTAGTATGGTGGAAAGATTCTCAGCAAATCCCAAAGAAAATCACATGATGGCAATCAAAAGAATCATGAGATATTTGAAAGGTATGGTTTATGGTGCAAAATAGGAGGCAATTTGGATTTAAAAGTATTCATAAATGTTGATTGAGCAGGAAGTATTGATGTTAGAAAGAGCACCAATAGTAGAGCATTCTTTCTTGATAAAATACTAGTGTCTTGAACAAGCAAAAAACATAATTGTATTTCTTCGTCCATAACAGAGGCAAAATATGTGGTAGCAACAGTTAATTGTTCTAATATTGTTGGTTCAAACAACTATTGCTGGTATGAAGATAGAGATCAAGGATCTAGTGGTTATATGTTGTGATAACATGAGTGTAATAAATATATCAAAAAATCCAGTGATACATAACAAAACAAAACACATTGCTATAAATATCATTTTTTAAGAGAATAAGTACAAGACAAAGAGGTAAGATTGGAATATGTGAATACTAAGGAACAAATTGTAGAAATATTCACTAATTCATTACCTAAGGATGCATTTCTGTATCTAAGAGGAAAGCTAGGGGTTATTCCCCCATCCGAAGCTCACTAGATGAAGTTTAGTGATGCATCAACCAGAGCATGTTGAAGATCATTCAGTTGATGTAGTATTGACAAAGGCACATTGCAAATGATTTAGTACATGAGGTACATTAATATATACTAAATATTGTCTTTGGCATGAGATACAAAAGAGGGAGAAGTTTTTTGTCATAGCTCATAGAAAATTTTTCACTTCAAGAGATGAGAAAGAGGGAAATATTAAGGGCAGATTTTTTTTGATAAAGGGAGAAACTGAAGGCAGAAGGAGTTCACGCTAATAGAGGGAGTTCTCATGGATGAAAATCAAAATGAAACTAAGGATATGTTCCTTATTTTTATTCTTTCTCTAAAATTTCATTGCATTATGACATTTTGTGTTGTCATTGCTGCTAAAGAGGAAGATTATTGGAAACAATTAACTAATTGTGTATTATCTTTGATTTTATACAAAATTTCATGTCATTGTTAGTCAATGTATGTCGACCTCACTCAAGCATTGAAGATAGTTTTTTGTGTCTGTCGAGCATTCTAGAGTTTTCCTAGTTTAGAAGACAGTGTCTACTGAGTTCACTCGGGCGACAAAGGAAAGTTTGTAGAAGTTGAGTGTTAACTGAGCTCACTCAGTTAACAAATGAAATTTTGGATGGAACCAATGTTAATTGAGCTGACTCAATTACCAAAGAAACTTTCTGAATATGCAGTGTTAACTAAGTTCACTTGGTTAGTATCTACCAAGCAGGGTTGGCTAATGAAGGATTTTCTTATTTTGGCATATTGAGTTCAATTGAATTGTCAATTGGTTCTAGCCAACTGAGAAGATGAATATTAATTTTTCTAAGTTGTATTCAAGCCAACTTGGCAACCTATAAGATATAAATATAAGGTCAATTTGAGGACTAAATGCATGGAACTTAATTAAAGATTTGATGATGCTAAGAGGAAGTGAATTAGAAGGATAAATAGAATATCCTTGTTGAGATGAAAAGATGCATTTCATCAAGAAGGATCAATTATACAAGCCAAAATTGAGATATGTAATCAAAAATTTAGTTGCATCAGAAATCAGGTCATCTCATTGTTACTCTCTAACCATTGTAGTAGTGATCTAAATCTCTTAACATAGTTGTCTTAATAGCTATTTGTAAATCCTCTAACAAGGTGGCATTTTTATTGAATTGTCTAAAGACCTCTAACAAGGCTACTCCT
The DNA here is from genome assembly GCA_028749045.1 of Cupressus sempervirens. Lineage (NCBI taxonomy): Eukaryota > Viridiplantae > Streptophyta > Pinopsida > Cupressales > Cupressaceae > Cupressus > Cupressus sempervirens. The sequence goes on from CM053785.1 coordinate 606,562,145, forward strand.
AATAGGGTGATTAAATCCTCTAACAAGGTCACACCTAATAGTGTGTTGTGTAACCTTTAACACGGTTGGCTCCTAATAGGGCTCACTTCATAAGTGTGAAAATTATTAACTTGTTACAATTGATGATTTTTCCCGAATTGGGTTTCTACGTTAAATATTAGTGTCAATTATGTTCATGTTATTTCTCTTATGTGTTTGCAACTAAGTTAATAACCATAGATAATATTTTAAGATTTTCATATTAATAATTTGTAAGGCTATTTTAGTGTTTATCGAGTTACAACATTTTTCTTGTGTGTTTACCGAGTTATAAAAGAGTTGAATTTAGATTTTTATTGACATCTAAGGGATCTGGGATTAAATTTTTGTGATAATTGATTCACCCCTCCCCTCTTAGTTACTCCTCTTATATTTCCAATAGAGGCCCTCTAAGATCTTTGCTTTGGATTAGAATATGTTACCAAAATCTAACTTATTCCACTTTTTGAATTTGTTTTAGATATGTTTCAACTTCTTGGCCACCTTGAGCATGGAAGTGCCCTCTATGTGAATATTCCACCTCTCTATGATATGAAGAGAGATTTCTGGTTAGGAAGTCCACATTCTTTCGAATCTAAAGGGGAAGTTATGTTTGATGGCAAGGGGGTCAATAGTGAGAGAAATAAGAGAGTGATCAAAACTAGTCTGAGCCAATAATGACAAATTGCAATTGTTGGAATTCATCCAATCTAAAGATATGAGAGCCTTATCCATTCATACTTGGATGCAATCTCTACTGACTCTTCTATTAGACTAGGTGAAGAAGCCTCCCTGAAGGTTAACATCTATCAAAGCCAAATCATTGATGAAGTCTGAAAGGTCCTGCCTACTATCCAGATCTAGGACCAAATCACCCTATTTCTCATCATCCCTTGGGGATATTAAGTCCATCATAATGATATAATTTTCCACTTGGAATCTAGTTAAAATATTTCTAATATTTACCCAATAGTTCCTCCTGCCAATCTTAGAATTAGAAGCATAAACATTCAAAAGATACCAGCTTTCATGATTTTTGATATTAAGTACTTGAATGAGAAGAATATTGGCTTCATTGTATAAGACTTAAGACTTGAAAATGTTAGAGTAGCAGAGGGTAAGAAGACTCCTTGAAGCCCCATCAAAATTTGTAGCAAACCACTCCAAACTACTAATTAAAGAGATTCTTTCCACAAACTCCTTTTTAATTTTGGTTTCTTGAATAAGCATAAAATATAGTCTGATCCCAATCATATTTCTAATTACCTCTTGTTTTTGGACTCCATTTAGCCCACATATATTCCATAATATGATCTTCATCTCTTCTTTGCAAGGCAAGCCTTTTGGATGGTCTTTTGACTTCCATCCATTAGATTCTTTATAGTTACCTCTTTCATGTTTTGGATGTGACTGTTCCTTCCAGGGGTTTTAGGTTTTTCTCCAACATTAGCTTTCATTCTACTTCTAGTAGCAGCTAGGAAAACCAAAGAAGGGTCTCTACTTTAATTTTTCTTTCTAACCATAGTCCACTCCCCCTGTCTCTCATTTGCACAACTTGCAAAAAGAGCCCTCATTCTTATTTAATTGGCCTAGTGATGAGGATCTAACCATTTCCATCACTCTTGAAACCTTCCCCAAGGATGCTATCACTAGGATGAGGCTAACAATAGGTTCCCTCATGGAGTGTCTAGTCTTTGAGAAGCATCCCCACACCCTTCAAGATCTTGGGAGTCAAGAACTTGTGATATAGCTTCATCTTCTACATGATTAGTGCTTACAATCCCTAACTCCCTAGAAAAATGATCCACCTTTTAATTAGCCTCCATAGGATTATAAATCTGGGGGATATCAATATCCCTAGATTCTATTCCATGAGAAACAACCTTAGTGCTTACCTCTTCTGTAGCCCACTACTGAGCTACCAAAGGCTTAAGCATATCGGCTTCCATTATAGAGATTCCTCTAGATTTTGCCCCTTGGACCACTATAGCTACTGATGGCTTGGCTCCCACTTGCTCCTCCTATTATTTCTTAGGCCCTCCTTCATGGTTCACAATTTTCTTTTGTTTCCATACCATACCTTATCTCCATCTTTGGTATTCTTGATTTTGTCTTTGGAAATGCCCTTGGTCTTATTCTTACTCAGCGACTGCTTCCTAGCTTTTTCCTCCAAAAATATAGGACATAACTTAGCTGCATGGCCTACTTTTTTGCAATGGAAGCACACAAAAGGGACAATTTAAAAGTCTAGCTTTTGAATATGCATTCCCATTTTGGAGTGAAGATGTACATCCTTTGGCATGTCTTTGCCCTCACTAACCCCAATATAGAATTGTGCATAGGTTAATCAATTTCTTGACACCATTGTGGGGTGAATTGAAAGAAGCTCCCTAAAAGATTTTGATATTCTATGAAAGGTTGAGTTGTGGTTTTGTAATGAAGTACAAGGATTAGTTAAGACAATGTTAAAATGATGTATTGATAATACACTTAAAGATACAGAGGTTGGCTACACTTAGAAACTTTAGAAGAATAAGTTGTAAAAAAGTTGTTTGCAAAGCTTAACTAAATTCATTAGTGGATGTAGAGAAAGTTAGTTCATGCCAAGAAAATTATCAATAAGTGTTGAGAAAATGAAAAATCTAGTGTGTGCTGAGTGAAATAGGTGGTGTCGAGCAAGTTTAGGTGTTGAGCTAGACAAAATGTAATAGGTGTCCAGCATCAGTAAAACTTAGTTGATACTGAGTGAATCCATAGTAGGTGCCAAGCATTAGTAAAACTTAGTTGGTGTTGAGTAACACAACATGTTCTAAGCATCATAAAGTCAACAGAGTTGAGTTGTTGCATTATTTGAAAAGTTAAAAAGATTTGCTAGATCTGAGCTAACAAGTTTGTTACCTTGAATTTTGTGAACCAGATGGAGGATAAGAATGATGAGCTGGTGGCATAAAAATTTAGGTAAACCATTTTTAGATGAATACAAGTGGATTCTACATGATGTTTCTAGAAGAAACAAGATAAGGGATAGATACATTGTATCTTACCTAATCCAGTCATACCAAAAATAAGAGTGAGAAGATTAAGAAAAGGAACTATATTTTAGACTTCTATTTAAGTAGTTATAGGTCAAGAAGCAAGAGTGGTTGGTTGGATAAAGTGTGTGGTGTCAAGGAGAAGGAATTGAGAGGGAGGAATAGAGTATAGAGACTCTGCTTTGAGAGTTGACCTCAGAAGTGATTGCATTGGCACAACAAGAAAGGAGACTCAAGGAGACAAAGCTTGAAAAGAAGACAAGTTGTTAGAGCTGCAGAGATTGAAAGCTGAGCAAATTTGTGAGCTGAATTGAGATCTAAAATTTGCAAGTTATGTTGTGAGTTGTATCAGATCAAAAGCCCTTATTGTTCCTCTCTAGCAATTGTATCAGTTAGGGTAAAATCCTATGGACTTAGGTTAGTTTAACAACCATTTTCTAAATCCTTTAATAGGGTGACATTCCAAGTGAATGTTCTAAAGTCCTTTAACCAGGCCCACTTCTAACAAGGTGGTTGAAATCCTTTAACCAAGTCACATTAAATAGTGTGTTGTAGCCTTTAACTAGGCAGGTCTTTCATAGGGCATCACTTCAAAAGAGTGAGAAAGAAGTAGCATGTTACTCATGGTTTTTCCCAAATTGGGTTTCCACATAAATCACTATGTTATGTGTTGATCTTTCATGTCTTATTCCTACACATTGATTTTTCAGTAACTTGATAAGATGAATGTTTAGCTTGGAGGTATGGTTGGTTTAATGGGCTCACTATACTTAGTGAAAAAGTTTTATAAGGACATTTGGACCTTGAATAACTGATTCACACCACCCCCCTCCCTCTCAATTATTCTAAAGAATTTCTAATAATTGGTATCAGAGCCATTTGCTGATTTGGTTTAAAGGTACTAGAAGCATAAAAGATCAAGATGTCCAAGAGAGAAGTTCCCAAGCTCAACAGAGATAACTTCGCTGCATGGAAAAGTCTAATGAAGCTGTAACTTGGATCAATAGGTGATCATGCACAAATCTCAATTTTGAAGTGGAACATGTTGATCCAACAGGTGTTCTTACTACAGAAAATATGAAGAGAAAGAAGGAGCACAATCAAGCAATGTTGGAGATTGCTTCTACCCTCAACTATGTTGAATTTGATGACATCAAGGGATGTACCTCTGCATTCAAGATGTGAAAAACCTTGACAAATATCTATGGAGGAGATCAAAATGTCCAAAGAGAAAAAAGAGAAAGCCTTAGAGAAAAGTTTGATGGCATGAGAATGGAGGAAGGTGAGAACATTGCTCAATATGCTTCTAGAATAAAAGAAGTAGCAAGTGTAATGAGAAGTTTGAGTGGTCATTTAGATGATAAAACTGTCAATAGAAAATTATTAAGAACCTTGCTCCCCATCTATGCTATTAGAGTATCATCCATCCAAGAATTAAGGTGAGTACTAGGAAACAAACTAACTCTTGAAGGTATAGTGGGAAGACTCACTACATTTGAGTTATCTAATTTTGATAACTACAGACCTGGGAATCTTGAATCTACTTTCAAGGCCAAGCTATTGTTAAAAGACATTGAAGAGGTGAAACCAAAGAAAAAGAAAAGAAAGATAAAATATGCATCCAATCATAGCAACACAGATGAAGAAGATGTAGAATAATTGGAAGCATTGTTGGCCAGAAGATTTCACAGAGGCAAAGGTAAATTCAAAGGTAAGCTTCCTATCATATGTTTTAATTGCAATAAAGTAGGACATATTGCTGCAAGATGCACACAGAAAATGAACTACAGAGAAGGCAACAAGTACAAGAACAAAAGAGAAGATGATAGCAGAGATTACAAAGATAAAGGTAAAAAGTGCTACATTGTTGAAGAAGAGGATTCTGATGAAAATGATGATGAGGTAGTCTATGTATCCATGAAGGATGAGTTAGATGAATATGAGGCAACAACACTGTTAACTTGTGTAAACAAGAATGATAGATGAATCATAGATAGTGGGTGCTCACACCACATGACAGGAGACAAAAGTAAGTTGGTAACCTTTACTCAGTATGATGGAAATAGTATTGGATTTGGAAATGATGCTCCATTTCTAATCAAAAGAAAAGGTTCTATTAAGCTCACAGAGAAAATTTCATGTGATAATGCATATTATGTTGAAGGATTTAACTGCAATCTATTGAGTGTGTCACAATTAGGCAATGTAGGGTGCAAAGTAGAATTTGGAAACAAAACTACCAAAATCTATGAACTAATGGAAATATGATAGGAAAAGGAGACCAAATTAGGATTAATCTATTTTACCTAGATATGGAGGATGCTACCTATCTCATTGTAAAATTTGATGATGTGTGGCTATGTCATGTCAACTTTGATAATTTGATTAGCATCCGAAAAATGAAGAAAGTTGTACATTTACCTAAATTGAAGAAGCCTGACAATACAATGTGCAAACAGTGTCAGCTACCAAAGATGATCAAGTCAAGTTTCAAAAGAAAAATATATACTTCAAAAGAAGCACTAGAGTTAGTCCATACTGATTTATGTGGCCTAATAGAAGTGAAAAGTTGCAAAGGAGATAGATATATAATGTTTTTTGTTAATGACTACTCTAGGATGATGATTGTCATGTTCTTAAAGAAAAAATTAGATGCATTCAAATGTTTAAATGGTATTTGGCCAGGGTTGAGAAAGAAACAAGAAAGAGTCTAAAGTGTTTGAGATCAGACAGAGGAGGAGAGTTCTCATCAACAAAATTTGAGAAATTTTGAAATGATAAAGGAATCAAGAGACAAACATCAGCACCTAGAACTTCCCCATAGAATGGAATTGTAGAGAGAAGGAATAGATCAGTGATAGACTATGCCAAAAATAGATCAGTGATAGACTGTACCAGAACATTAATGGAGATGAATGTTTCTCTAAAGTACTAGAGAGATGTTGTAAGTACAGTTGTATATACCTTAAATCAAGTACAAATCAAGAAAGGTACAGATGCCACCTTTTGAATTATGGTATGGTCACTCACCCAATGTAAAACATTTCAAAGTGTTTAGTTGTAAGTGTTATATTCTTAAAGATTCTAGAAATGGCAAGTTTGATGCAAAGAGTGATGAAAGAATATTCCTTGGATACTCTGCTAGAAGTAAAGCATATAAATGTTTAAATACTAACACTAAAAAAATTGTGGAGAGTGCAAATGTAAATTTTGATGAGCATGTAGAAGTTCAAGTTGATGAATTCAAGAAATTAGAAGAGTATAGATCCTTTGTATACTTCTATGAAGGAATGACTACTAAAGAAGAAGCTACCAATCAAGTTGGGAATAAGCAACAAGTTTCAGTATCAACTAAGTCACAACCAGTGAATGTCGAGTTGCATTCAAAAGCTGAGTTGCATAATGAAGATAATGTACATTCTAATTTTGAAATCAGTACACATGAAAGAGATGCTGAGCTACCTAACAGAGATGTGCATAGTGACTCTGAAGATGAAAGACCAGACATGGAAACAAGGAAAGAACCAAGGCTATCCAAGAATGTAAGAAGACATCACCCTGTTGAACAAATCATTGGTGACAAGGAAGCCAGACCTATGAAAAGGAATAGACTAAAAAATGAATCATGTCTATTGAGCAAAATTGAACCGAAAATAGTGAAAGATGCACTGCTAGATGACAATTGGTGTAAAGCTATGGAAGAGGAGATTGATTAGATAGAAAAGAACAAAACTTGGACCTTAGTTCCAAGACTAGTTGATAAGAATATGATTGGTACCAAGTGGGTATTTAGGAACAAGCTAGATGAGAATGGTGAGATCACAAGAAATAAGGCCAAATTAGTCTACAAAGGTTATGCACAAGAAGAAGGACTAGACTATGGGGAAACATTTTCCCCTATTGCAAGGATGGAAGGAGTAAGAACTTTACTTGCATATGCTACTCACGAAGGTTTTTAAGTTTACCAAATGAATGTGAAGTCTAATTTTCTAAATGATATACTTGAAGAGGAAGTCTATATAGAACAACCAGAGGGATTTATTGATGACAACAATAAGGACATGGTTTTCAAACTGCATAAAGCACTCCATGGTTTGAAACAAGTACCTAGAGCATGGTATGAGAGACTTCAAAAATATTTTGTGAAGATAGGATTTGAGAGAACAGATGATAACAACAACCTATATATCAAGGCAAAAAAAGGTAAAGAAATTTTAATATCTTAAATCTTTGTTGATGATATAATATTTGGAGGAAAAGATGCTTTATGCAAAGATTTTGCTTAATAGATGAAATATGAGTTTGCGATGTCAATGTTTTGGGAAATCAAATTATTTGTTGGATTGCAAGTATATCAACTAAAATATGAAATATTTGTAACTGAATCAAAATATATTAAGGAGATACTCAAAAAATTTGGCTTAGAGGATCCAAAACCAATTAGGACACCATTGGTAATAGGACATAAGTTATACAAGAATGATGAATCAACTAAAGTAAATCAAACAGTGTACAGATCAATGATTGGAAAATTACAATATGTTGTACATAACAGATAAGAAATTGCATTATCTATTGGAATAGTGGCAAGATTTTTTGCAAACCTAAGAGAAAATCATCTTATGGTAGTAAAAAGAATAATGAGGTACCTAAAAGGAATAGATGACTTTGTCTTATACTACAAGAGGAGTGAAAAGTTTGAGTTGAATGCCTACACTGATTTAGATTGGGGAGGTGATATTGATGACAGAAAAAACACTAGTAGAGGAGCACTTTTCTTAGGTAAAAGATTAGTCACTTAGACTAGTAAAAAGAAAAGTTGTACCTCACAGTACATAGCTGAAGCTGAGTATGTTGTTGTAGCCATCAACTACACTAATATTTTATGGATTAAGCACCTATTGAAAGGTATGAAGGAAGAGGTAGTTGAACTTGTGATACTCTATTGTGATAACATAAGTGCCATCAACATATCAAAGAATCTTGTGATGCATGCCAAAACAAAGCAAATTGCAATTAAGTATCACTATGTAAGAGAATTGGTGGAAAACAAGCAAGTGAAGATGGAATATCTCAACTCAAAGGAAAAAATTGTTGACATCTTCACAAAACCATTACCTAAAGATGCATTTGAGTATCTTAAAAGTAAGTTAAGGGTGATACCCCTATCCAAGGTTGCTTGAGTAACAACAAGATTGCCCTGCATCAAATAAGTTGATTGCTGAAATGTTATAAATTGATGTAGATGATACTTACTTTAGGTTTTTCCTAAAGTAATTAAAGTACTGAAATTCCAAACAAGTCACAAGCAAGGTGACAAAGGGAGAAATTGAAGTACCTACAAATGCTACACTTGAATGACAAGATGCTGAAATAATATGTCTTTGGAATTTTTGTCAAAGAGGGAGAAGTACTAAAATTGATCAAAGTGGTAAGCTACAAAAAAGAGGGAGAAATAACAGATATTGAACAAAACTATAGGATCAAATGTATAAAGGGAGAAATAAAAACTTAGAGGGAGAAAACAACATAGAAAAGAATCAATTAGGATGACAAGATTAGAGAGGGAGCATAACAAGAAGGATAAGATAGTGTATCAACAAAAGAGATATCCCTAATACTTTGAGAGAGGGAGTTACTTATAGAATTCAGAGGGAGACATAAGAAATTCAAAGTTGCTAATGGAATGAATAGTTTTGGATACAAAATTTTCTTTTTGGCATTTGAATTACTGTTTTAACCTAGTTAGCATTATGATAATTTAGTTGATCAGTTTGGTCTACCATCAATGCCAAAGAGGGAGATTGTTGAAGATCTGATTGAAAAGATCATTATTAAAGAAGAGAGAATTGTTTGCAAAGAGGGAGATTGTTGATAAAGAATGTTTTGAATCATTGTTTTGTCACTGATGTCAAACCTACTATTTTCTAGAATGACAATTGCTTATAAGATCCAAGTACTATCACTTAGTTGATTGATGAAGAGGATTTAATCAATAAGATGTAACAAAAGCAACTAAGGGAAAAGTTGAGTTATGGTTTTGTAATGAAGTACAAGGATCAGTTAAGACAATGGTAAAATGATGTATTGATAATACACTTGAAGATAGAGGTTGCCTACACTTAGAAACTTTAGAAAAATAAGTTGTAACAAAGCTTGACTAAATTCATTAGTGGGTGTCGAGCAAGTTAGTTCATATCGAACATATTATCAATAAGTGCCATGAAAATGCAAAATCTAATGTGTGTCGAGTGAAATAGAAGGTGCCGAGCAAGTTTAGGTGTCGAGCATCTGTAAAACTTAGTTGATGCCGAGTGAATCCATAGTAGGTGTCGAGCATCAGTAAAACTTAGTTGGTACCAATTAACATAGTATGTGTTGAGCATCAGAAAGTCAATAGTGTCAAATTGTTGCATTAATTTGAAAAGTTAAAGATTTTCCAGATCTGAGCCGACAAGTTTGTTACCTTAAATTTTGTGAATGAGATGAAGGATAAGAATGATGAGCTGGTGGCACAAATTTTTAGGTAAACCATTTTAAAGCAAATACGGGTGGATTCTACATGATGTTTCTAGAAGAAACAAGATAAGGGATAGATACATTGTATCTCACCTAATCCAATTGAACCAAAAATAAGAGCATGAAGGTTAAGAGCGAGAAAAGTATTCCAAATTTCTATTTAAAGAGTTACAAGTCAAGAAGAAAGAGTGGTTGGTTGGAGAAAGTGTGTGGTGTCAAGGAGAAGGCATTGAGAGGGAGGAATAGACTACAAAGACTTTTCTTCGAGAGGTGACCATAGAAATGATTGCATGAGCACAATGAGAATGGAGACTAAAGGAGACAAAGCTTGAAAGGAGGACAAGTTGTTAGAGTTGTAGAGACTAAAAGCCAAGAAAATTTGTGAGCTGAATTGAGATCTAAAATCTGCAAGTTATGTTGTGAGTTGTATCAAATCAAAAGCCCTTATTGTTACTCTCTAGAAATTGTATCTGTTAGGGTAAAATCCTATGGAATTAGGTTGGTTTAACAACCATTTTGTAAATCCTTTAACAAGGTGACATTCCAAGTTAATGTTATAAAGTCCTTTAACTAGGCCCACTTCTAATAGGGTGGTTGAAATCCTTTAACTAGGTCACATTTAACAATGTATTGTAGCCTTTAATAGGGTAGGCCTTTCACAGGGCATCACTTTAGAAGAGTGAGAAAGGAGTAGCATGTTACTCATGGTTTTTCCCAAATTGAGTTTCCACATAAATCATTGTGTTATGTGTTGATCTTTCATATCTTATTCCTACATATTGATTTTTTAGTAACTTGCTAAGATGAATGTTTAGTTTGGAGGTATGGTTAGTTTAATGGGCTCACTATACTTAGTGAAAAGTTTTTATTAGGACATTTGGACCTTGAATAACTGATTCACGCACCCCCTGCCACCCCCCCTCCACAATTATTCTAAAAAATTTCTAACACATCCCACATTTGTATTGCAGTCTAAAACTCACACTAGTGTCTAAGAAAGTGAGCTCATAGGGTGTCTCAGTGGGCCTTGGTAAATTTATTTCCAATTATCAATAATTTAAATATTTTATTTTCTATTTTTTGTTTTATTTTATTTTTCATCGGTAAATGGACGAATCCTAGATTAATTATTTTTATTAATTATTTTTTATGTGTTAAGGGAATTTGAACCCAAGACCTCCCACATGAGAGGCTCACAAGTTACCATTGTGTTGCAGGCTCTTACATGATTTTATTTTCTATTATTGTAGATTTATTTTAGTTTCTTTAATTTACATTGCATTTAAATAAGTATTTAATTTCTAGTTAATTATTTAATCTTCTTGATTACCCCAACTAAACAAATAACTAGTTTAGTGAGATGGTGCAAGAGTCAATACATTCCTTGGGGATCTTATCAATCTCAAGACAGGTGAATTCCCTTCTCCATATTTTGTTGAGCTTGACATGAAATTTATTTCAACTGGAGTTCTCTTCAAATTCATCATTTTCATGTTGTGAGGCTATTCAATGAACTTAATGACTTAGATCAATTTAAGAATTATCATAATGATATATTGAAACCTAATATTCCTCCAAACTAGTATAGTTCAACTAGAACAAGCCTAATGTTTATGGGGAAGGAAAATTACAATGATCCTTTTGCGTCACATTGTTTCAATTTGATACTGGGAATCAACTTAGTTCTCCTAGATCTAGTTGCGAGAATTCTACTTTGACAAATTCTTCTCCCACTTCTCTTCTCATAGTAGACTACTAATATTCTCTCTATATTCTTTTTTATCAAATTTAGCTCTTGAGATAAACTAGAGAGATTTCAAAAGATTTCTCAATAAGGAGGATGTGTATTTTGAGGTTGGGTCTTCCATTAGCAATATGAGAGAGATGCTAATTTTAAATAACAAATGGCTTGAATTTATAATGGAAATAGGGAAGATCATGGGTACAAGAATATATCTCTCAATCCACCTAGCCCCCAACAAACTCAATCCAATGTCATTGGTGCACATATTTCTATTGTTATGCTTGAAGTGTATATGTATATAGCCAAATTGAATATAAACATTAACCCCTTTCCAACAATATGTGACTTAACATCACTATGAAAAAGGTCACCTTAGGGTACAATATGCAAATTATTGGTGTTAATAATAGAATTAGCCAAGGTATTTTTACTAGTGGATCCTTTACACACCCTGCTGACACAGGTTATCCATGTCAACCCCCCTCACCCCATAATTATATTCTTGATATATATTGAAAAATATGGATCATTTGCAAAAATTGTTTGCTAATCATTTCACTCTGACTAATAAGAGATCTCTTAGTCTATATTATCATTGTAGTTTACTTTCTTTATAATATATCAATACTTCACCCCCATGGGGTGTTAAGCCCTTAAATTTTGATAGGTATAATGATGATGGGATCCACATCTCCACATTGATTCCTTTATTACTTTAAGTAGTGATAATCATAGCCTCTATTATGCTTTTCTAAGGATATTCTCTTGGTCTCTCAAAGGAACCAAGATGGAATGGTATAGCTCTCTTCTAAATTATTACATCTTAACATTCAAACAAATCATATATAATTTCCTTGTTTAATTCTAAGAAAACATAGGGAACATAATAACTATCCTTGGCCTTGTTCATTTCAAATAGAAGATCAATAAGAATGTGACTAACTTCATTTTAAGGTAATATTCCATGTCTATGAAAGTTCCCCTATCCTACTTGATGATGACCTTCAAATGATGTTCAACAATAATTTATAGTGGGTGTTAAGAGATATGATTTTCTTAAATGGATACCCCAACTCAAGTTCTAATATTTACAATGCTCTAATAATATCAACACATCATGGCCAAAAATGGAGAATCTTCTGTTCGAAACTCCAATTGAGACAATTTCTATATTTTCATTGATGTCAAACCTTATTGATAAGATAGATTACTATCTTATTAGAGTGTCATATCTAGATGATTGATGAAGAGGATTTGAGAAGGAAATAACAAATGGACCTAGATGAAAGGTTGAGTTATAAGGAATTAAAATAGGCACTTGATTAGTTAGACTTTGACAAGATAAAGTGATTGGTTAATCATGTTACAATTAAAGAAGATAATTGTACTAAAGCCTAGAAGAAGTGATAAAATAATGACCAAATACATAAGTTTGACTAAGCAATTTAGTCAAAGATTAAGAAACTTGAAGTTTATGTCGAGTGATACAAGTGTCAACCAAGCACCAATATAAGTTGAGAAAATATAGTATTGGATAAGCATCAACATCAACCAAGTGAAAATATATGTGTCAATCAAGATAAGTTAGTAGCGATCGAGTAATCCAGTGATGACCAAGTGTCAAAACACAGTATTGGTTAAGGGACAACATTTGATAGATGGTGAGGAAATCATGATTTCCAACTGACATAGTTGATTTCTTGGAATATGTAAAGTGTTTAAAGATAAGGATGGATGATTTGGATCATTTTATTTGAGGGAAACCATATTTGAGTGTTTCTATGCAAGAATTCAAGGTGAAGTTTCTAGAAGAGAAAAGAGGAGATGAAATGATGGAAGGATCTACGATGATGTTTAAGAAACAAAAGATCATAATTACCTATTTAAGGAGGTACAAGGGCTAAGCTTAATGAGAGGTTAGTAGAGCTAGTGAAGACCTAATAAGGTTGAAGCTATTGTTAATGCTATTGATTGGTGAAGTTGAGTAGGAGGATGAGAAGAGTTGTGAAGAGTTGAAATGTTATTTCTTAAAGGGTTTCTAAGAAGATCAGAGATAGTGATGATAATGAAGGACAGTCAGTGAATCATCATGTGGACCAAACTGTGATCTATATTTGCAAAGTGAGTTGTATTTGTTAGATCAAATTTGTTGTTACTTTCTAAACATTGTATCAGTATTGAAATCCTTTAATCAAGGCTAGCCTAATAGTCATATGTAAATCCATTAATCAAGGTGACATTCTAATGGAGTGTTCTCAAGTCCTCTAACAAGGCCACTCCTAATAGGGTGACAAAATATTTTAAGAAGGTCAAATTTAATAGTGTATTTTGTAACCTTTAATAGGGTTGGATCCTAACAAAGAACACTTTATAAGAATGAAAATTGGTGACATGTTATTGGTGGTTTTTCTCAAATTGGGTTTTCACGTTAAATCCTGGTGTCATACTTGTGGGGATATCATTCGAGATGTTTTACTATCAATGTTTTACATTTTGCAAGTTTGATAATTATTAGGATAGTGGACTACAATTTTATGTTACTAATTATTTTCTATAGAGGTCGAGCTAAGGAATCAAATTACAGTATTTGAAGTGATTAAAAGTTCAAATGGTACATCTGGACCTTGGATAAATAATTTAGTTGTCCTCTCGGTTATTCTAAATCATTCTAACATCTTGTTCAAGCACCTATAGAGGCACAAATAATATTGTGGATAGTATGATCATACTCCTCTAAACCACATAAAAAATAACTTCTCTACAAAATTGCAACAAAATTGTTCCTTTTCACAATTAAGTAATTCCAATGGAAGTATCTAATAAAATTTGTTAAAAGACAACCTAGTGACCCTGACCTCTCTTGAATATCATCCATGAGATCCTTATTTCTATGATAGTTCAAAGTTTTGTCAATTTCATTGTGTACCTAGTCATGACACCAAACACTATGTATGTTTTAGACATCTCATCCAAGACCATAATGATGTTAGTTTTGTAGAGGTCAGTGAAAGGAAGAAAAAAGAAAAGAAAAGTCAATGGACAAGATGAAAAATGAACTTCATATTTATACTAATCATTTTCCACCACATTCTACAAACTACATTTCTACATCATTATTTTCTCCCCCTCCATTGAGAAATAACTCATTTACCAGTATGATGACAATCATTTACATCTCACCACTCAATTAAAGGATGCATAATATAGAAATATCATCTACCCCTTTGGATGGTCCGTATTGAAGAGATCCTTTACCCTTGTACATCCTACTAAAAATCAATGGAAAAACTATGAGAGGTATAACATTAGATTCTATTTGTTGAGTGGATGCCATCACAAAGAAATTAATTTTCATTAATGGGATACATTATGCATAATATGACAAGTTTCAAGAAACATTTGGGGTCAACCACCTTGATGGTCCTTATAATGGGACCCAATATGGTTTCTACAAATTTTTCCATTACCTCTGATTCTTATCTCTTATGAGAGAATGCATGTATCCATTGGTTGATCTCTATGGAGGTAGTTCTTGTAGTGGTCTATAAACTCATTAATTTCTCCCATAAGGGTACCTTGTACACTATCCATGACATTGGACATTGTCCCTTGGTGTCTCATGGTCGTTTCTTGTTGGATCAATTTTGGGATACTCTAGTAGGGATCCTACTTCACCAATGAGAGTTTCCATAATCATTGTCCCCCTCTATCTTCATGTACTTGGTTGGAAAATGTTGATTCTCTAGATTGGTTATTAGCTTACATGCATAGTCTTTCTTTTGTTTGTGGTAGTGAGGATAGTACTCCGCCAATTATGATTTAGCTTTTGCATACTTCTTCTTTGCAGTCATGGTGTCAAGATATGTAGTGAAATCATTTATGATGTCCTACTTGAAATATGAGAGTAAATTAGATATCTCGAGCTTTAAAATGCCATAACTAATCCCTTTAGTGGTTGTGGATTGGTATCCTTTTCCTTTCACCACAGTTGACCTTGAGTAGTTAAGAAAAATTTTCTTGGGGTCATCCCAAGAAGATTGGTATACATCACCACTAGCCATCAGATCTAATGCTTCCAGACAATTATCATTTACCCCTCTCAAGAAGACTAGTTTCTGTGAATCCTTAGATAGTACATGCTAGGGTTTCTTTTGCATTGTGTAAAAATAACATGAAACATAGTCTTCCAATGTTTCATCCTCCTTTTGTGATGTTCTAAAAATATATTCTCCTCTTGGATCACTCTCCTTGCAATAATCTTTATATTTCTCTAGAAATAGAGTTTGCATTTCATCCTAGGTACCTACTGCATATGGCTCCTAAGCCCATGAACCATCATAAGGCTGATTCTTTCAGTGTTGCTAGAAACAACTTGAGCTTTTGGGCATCAGTGTTATAGTCAAAGCTATGATAGAGTATGTAAAACTCAAACAAGAAAGCATCAGGATCCTCAATTACAAGACCATAAAAATTTGGAAGAGTAGTTGCACACATATTTTTGAGATTAACATTGGTTATGAGGCTTAGGAGAGGAAATTAAAAAGTAGGGTGTGCCATTATTGGAGGTATTTGATTACGGGGTTGCTTTTGAAAAGGAGCATTGGCTACAAGATTGTTAACAACAGGTGGATTTGGACCAGAACTATCAAGAAAGTTGGCCAAGATTTCAGAAAAAGGCTGAAGACCATTTATATCCAAAGGTTCTTCTCTAGAAAAAGATGCTATAGGAAAATTAGGGCTTGCATCCTCAAAAGGAAACTCAATTTCTTCAATTCTATTGCTCAAATTAATAGACTCTCATGGAAGAAATCTTCCATATTCATCTCATTGTCTTCCTCTTCGATGTATGAAATTGAATTCTTCATGCTTATGAAGCAACTTTGAGGACTGCAAATCTCTAAAAATGTGATGTCCCCTTCTAGCTAGAGACATCACTTTAGCTGGTGATTAGCCTATCAGAGACCCTCGTAGGCTAATAAGATTGGATAGAGGGTCACCTTGGTGTGGAGATCCTCCAAGGACCAAAGCAGAGTACTCTTCTGGGTTGCCAGAGTTTGTTTATGATGATTTTTCCTTTGAGTTTGGCTTGGTCAGGCTATTTTTAGCAGTTTTGGAGTTATAAAGATAGACCCCTGCTATTTTTAGAAAAGGGGTATGGTCATATGCAGTTCTATCATGTTAGCTCCCAGTCCAAACGACATTAAAAAATGTTGAGTAATAATGGAGATATTAATGTTTATTTAGTTAAAATAAACATTATTGGTTTTGAGCCTATATTGTTGAGTTATAATATATAACTTAAGTGAGGGTCATGATATCATAAAAGGGGCCATTGTTTCAATTAATTGTGGGTCCAAGCTTATGGAAAAATTAAAAGGGATTTTCTAAGTTTTAATGTAATAACATTTTTTATGTTATTATTATATCTTTTATCCCACATTGAGCGTGGAGACTCATTCTGGAGTCGAGGAGTCCTTATAAACAAACCTTGTCTTCCTTCAAGAGCAGGTTATGAGAAGTGCTTAAAAACTTTGCCTTGTGAAATTTCTTAAAGTTGTGGCAACAAGGGTTTCAACAAGTTTGAGAAGAATTCAGACTATGGAGGACGTAGTATCTTTAGAGTTGATGCAATTTGAGGGTGTGAAATATCACTTGAATTTTGCCTGTGAGTTGACTTCATTCTGGAGTCAATATTGTGTTTAGTAGGAAAGAATTGGATGAATCTGTTACAGGTTGGAAGGGGTTATAATAGCAGCTATAGTGCTGTGAATAGTACAACGCTATAGTGAATTAAAAATTAGAGATTTAATATTGCGGTTTTTGATAGGCGCTGCCCAAGGAGGAAGCAACCAGCAGTGTGGTTGCGTATCAGAGACAAAAATCAGGTTTTTTTCAACTATTAATGATGATGTTTTTAATGTATGCTTCCAGCAATAAGTATTGTACAAACATTAGGAGCCATCTGAATAAATGAATTTGATCAAATTTGAGTTATAATTTGAGGTAGATTAGTTTTCAATATTTGTATTTTCTTTTCATCAACTCAAAAACCCAAAAACAGCTTAAAACATTCAAAAACAAACCAAAAACAATTATTACAGCCAGGGAAACAAACAGTGATCAGCGTAGAGCCTATTTGGGGTTTTTACATTGGTATCAGAGCCTCATTCCTGTCATCCTGAGGGTTTGGGGAGTCATATGCAGCCACCGGAAATTGGACCACATAGGTACCATACTCGTATGAGAGCTTTGATTGAAAGAGAACAGTTACAGGAAACAGGAAATATGGAAGAGAGGCATGATGGTAGTCCACCTAGAAATAGGAGGAATAATGATGATCAGGATACCAGAGAATTCTACCGTGCTATGGTTACAGGGCAGCAGCAGATGGCACAGGCATTACAGGCACTCACTACTATGGTAGAAAGGATGAACCCACCTGTTAGACAAAATGGGGAGCCGGGAGAACAGGGAGATAACAGGAGTACTACAGGTAATCAGAGACCACAGCGGACCCATTCCAGAATAGCTGATAGGTCTACACGCCCTACATTTATTCTAGAGGAGCCAGAAGAAGCTCTGGTAGAGGAGGCGACAGGAGACCCCATATTTGCAGATGCACTCATGGCTACAAATGATGAATGGGAATTATTAGCTCTGCAGGTTCGGGAGAGGATGACCTTTGAACGCTTTTTAAATCAGAGGAGAGAGCATTATAGGTCACTCAGACAAGATAAGAGGCCTAGAGGTCAAAATAGTGAGCTGAAGAGGGCTACAGGCAAGCGTACTATGCCTACATTTGATGGGAGTGGTAAGATGACAACTCAAGCTTGGATTCATAAGCTTGACACATTTTTGACACTAAGGCCAATGACAAAGATTGAAGCTATCAAATATGCCACCTTGCATTTGGAGGGAATAGCACATGATTGGTGGTACCATGGTATGGTAACACTTTAGCATAATTAAGTGACAGAATACCAGGACTTCGTGGATAGGTTGGTTGAAAGATTTGACAAAAAAGATCCAGAGATTTACTTTCGAGACTTAGCACAGCTGAAACAAATAGGCAACTTGGAGTATTTCATTGGTGAATTTCAGCGGTTGGCAGTCATGGTGCCAAACATTTCAGAGCATAGATTGATAGTTCTTTTCATTGAGGGCCTATCCAAACCACTGAGAGGTTGGATAAAGGCATTTGATCCTATTTCTTTACAAGAAGCGATGAAAAAGGCAAGAAGTATGGAACATGCAGTCCCAACAAACAAATTTCAATCCAAAGGAGCATCTTCTAGTAAGGATAACAAACCATTTTATAAAAAACCAGAGAGGACTGATTTTTAAAATGATTCTAAAGATAAAACTCCAGCACCTTTTGACAAGGAAACATTAAACGATTTGAGGAAGAAAAAATTATGTTTCTACTGTAAGGGACCCTATGATGCAAACCATGATTGTCCTCTTAGGCCAAAGGAAAAAGCTAACAGAGTTATGTGGGCATACTATGAGGAATCAGAATTAGATAATTCAGATCAGCAGTCTGATATAGAGGAAATAGATGGTGGAAAAGAGGAAGACAAGGCTGAAAACTTGTCTAAAATGGAGTCCAAGGATGGGGAAGGAGATGGGCAACTTAGGGAAGCTCGTCTCACCAGTATTAAGCAAGAAGGGTCATTCTAGATGAGAGGAGTACTCGCTGGACAGCGAGTCATAACCTTGGTTGATATAGGTGCCACTCATAATTTCATTGATGCTAGGATGGTGGAGAAGCGTGGCATACAAACAAAGGAGTTTGGGGGAATTAGAGTGAGGGTAGCGGATGGCTATGTCCCCAAATGTGATCGTAGGATCACTGGACTCCCATTGAAAGTTAATAATTATGACTTTAAGGCAGATTTTTATGTTGTACCTATGGGAGATACAGATATAGTTCTTGGGATGAGTTGGTTGCACGATATTGGTGAGTTCACTCTTAACCTCAAGGAGATGGAGATGAGGTTTAAAGTGAATGGGAAGACACATATTCTTAAGGCAATCAGCGATAGTGATCTCAGGATGGTCTCTTTTCGTAGAATGGCTAGATTGATTCGACATGATCAGGTAGAGTGGGCAGCAGAGTGCATGTTGATGCCATCACAGGAGGGACATCATAAGATTGAATATCCTCCTGATATTTAGGAGCTTAGAGTTAAACACTCTAAGGTGTTCAGTGACATTCCATCAGGTAGACCACCAGACAGAGGTATTGAGCACATCATTGAGTTAGAGGAGGGGGCTAAGCCCATCATGATTACACCTTACAGGCATCCGAAGAGGTTGAAGGATGAAATTGAGAAAACCATAAAGGAGTTACTTGCTATGGGCCACATTAGACCAAGTAAGTCTCCTTTTGCTTCTTCAGTGGTGTTAGTAAAGAAGAAGGATGGGACATTGAGGATGTACATTGATTACAGAGTGCTTAATAGGAAGACGATTAAAAATAGATACCTCATTCCCAGGATCGATGAGTTGATAGATGAGCTTCATGGAGCTTGCTTCTTCTCAAAGATAGATTTGAGATCAGGTTATCACCAGATCAGAGTTAGAGAGCAAGATATCGAGAAGACAGCCTTTAGATGTCATTGTGGCCATTTTGAGTTTGTAGTTATGCCATTTGGGCTAACTAACACACCTGCTACTTTTTAGGCAACAATGAATAGGGTTTTCCATCTTCAATTGAGGAGATTTGTACTTGTCTTCTTCAATGATATCTTGGTATATAGTAGATCTTGGGAGGAGCACTTGGTTCACCTGGACACGGTGCTGGGTATATTGGACAGAGAATGCTTGTATGCAAAGGAGTCGAAGTGTGATTTGGGCATGACAGAGTTGTTGTACTTGGGTCACATCATCAGTGCAGAGGGCGTGTGCATGGATTCTAAAAATATTCGTGCCATTGTGGAGTGGCCTTCACCGATGAACCTTACATAGTTGAGGGGCTTTCTAGGACTATGTGGTTTCTACAGAAGGTTTGTGGATGGATATTCCAGACATGCGGCACCCTTGACAAATTTGATGAGAAAGGGAGCTTTTAGTGGACTCTTGAGGCACAGGAGTGTTTTGAGAAATTTAAGGGGTTGATGACTTCTTGTCCAGTGTTAGCATTACCAGATTTCAGCAAACCTTTTGAGCTACATTGTGATGCTTTCGGAGAGGGCATTGGAGTGGTGCTTATGCAGGAGAAGCACCCTATTGCTTATGAGAGCAGGAAATTAAGAGGGCCAGAGCGGAGCTTCAGCATATATGATAAGGAGATGTTAGCCATTATGCATGCTTTGGCCAAATTCAGGCAATATTTGGTAGGTAGCAAATTTGGTATCAAAACCAACCATAATAGCCTAAGACACTTTTTGGGGCAGCGAGATCTCAATGATAGGCAGCAAAAGTGGGTGAGCAAGTTACAGTCCTATGACTTTGACATTACATATTTTAAGGGGACACAGAATGTAGTTGCTGATGCCTTATCATGTAGGCCCCATTTGAGCTTATTGACAGACATATCGGAGGATTGGAGACACTTGATCCTTGCAGAGTATGCAAAGGACACTTGGGTAGCTGGATTCATAGATGGGTCTATTTAGGACAGCAGATACACCCTTGTGAATGAGCTCATCATTTACAAAGGACGAATATTTTTGGTCCCAGGATCAGTAGTAAGGAGGGTGGTTTTGAAATCTTTTCATGATTCACCTATGGTAGGACATCCTGGTTTCTACAAGACATACCGACAAATTAGAGAGCAATTCACATGGAAAGGGCTCAAAGCAGAGGTACTTCAATATGTTAGGGAGTGTCCCACTTGCTAGCAGAATAAGCAAGAACACTCCTATCTAGCCGGTTTACTTCAGCAACTTCCGATTCCTGATAGGAAGTGGGAGTGTTTATCTATGGACTTCATCACAGGACTGCCTAGAGCCCAAGGCAGAGACTGCATATATGTGGTTGTGGATTGCCTTACGAAGTTTGCACACTTCTTTCCAATCACTGCTACATACACTGCTACACAGGTGGCAGATTTGTTCTTCAAAGAGATATTCAGATTACATGGCTTACCTTGGAGCATTGTAAGTGACAGAGACATTAGGTTTATGATTCACTTTTGGCAGGAGCTATCCAGGTTGTGTGTGATAGAGCTCACTCCGAGTACTAGCTACCACCCTCAGACAGATGGTCAAACAAAGATAGTAAACAAATGAGTGGAGGGATATCTCAAAAATTATATAGCAGGGCAACAGAGGGCATGGGTAAAATGGATTTATCTCTGTGAGTATTGCTACAATACCACTTATCACATGTCTATTCAGATGTCACCCTTTATGGCCCTGTATGGGTATGAGGCACCCAATTTTATGGATCTGCTTTTGAGTGACAGTAGAGTACCCAGTGCAGGTGATTTGTTACAGGAGAGTCAAGAACTTGTTAAGACCCTCAAGGATAATCTAACTAAGGCACAAAATCAGCAAAAGCAGTATGCAGATCAGAAGAGGACTAAGTAGACTTTTGAGGTTGGAGACATGGTGTATCTTATGTTGCAGCCTTACCGTCAATCCACTCTCAAGAAGAGTGGTGTTGAGAAACTCAAGCCACAATACTATGGTCCATTTAGGATTATTAGGAAAGTGGGAGAGGTGGCTTATGAGTTAGACTTGCCGGCGGAGAGCAAGGTGCACAATGTTTTTCATGTGTCACGCCTCAAAAAGGTGCTAGGGCATCATATTGTGCCTTCTACAGTACTACCACCCCTAGATGATGAGGGAAAACTTGTTTTGATACCGGAGGCTATCATTGATTTTAGAGAGAGGAACTTGAGGAAATGTACCATCCGAGAATATTTGGTGAAGTGGAAGGATTTGCCGGTAGAGGATGCTACTTGGGAGAGCGAGGAGATTTTACAACATCCAGAGTTGAGATTGCTTGAGGACAAGCAATTTTAGGGACTGTGATGTCCCCTTCTAGCTAGAGACATCACTTTAGCTGGTGATTAGCCTACCAGAGACCCTCGTAGGTTAATAAGATTGGATAGAGGGTCACCTTGGTGTGGAGATCCTCCAAGGACCAAAGCAGAGTACTCTTTTGGGTTGCCAGAGTTTGTTTATGATGAGTTTTCCTTTGAGTTTGGCTTGGTCAGGCTATTTTTAGTAGTTTTGGAGTTATAAAGATAGACCCTTTCTATTTTTAGAAAAGGGGTATGGTCATATGCAGTTCTATCATGTTAGCTCCCAGTCCAAACGACATTCAAAAATGTTGAGTAATAATGGAGATATTAATGTTTATTTAGTTAAAATAAACATTATTGGTTTTGAGCCTATATTGTTGAGTTATAATATATAACTTAAGTGAGGGTCATGATATCATAAAAGGGGCCATTGTTTCAATTAATTGTGGGTCCAAGCTTATGGAAAAATTAAAAGGGATTTTCTAAGTTTTAATGTAATAACATTTTTTATGTTATTATTATATCTTTTATCCCACATTGAGCGTGGAGACTCATTCTGGAGTCGAGGAGTCCTTATAAACAAACCTTGTCTTCCTTCAAGAGTAGGTTATGAGAAGTGCTTAAAAACTTTGCCTTGTGAAATTTCTTGAAGTTGTGGCAACAAGGGTTTCTACAAGTTTGAGAAGAATTTAGACTGTGGAGGACGTAGTATCTTTAGAGTTGATGCAATTTGAGGGTGTGAAATATCACTTGAATTTTGCCTGTGAGTTGACTTCATTCTGGAGTCAATATTTTGTTTAGTAGGAAAGAATTGGATGAATCTGTTACAGGTTGGAAGGGGTTATAATAGCAGCTACAGTGCTGTGAACAGTACATTGCTACAGTGAATTAAAAATCAGAGATTTAATATTGCGGTTTTTGATAGGTGCTGCCCAAGGAGGAAGCAACCAGCAGTGTGGTTGCATATCGGAGACAAAAATCAAGTTTTTTTCAACTATTAATGATGATGTTTTTAATGTATGCTTCCAGCAATAAGTATTGTACAAACATTAGGAGCCATCTGAATAAATGAATTTGATCAGATTTGAGTTATAATTTGAGGTAGATTAGTTTTCAATATTTGTATTTTCTTTTCATCAACTCAAAAACCCAAAAATAGCTTAAAACATTCAAAAACAAACCAAAAACAATTATTACACCCAGGGAAACAAACAGTGATCAGCGTAGAGCCTATTTGGGGTTCTTACAAAAAACTAACTAAAAAAACTATGACCCAAAAAGATGTTCCTAGCTTGACACCATCCTTGGCAACGGTGCCAAAAAATGGTCCGCCTCATAATAGGTATGTGATAATCATGTCCAAGGTCTTACTTAGGAATAGTTTATTCAATCTAAGGATCACTTCTCCCACCATGTGGTGCATTTAATTTTTCAACCTAGGGACATATACTCAAAATGGTTAGTATGGTATATGCACTAGGTTTCTTAAGGAGTCATTACGCTTATGTTGTAGGAAATAAAAATGCATACAAAGAACATACACTAGTACTACAGGAAAGTAACACACTTAACTCTTTTCTAAAATGAATGTTGAAAATACAACTATGTGCTAACTTATATTTCAACTGAGACCATCCACTATAACTGCTCTTGTAGGTGCTACAAGAACATTCACAAAGTATGATGTTGCAGGAAGAAACTTATAACTTTTACCTAAAATAGTGGAAATGCTGGAAGTAAATCACACTACTCTAATTTAATCCACCTCCCAAGTGGGCCCTCTTAGTTGGTTTTTGCTAATCTACTAACACAAAATGTAAACCAAGACTTGCTTCATTAAAACTCCTTACATAAGAACAATACATCAAACTATAAAATAATGCACTACAAGAGTCAAAAATGTTTTTCCATAATCTCTTCTCTACCAAAACTATCGATCCTATCCCTATAAATAGAGGATCAAAATTTATTCTAAAATAGGAAAGAAAACAAACTAACTACAAATCTTCTAGAGAAGAAGAAGGAAATATAGTAGCTCACAGTATAAACAATAAAGTTTGGGTAATCAATTCAACACAATAGTAAACGCAAAGGGAATATAGCAACACTTCATCCTTGCATTCTTGGAATAGTAGCTCCTCCTTTGTAGTAGTCATGTCTCTTGATGCCATTATGATTCTTCCATCGTAACTGGGCCCTAACACTCCTTCTTGAATGCCATTGACCATTCTCTAGCTTCTTCCCTAACAAGTTAGTTGTGATGCAAAAATATTTACACAAATAAGCATAATCAAATTAAATCCAAATATTAGAACATACATTCTGATGGTTATATGAAATACTGCATTATATGTATAATATTGGCAAAATAGGACATAACTATCTACCCATGGGTTAATGGTTCTATCTAGACTTTATTATAAGTTCAACTAGTTATAAGTTCACAAATGTCTTGGAAAAATTAAAAATAGACTATTAAGATTAACATAAAATAGAGGCAATAATTAGCCTCATCACCCTACATGGACACATAAAAGACATTGATGTTTCCATGAGGCCCATCCTTTGTTTGATAGGACATCATTTCCTTTCTCTCTACATTAAGGGTAAGAGGTCACCAAAATTTTCTCCATCTCCTCTAGCACATGCTTCTTATCCTTTGAGGGTGTCTTCTATTCCTTCAACTACTCATAAATTGAAATGAGAAAAGGTACCCAAAACTAAGCCTAATCACAACATTAAATACCACCCTAATGGAGAAAGTTTTCATTGGTCATCTACAAGATTATGATCGTAACCCACACCATTGCAAAAACTATCTTTCATTTAAGCATAGGTTTCTTCAGTGGGCTATGCTAGAGCATGTCATTATTGGAAGAAACCAAGTCCTTGATTCCTATGTTTGTATCACCTGCTCTTTCTCTTGGTGCATCTATCCCTCATCTAGCTACATACTCCATTTTATTTCTTACTACTCTAGGAGTGACTAACAGACCTCGTGTTAAGTTGGTTTAAATTTTCATCTCCCCTTCATAGGAACCTATATTGGTCACCTTGCTTCTTGATACCCCTTTATTCCTTAACCCATAGATTTTCTATATATACAAGTTGTGTCTAATGCTACATATATAGTGGAGTGTAGGGTGTCTTCTCCATCCTTCAAGATAAAGTTTGAGTAGGGCATCAAGCCTAAGTTATTTTTTGGAAGTCCACTCTAACATGCCCTCTATCTATTTTTATACTTGTTGTGGAGAAGGCTCTATTCTATCATGAGTATTGTACTTGTTATGGAGAAGGCTCTATTCTGTCCTAAATATTTCACCACCCCCCTTATAGAGGTCAAAGAAGTGTCTTCTCTTTTCTTCCCCTAGGTCAAGTAAATTTTTTCTAATGAGGTATATGTGTTCATTTCACTCAAGAGAAAATTTTGGTGTTGATGTTAGTCTTCACATAATCCTTCATGCTTCCATTGGTTTAGCTATTAGATGAGAACATAGAGGTAGTTTCATCATTAGCATTAGCTATTGTTGAAGCACTTGGGGTTACTATAGTGGTCATTCCACTTCAATATTGGTCTCCCTCCCCATATGATTTAGATTGGGGGGAAAATGACCCATTGGTGGATGATTTGTGAGTTAGTTCACACTTCTTCATCTATAGATTTTGTGCATCTACATGTTCGCTCAAGTTTGTATTTAAATGTTTTCCCCTACTATGGGACCCAAGTTACTCCATCAGTACTTGAAGATAAAGTGCAACATGTTGTACACTTATTGTACTTTTTATCATGTCCTCGTATTTTTCATTCATTGAATTTTAACATTTGAGGATGAAGAAAATGGTGGGATCATTTTGGTATTCTTCCATGTTGATATAATTATTTTCTTTGTCTTCTTGTGTTCTTCTTTAAATCCAAATAAGTTTTGGCTTTGATCTAAAATATTCATATAAAATCACATATCAAAATTTTAATTGTAGGGGTTTAAGTATTAAATAATCACATTGTCTTTGTCTTTTCTTGGTTGTCTTGATGTTGTCAATATCATGTGTCACCTATTGTGGTGTGATATTCCATGGAAATATCTAGTTATGTTGGCATGTGACACTGCCTCTTTTCTCCTTAGAATGAGTCATGTTCCTCTCTATGTAAAAATGTTCTATTATGGGGGGAGGGGGGGTGTGTGTATAACATCTTTATCTATATTATAGGATTTTCTAATAGATTAAAATATATAAAAAATTTCATGCCTACCTCTAGTATGTGGACCAATCCACCTATCAAATCTTTTGCCCCATCTTATGACCGTCAAGAATCTACTTGTATTGGTGTAATTTTTTCTCCCCATTGTACGGTCTTCTAGATTTTCTACCCATATTGGCACTAACAAAATATCTCACCCTACCATACAACTATTTGACCTTTGCTTTGTTTATTGACATGATTAAAGTCACCCTATCATACAACTATCTAGCATTTACTACTTGTAGAAATCTAGTTAAAATCACCTTACCATATGGATATCTAGTATAACTCAATTTACTAACCATACTAGTGTACCATCAATGATCAATATTTATCATTATCTCTTTTTTATCTAGCATACTTGTCTACAACTTGAATTCTAGGATGTAATCTCACAAAAAATATGGTCTTTATCCTAGGGGCAACTCCATGTAGACAACATACTCTAGCTCACATCTTCAAAAATGATATACTTGCTAAAGTGGGGGAAAATGCAATGTCCTAATTTATACCCTGTATAATTCATCGTTTCATGATTTCTCTACCATAACTAAAAATCAAAATTCCATGTAGGCTTTTGTATCACTCCATATGCCTTTTTGACTTACTATCTAACTTCTTTCACTAATCCTCCATCAAGGTAGACTCCTTTGGTTTCTTTTATTTCAAATCTACAAACCGCTAACCTCTCACATCACAAAGATCTTCAAAATTCAACTTTGACATCTCATAACCAATGTTGTTGAAATTCTCAATATCTTAATGAGAGGTTGATGCCGTGACATACAATCTTTTTCAAATCTACAAAAAGCCCACAAAATAAAAGCTCCCATTGTAGAACGCAAGAGCCTATAACATAATGGTAACTTGTGAGCCTTTCATTGGGGAGGTCTTCAGTTTGAATCTACTCGAGTTTAAGACATAATTATAATTAATCTCAAAAAAAAAAAAAAACAATTAATCTAGTCTTCGACCCATTACTGGTAAAAGAAAAAGCTCCCACTATAGAAAAAAACATTCAACACTTGTAGAGAGACAACCCTCCCTTAACATAACCATTAGCTCTAATACAAAATATTGTAAAACAAGTTGAAGAAAACTTGAAATATGAACTTAAAACTAAATATTTATACAAATCTAAAAGATTGACCCTCTTAAATTTTGATTACACAATAAAAAAAAGAATAAGAAAATCATTGCACATGAAACACCAAATTTATGTTTAGGAAAAAAATTCCATCATAGAAAGAGAGACAAGTATATTTACTAATCCAATGAAGTATACAACAATAATACACTTGTCTATAGACCTCTATAGAATTCTAAAAACCCCATTAACTTGGAAATTGAAAAAGATCAAACATATAACACTTACTAAAGGCACCACTGTACAAGAGTTTTTGAGGATGAATACCACTATTGCATCATAAAATAATAGACCATATAAGCACCTAGAAATATGTCATGACCACCCCCAAGTATGGTCTCTTAGAAATGCTTCTTACAATTGTTATAATACATCTATTGATAAGTAGGAGATATTTTCCATAACAACTCAAATTGTGATATTGCCATCAATAGTCAACAGTTGAGTCAAACTCATTGACCCATGTTTCATGAGTAGAGGTTCAAAATAAATCATCTCTCATAACATTGAATGGACACTCATTGCATTTTAGTTATGCTCATAGCCAATGATGTTGAGATCCTCAATATCTTAACGAGAGGTTGATGTTGTGACATACAATCGTTGTCAAATCCACAAAAAGCCCATAAAACAAAAGCTCCCACTACAAAAGATAAGAGCATATAGCATAATAGTAACTTGTGAGCCTCTCACCGGGGATATCTTTGGTTTGAATCTACTTGAGTTTAACAAATAATTATAATTAATCTCAACAAACAATAATATTAATTAATCTAGTCTTCGACCCAATACTGGTAAAAAAAGAAGTTCCAAGTGCAGAAAAAAGCCTTCAACACTTATAGAGAGACATCCCTCCCTTAACATAACTAATAAAAAATATTGTAAAACAAGTTGAATAAGCTTGAAATATGAACTCAAAACTAAATATGTATGCAAATCTAAAAGATTGACCCTCTTAATTAAAATTTGATTACAAAATCAAAACAAGAATAAGAAAATCATTGCACATGAAGCATCAGATTTACATTTGGGAAAAAAAATCCATCATAGAAAGAGAGACAAGTATATTTACTAATCCAATGAAGAATACAAAAATAATACAGTTGTCTATAGACCTCTATAGAATTATAAAAACCCCATTACTTGGAAATTGAAAAAGACCGAATGAATATCACTTACTAAAAGCACAAACCATAAATAAAATGAAGAAAAATGAGAGATGTATGAACATCCCCTCAGATGATGATCCCCTGAATAAGAAGGATTTGAGAGGTAAGAAGGATATGCCTCAAGGGGAGGCTGAGGACAAAGATAATTGTGATGTTGATGCCAAGAAAGATAATCTCGACATAGATGAAGATAATTTGAATTAGAGCTCTATCTCAGAAAAGCATGGGTATATGAAGGGTGTCTTTGGCAATCCCAGTGCGATGAGGAGGAATATTCACAGTATAAAGGAGAAAATGCAAGATCTTAGAAGGGAATTCTAGCATCTAAGAAAAACTAATAGGGGTGATAAGACATTAGGTCAACATTTGGATAAGCTTTCAGATGTGATTGGGAATGCTGAAGAAGTCACCAATATGATGAAGAGAGTCCCATCTCTTGAAGTTAAAACCAAAGATGTTGATCAAATGGTGAAGGATATGTAGAAGAAGATTGATATTTGGATAGAAGAGTTGAGGGCACTGAGAATGTTTGATAAAGATTGTTGATCAAAGTTGTTCCATAAATCTATTGCTGATAATTTCAAGATTTTGTTGGATAAGCTAGAGTAGGGAAGAAAGAACCAGGGTATAAAGGAGATGAAGGATGATCATGGTCCCAATAAATGCACAAGGGAAAATTCAAAGAAGACAAAGGTCATGGATGATAAAGAGATTGATGAGCTGAGGGCTTCTATTGTGAACATGAACATTTTGGCTGACCAGGCTGCTGACATGCTGAAGACATTATAGCTATCCCGTTGCTGTCTTTTTGCTATCTTTTTATTTACTTGTTGTTTTAGGGCTTTATGTACTAGCTTTTTTATCTTTTTTGATTTTGTTGCATGATTCCTCTTGGAATTTTATTGATACTATGCTTTGTTTTTTGTAAAAGGTTTCAAGTCCTTTCAAAACCTATTTTTACTTAATCAAAACACTTACTAAAGGCACTACTTTATAAGAGTTTTTGAGGATGAATACCACTATGACATCATAAAATAATAGACAATATAACCACCTAGAAAAGCGTCATGCCCACCCCCAAGAATGATCTCTTACAAATGCTCCTTACAATTGTTATTGTTGGTCATTTTTGCCTTCCCACCAAAATTGCCATATTTGAATTCAAACATAGTAGTGTTCAAATATTTGAAGTATTCAAGTTGGGACACACAAAAATATATCTTTAAAAACTTTAGGTTATATCTCATTTTCTAAAGTAATTGTGCACTTTGACCTTTTGTGGACCCGCAACCTTCCCTACCATCAGATCTTCCTAGATCTATGGTCGTCGCAATCTCGCTTTACCAAGAAGCACGATCTTTAGACAATGTGAGAAAGTAATGAGTGGACACATGTACATGGTGAGCCCAGTTTGGAAGGTAATAATGCAATTAGTAGTTGTTGTTAAAGGAAAAGGTAGTCAAATGAAGTGTTCTGATCTTATGATGAAGAAATGTCATAAGATCGTAGGTGCAAATGATGAGACCACTGAAGTCATGACAAAGGGCTAAGTTAACCACGATCATAGGATCATAAGGGTTAAGTGTTTATGTTCTGATGTTATGCCAAACTGTGATCGTGGGATCGTAGGGTCAATTAGCTATATCATAACATCGCAAGGAAAGATCGAGGGTCCTACAATCGAATGATGAGGTAGATCATAAGATTGTAAGGGCAGATTGGTAGGCTTTCGATGCTATGAAATATTGGTATGTCATAAGATCGTAAAGGAGTTTCAAGAAGGGTCCGATGTTAAGTTAGGTTGACAATTGTCAAATTGTAGAGATTATAAAGAATGCCTTTGACCAGAAGATACATTAATGATTGTAAGATTGTAAGGGCTAGGCTCTAGGTTGAAGATGATACGAGGGTTTTAACCTCGTTTGACAATCGTAGGATCGTAGGACTTTGAATTGACCATGAGGGCATTTCACTTGCCCAAGTTGGAAAATAAAGGGATCTTCGACCAATGAATTACAAGAAGGGTACAAGATGAAGGTTAAATATGTTTGACTTACTAATAAATCTGATTTGGTGAGCGTCAAGAACATAAAAGATGGCTCTTAATGATCAGATCAATCTTTTGATTGTCTGCAATTACCTTATGCTTTCTCCAAGTCTGGTGAATGAATTTTCTATCTTCCAATGGTTGTGGGTTATCCATCTACCCAATCTTCAATTATGGCTGCCTTTTCTATCCCTTCCAAAGTTGAATATACATATGGAAATAAGATTTTTTGCATATGGGCACACAGCTGAGAAAATCCTTTTGTATTAGCATTGATGTCTCTCCGCAACTTGTTAATAGTGGTTGATTTCTTGGCTTCCAGTAGAAGTTTCTCAATTATGCTTGAACTATAAAAGAAAGTTTTGTACCCTTTCTAACGGTTGATTTTTCTTTGATTTTTTAGTATTGTTTCCCATGCGTACTACTGTAATTTCTTGTGCCTTTGAGCCATTGTAATTCTCTGTTGTATCTCTTTTAGCCATTAACACACTGTGCAAGACTTCTTTGCCTTTGGTTAATGTTCTTGTCTATATTCCGCAAGTTGCATGATCATATCTATTTTTGGCATTGAATGATAATGAGTGAAGTTCCTTCCTATATCATTCTTCTGTTGTCTGATCTACATGTGGTTGTTAGATTAAGTAAGGTCTGAATTTGTATTTTTTGAGGTTATAACTGGTTAACTATGCATTTATGGGCAAAGGTAAGATCAAACACTCTATTTTGGTGCATCACCTCATTAGAATAGATTAGGTAGTTTACTTCTATGCATTCCTTCTCCCTTTTCCTCTCTAAGAGTAGTTAGGTGCATCCTGATAGTAAAGGAAGCCGACTTTCTCTGGAGACTCAACCTCATAGTTCAAGTCCCATAGCTTGGAGGTTGTTTCCATGTTTCACAAGGTTTGTCCTTAGGTAAAAACTTTGGACAAGGGTGCAAGCTTTTGTGACAATAGTTATAATACATATATTGATAAGTAGGAGAGATTTTCCACAACAAGTCAAATTGTGATATTGCCATTAATATTCAACAGTTGAGTCAAACTCATTGACCCATGTTTCATGAGCAGAGGTTCATAACAAATTAGAGGTTCACAATAAATAATCTCTCATGTCATTGAATGGACACTCACTACATTTAGGTGATGCTCACAATGGTGAAGCACATCAACTAGTTAGGAAGTCACCCTTCTCAATACTACTCCATCTCAAGTGCACTTAACCACAAAGTATCCTCTAAGGTTAAGTTTAGTTTTCTTGCAATCTCATTTGTAAAACCTTCAACAAATATTGTGTTTTATCAACCATTCATTATATATCCCCCAATCTAATCAATTGATAAGTAGAATATACTTTCTACCACAAGTATAAGTATAAATTTTTTGAATGAAACTTATTAAAACATTTTAAAGTTCTAAGTCTATGATAATAAATATTTGTTTGAAGAATAAGACTCAAACACTTCAAATTTATGAGTTCATGATACTTTTGTGATTTTTTTCCATATAATAATTCAGATCATACTTTATTATGATCCATGGTCAAAATTTAAGAATGCGAAGAGAAAAAATATAAATTTTTCATCAAGATGCATATCGAAAGAAAATTAATTTGAATTTGAGATTTATTTTTCGAAAAATTTCTACAGCTCTTAGTTTTAGACGGCTTGATCTCATGGGATAAACTCTTCCTTAATTCACATCTCTATAAGAAAATCTGCCTGTTCTCTGCTTGCCTCAGCCCATCTGACCAGTACCAATGCCTGCCCCTTGAGACCCTGTTTTATTCCTCAAATTTAACTGTTTTTAGCTGTTCTACCTACCAAAGCCCTAGAGGGAGAGAACCGCGGGGCCCCGCTTGTAGTAGAAATGGCGCAGACCCCCTTGAAACCCTTGCTTCGCAAGAAAGTGACGGATTCCAGATCTACCCCGGCAAACAGGTGTGGACACTCACCCTTATCAAATCCCGCCCAATAAACAATTGATGGGCTATAATTTGGCCAATTTCTTGTTGCTTTATCCATCAATTAGCGTCTGGTGGCCCCGTTGAGATGGGATATGCCAGAGTATATATCAGGTCGGCTTTCCACATCGTTAGACGTGGATTAAAGGATATGCCTATGGCCAAGGAATTTATCCCTATTCAGATTAATATACCTCCGCCTATGCCTGCATATTATATATATTATATAATAAAAAGTGCTTCCAATAGCATTGGCGACGGCCGCCACTGGTTGTCCTCTACACTCTTCCATCTATTTGGGATATACGTCTTCAATTTATATTCCATTCAGATTGATTTGGCAACATATTTCTATTTCGATTTCAATGTATATCCCACTTCCAATGTGTGTATATTCCCTTTCAATGTATCCTGTTAAAACGTATGCCTTTGTCTTTTTTAACCTAGGTTGGTGTTACTCTAACTCGCTGGCATTAAATTCAGGACGTTCTGCTCAAAAAGTTTGGATGCATTTGTTTCCAACACGTCTCTGTGAGATTAGTGGAAGTCGAGCTTGGATCTTTCAGTTTTTACTGTATTTTTTACTCAAGGGTTTACAGCTTGTTTATCTTATGTTAAGACGAATGCTCTTGTTGCGACCAGTCCCAACTCTAAGCAAGCAAGTCTGCCTTTGGGGCTGGAATCGTAGCTTGAACGGAGTTTGTCAGACCAGGGTAAGATTTGAAATAAACAGACCTTCATTAAATTTGTGAGATATTGAATATGTTTTTGAAAAATTTGCATTATTTTTTAAAAGTTCTTTGTTTCTGGACTTGCTTGTGTAAGTTTTTTAGTATCAATGTTTTAGATCACATTTTTGATCTATCGTCAGAATGAGAGAATGATAGAATAGTGATATCAATATTTTGGATCACATTCTATAATCTATTATCAGGATGAGAGAATGTAAGAATAGTGATATTTCACTATTCTTGTATTCTTCCATCTGATGGATCACAGAGTTACCATTACAGAGTTACTATTTCTTGCATTCTCTCATTCTGACCATAGATCACAGAGTGTGATTAGAAACGTTGATGCTATAAAAAATACACAGTCAAATCTTGAAACAAAAATTTACATTTCAAATGAATTGTAAAATCCTTTATTTTTCATGTTGCGTAAGTTCTGGACCAGTTTGATCTCAAGTGGGTATTTGTGGTTTTTCTTTAAGATACAGCCAGGGATATGTCACTGCCTCTTTATCTATGGGCCATTAAATGTTACAATATTTTGTGGCTTGAAGCTTTCAATAAATCATGGTCTGATTAATTGCCCTTACCAGGCATGACCTAAGTAGATTCATTGTTGGTCTTCAAGACTTGGAAAACTGCTATACTATTGGTGGTTCCATCAGCAGATTGTTTGTATTTTCTTACATACAATCTTTTGACTCTCCAACTGCTGATATTTTTGACAAAATAGTTTTGAGTCTGTTACTGCGGTCTGGTTCATCATACCTGTAGTTTGGCATTAAAAAAATTCATTTCAACCCAGCGACAGACTTTGATCCCTACCCAATTCAACCATGTTATACCCAAGTGACTGTCAAGCATGCAAATCCATGCTTAAAGTTAATGTGTATTGGGCGGAAATAGCCTCATCTTTGTATGGTTATGGATTCTTGCGGTATATTGCGTTACTGTTGTTCATTTCTGAAGGGATGATAGGATGAAGTTGAAATGAACCATAATTGTTGTGGCACATTGATATCGAAGGCCATGGGAGTCTCCCTGGCAGAATTTTCCAAGGCTTATTTACATAGAATCTGCTCCTTGTAGAACAAAAGGTTAAAAGGAATTGGTAGCTGGCACTTGATATTTTGTGTTTGTCTCAAAACCCACGAAACATTTACGTAAGCTTACAACAATGGAACTAAGTGACCTCTACATTTTTTTTGGTCTTCTTTGAAATCTTGCCTTGGCAGTTTGAAAGAACTGGGGTCGGATCGGATACTTACCAGGAAATAATTGTTAACTGGAAGCAATAAAATTTTGATTCCAAAGTCGGTTGCAGACAGTAACTTAACGAGTACTGTCAGCAAGGATCATGTTTATCATATTTTCTTCTTTTTGAATTCATTTTGCACTAATTTTTTTAGGGGAATATTTCAGCCTAGTACCTCAAGTAGTAATGTGTCAATTTGTGGATCTTGACCAGGGTCAAAATAGGGAATCCAGTGGGCTGAGCCTAATGTGTCAATTTGTGGATCTTGACGAGGGTCAAAATAGGGAATCCAGTGGGCTGAGCGTAATGTGTCAATTTGTGGATCTTGCCCAGGGTCAAAATAGGGAATCCAGTGGGCTGAGCTTGCCTTTCAATTGAGTTTTCAATTTTGGAATATGTTTTCCTATAATTCCTTTTGTATTTGCACAGAGTGGTACGTAGTCTATTTAGGGTAGTCCATGGAAGTTTTTAAAATTCACAACTTGAAGAGTAAGGGAAGAGCATCAGCATTCGCACATCCTAACTTCACAAACCTATAGAATCTTGAAGAAATAAGACTAAGAAAGTACAATTAAAGGCTGCTGCATATTATCTTATTAAAAAAAAAAAATCTTTTCAGAGTCCCAAAGGTTTGGACAATGTTTTGGACTTACCCTGGATTTTGGGACTTGGGAGGGATAAATTCTGGGTATGTCCTCTTCTTTCAAGACCAGATAATCTGTACCATTTATTGCATAATATATATGAAAGTTATTTTAAGATTGCCAAAAACTTATGCAAATACTGAAAGGAAGAATTATTATTGCAAATTGAGTACATTGTATTTACTATTTAAAATTCCATTTAAAATTGTCTGATTAACTGTTCTCAAAATTAATTTCCCTACATCTCTCATCTGTGAAGCTCAGATATAATCAAATAAAAAGGTACAAAAAACAGTCTTCCTTCACTTATTTCTGAGGTTAACAAAGGTGTTGCTTGAGTTTAATATCTAACAATATTGAAGGTGCTATTTGATCTCACAAGATGGAATCAAGTTTCAACAAACTCTGATCCAGATTGGAGTCCAGCTCCAGAAGTCGAGCTGCTTGCTTGAAGTTGTGACTGGTTGCAACAAAAGCATTTCTTGTTCATTATATAAGCAAAAGCCCTTTAGTTAATGCAAATATCTTTCCATGAACCTTGCATTGTATTGAATCACCATTACATTCTGGTGTTATGTTCCAGGTCATCTTGAGGTACTTTGGGATTTTCCTTTGTATAAAATGCAATCAGGGATTTGCTAATGCTTCTTATCCATAAATATTAATTGGAACTAGATTATTGATTGCTACAATATTTGTGGCTCTATGGATAAATCATGTTCATTTATTGACTGTAATTTGGATTATTCGAATAACATTCTGTAGAATTTAATATTAACTTATTAAATTATAGATATTTTATTATTTTTATGTTAAATAAATTGAATTTATATGATGTTTCATTTGATTATTAAATTACAGCAATATAGTAAATTATAATATAGAATGGAGCTTAAGTATGTAGTGATAATATTTATTTTCATGTATTAAAAACTACTGTCAATCCCTTTATTGATCTTACAGGTCTGAGGACCTAATAACCCCCTACATCTTCACTCTTCTCTCCTTGGCTCTTCTTGCTTTCCCTTCTCTTGTGGGATTGTGCTTTCTTGTCCCCTTTCTACTAGCCCCATCAAAGCCTCCCTATATTCTTTTGATTTTATGACTTTGTAGGTTAGTTTTAGTGCTCTTTATATCTTCTCTTAATGCATTAGCACTTTTTAGTAAGTGTTATTAGTTTTCATTTCTTGATTCTTATTTTTTTTTCTATTATTATGTTTCTTTGTTTTATTATTTTTATTATTATTATTATTATATTTTTATATCGTTTGTTATTTTTTCTTCTTCTCATCATTTATTTAAACTTTTTTAGCTTTTAGCTTTTAGTTTTTCTATTTTCAATCCTTTTGTTTTTTTGGTACTTATTTTTTATGTTAGTTTAGTTGAAATTCTTGTTTCCTTTAGTGGTATATTCTTCTTTATAGTTTTAATTATATTATCTTTCATTTTCATTTTTTAGTTTTTGATTAAGGAAAACAGGTTTTGAAGGGTGCCTGAAACCCTTTACAGATCTTCTAATTTTCAATGAAGCCCAAACTTAGGAACAACCCTTAGATGAAACAGGCAACTTGACAAAACAAGGTGACCAGGGTGGCCTCATAGATAACACAATGCACTACTACCAGCTAAACAGGTTTTAAATGGGATTTTGAAACCCCATGGTTACAAAAGAAGACATTTAATCCCGAACCATGTTAAGCTACAAAACAACAGGCCAAAGAGATCAGGATAACCAAAACAAAAAGGGACAACCTCAAAAAAGACTAGGTGAGCAGCCGGAAAAGAAATCCGAGCCTCAAGATTTACTTTTAAATCCTGTCTTTTGAGAATGTAAAGACATATCAAATGATGGAAAAGAGGGCTTGAGCTTTTTTCTTTTTACTTTTGTTCATCCATCCTCCACCATCCCAGTAGCCTTCTGCCAAGCAAAGTCATCCAAACCACAAGAATCCCCCAAATCCCTTCCAACCAGGGCAGAAGTACCACCACCACATGAAAGAGGGGCAACAACTCCCCTCGGAGCCAGGGCCACATGAGGAGCATCAGCGAAATAAAAAAAATAGCAGCATTCGAAGGAGGGACAACAATATTTTCATTTTTTAGTTGCATGCTGCTTATATTTTTATTTCCTTGCTATATAGTGTGTGGAATTATATTTGTTTGTCCTCATGCATTGTATTCTAGATTTCTTTGTTTGATTTTAACTATTCAAATTTATTATTTTACATTTTCCTTTGTGTACAACTTTAATTTATTGTTGTCATTCTTTTCTATTAGTTTTTCCTTTTGTTTCTTCTTGAGATCAAATAGTTCCTCTTGACCATTCCTTTTACTTTGTGCAACAACCCTACCCCCCTTCTCTTTCTCTTTATTATATTAGATTTGCAACCAAACCATTTTCATTCTCTTTAAGCTTCCAATCTCATCCTACTGTTGGATTAGAGTGTGACACAAAAATTATACACAATCTAATCTTGAAGTGACAACAATAATTTCAATAAATGGTAGTCTACAACTATACTCGCTCTCAGAATTTTTCAACATTAAAATGTCGTCATGATAGCTTATATACAAGAAATGATGAGCATTCTCATAGAAGACAATATTAAATAGTAATATATTTTTCACAAAATTATAGATATAAGTAATACACCTATGTACAAATGTATGCTTAATTTTTTGTAATTTTTTTCCAAGTGAATAATTAATTATGATTTTTTTGCTACAACCTTTGGACAATATAAAAGATCTTGTGTATGACGACCTTTTGTGGTGATGAGACACATCTATGATTGTGAGCTTAGGGGACACTGTTTAGGTACATCTTAAGGAGTGACTTACAATAGGGGTTTGGGCCTAAAGTGGCTAGTGTCAGGGTAATCTATTGTAAGTTTGGTACTAAGTGATAATATAATAATTATAATTTGGGATAAAATATTAAAATGTTAAATAGTGATGTTGCCTTGCCCATGCCTTGAGTTCTTGTATAGGCTAAGGATGAGAATGTGATGATACCTAGTGAGAGGTATGACTGGTATTCCTCATCTTTATGAGAGGGTATTCTAGTTTTACATGGGTTGTGTCCAGGGTCCAAGGTCCAGGGTCCAGAGTGACCGATCCAGGGTCCAGAGCAACTCAATGCTTGAGGGTTTGTGATCTAGTGAGAGACCATTCCAAGGTAGCTCAAGTAGTTTGACCATGTGACGATACTCCCAAATATGTAGGCTAAGTCTCTTTAAATTTTGTATTTTCATTTGGTGAGTGTTATTGATTGTTGGCAGTTGGTACTTGTTGGTGGTTTATGATTAAGTAAAACAAGTTTTGAAGGGGCCTTGAAACCCTACACAAAACGAGTTTTAAACAAGGGGACCTGAAACCCACATCGAAAAATATACAATGAGCCCACATAGAGAAACAAAATAAAGACAAAACAAGACCTAGACGAAGAAGGGGGGAGCAAAATAACTCGCAACCCCCATAGACACAAACTGGTGGTCACGAAAATAAAGCAATCAATCACTAGGCCACCCAAAGAGGCAACAAAAAGAACCAGATATAGATTCAAGATTTCCCCTTAACTCCCTTTTGTGGGAGTTAGGAGAAATGCCCAATGAATGAGAGGGAAATTTCTTTGAATGCTTTCCGTTAACCTTAATTCCTCCCTCTTCAATCTTAGCCGCTACAAAGTGCTAGGCCAGTGAATTATTGGAGTTAATAGAACCAATATAACCAACACCATTAAGGCCAACAGTGGTACCAAGGGAGACAAAGCCAATAGATTCTTCCGTCCCAAAACCATTGTGGATACGACCAACATCATTAATCTTTCCCATGAGAACCTCATTGCTTTTACATTGATCACTTCTAGCAAAAAAAAACTTGACAGCACCATGTTGGACTAAACCAACAACACAATCTTTAGCTTATCAACAACGAAAACTAAAGTAACACTAGAAGCTCCATGAAAAGAGCTAGCCATAAGATAAGATAGATCAAATCTATTAATGTCCAACAAAAGACCACCAAGGGACTAAAAGCATACAAGCAAGGAAGCAACAGACTACAAGACACCAAATGGTGTCTGGGAAAGAGCAAGCGAGATCAAAATAAATAAAACATCAAAGGGGCCAACAAGGAGGCAAGAACTAGGAACACTTCTTCTACTAAAAGAACTACAACGCTGAACGAGATGAATCTAGGCATGAAGGACCTCTGGTGACTGAGGAGTGAGAATAGTAGTACACCTGGTTCCAGGTCTCACAAATCGAGAGTGGCTAGCCACAAGGGTATTGCTAGTGCTAGAGGTCCGCTTCACCCCCCTCGTTGGAGACAAGTGGGAGAAGAAGAAGGTGGTGATGAGGGGCTGATCCATGACCTTCTGGGGGGTCAAGTGCTACAAAGTAGAGTCCCAAAGTTGCATCGCCTCCCTGAGATAGAGCGCCAGACATCTTTGATCTGTATACATGAAGAAAGTTGTGAGGGAACTACACTCTTTGAATAGGCAATAGAACCTTCCTTTGATCTCATAAC
This sequence comes from Cupressus sempervirens, assembly GCA_028749045.1. Taxonomy (NCBI): domain Eukaryota; kingdom Viridiplantae; phylum Streptophyta; class Pinopsida; order Cupressales; family Cupressaceae; genus Cupressus; species Cupressus sempervirens. Next base: position 606,602,158 of record CM053785.1, read on the forward strand.
ATAACGAGCAATGAAAGATGAAATGTGTCTCAGTCTCAGTCTCAGACAAGGAGCGTAAACGACAGATCCGGTCCTCTTTGCTCATATGATGATCAATTTGTATCCGTAAGTGGTGGGAGTCAACTCTGAAAGATCCAAGGGAGATGTGTAAGGCATGTCACCAATGCCATGATAAGTAGCTAGGTCGTGTAATAACCCCATTAGTGCTAACCAAGAAGTGCTAAGCATAAAAGGCCATCTTAGGACGTAACCTCCCTCGGTCGGGTTACTCCAGGTCATGGTGATGGACTGCCTATAAATATCTGTCCTAACATGCCCATTCAACTCTTGTGGTGATGGGAGGAGATGGGCACAAGCATCCAATGAAAACTAGAAGGGAGGGAGTTGGTTAATATTAATCCCAATAGAGCTCAACAAAGAGGTCACCTGAGCGTACCAACATTGACCCCTAGGGGAGGGATCTGAGGCAACAAAGACAACAGAGGAGCAACAGCCCAAGTAAGAATATTGGTGACGACTAGCCCCTGAGTTCACAAAGCCACAAAGATAGTGAAGAAACAAAACCAGATAAAAAATGACACGAAGTCTAAAAGGATGAGCTCTGAATTCTGCCAAAATAATGTCACAGGGGATGAATCTATGGCATTTGATAATGTGTTTGAGAAGAAAAGTTTAAACATGCTTAATAGAGGCCTAGTCAGAGTCAAGAAGAGATAGTCCCCAAACCACTGAACCATAAAGCACTGTTAGTCTAACCAAGGAGGCTAGAAGGGACAACTTGGACATTGTGTCCTGGAAGTGGTGTCTGAAGCATTGTCTCTCTAGCATAGCAAGGGAGTACATCCCCTTGTTAACTCGGGGTTGGATCGCTAATCTCATACTAAAGTGATGTCCTGAAAACTTGACATCGAGATATGTGTAAGAAGAGACGATCTCAATCTCTTCTCCTTGAAAATAAAAGTGCAAATCAGAGCTCTTTAGACAGTTGAATACCATAACTCGAGTCTTACTTGGGTTCACAGTTAGCTATTGTAAGTCATAGAAGGAGCCTTGGTCGTCAAGGAGCCTCTGAAGACTCTTGGAAGGAGATGCTAAAAGAACCACATCGTCAGCATCTAGGAGAATGGAGATCAATACCTGGTGTAATTAGCAACCATCCCTTGGGAGTGAAGACTCTTTGAGGAAGGTCTCAAGCTCATAAATATAAATGCCAAATAGTGTGGGGGCAAGAGGGCAACCCTATTTCACCTCAATAGTGCTCTAGATAGGAGCTGAGAAACCCTCAGGAGTCTTGAATCTACCCACAACGTTCTCATATAGCCTCATAATAGCCATCATAAGATATCTAAAATCTCGATGTCTCTGAGCCACTGGAAAAGAACTCCTTGCAAGACGGTGTCAAAGGCCTTATGAAAGTCTACGAAGAAATAATAGACTTCCATAGAGCGATGCTGAGCCTCCTCAATAATATTCCATAAGGTCATGATGTGGTCCATGGTTTGGTAACCTACACATAACCCAGTCAGGCCTCTAGCCCTACAATCTCTCCAGTCAAGCTCTTGAGTAAGAGTAGTGTTCAGTGTTGTGGCGTAGAACTAGGAAAAGTTGTGTCCAATCATGATAGCCCTTTAGTTGCTGGGGTCCAAAGTTAGTCCAGACTTGTGGATCGGGTAGGTAACATGTCTCGACCAGGAGTTGAGGAAGCCAATGTAGACCACTCTGTTAAAGAGTGTGGGAAGAAAGGAGCACAACATCGAGGCCCCAAGCTTGAGGAGCTTTTCCTGAAAGCCCTCCTTGTCGGCTACCCTACTACATCTCATGTATTTGATGGCCTCAAGAATACTAGAGGGGGTAAAGAGATGGTGGCAATGGGAAGGCAGGGTGAGGTGAAAGGGGGGTTGGCCCAAGATGTCACATAGAGTGGAGGCATGGGCGGTGAAGGAGATGAAATCGAGGGAGGAGAGCAGGGTGGTGGGACAAGGGAATAAAGTGTGCCAGAATAACTTGGGATACTTGGAAAGCGTGGCACACAAGGAGCAAGACTGGGAGTTAATGAATGACTGTTTCTTGGAGCGAAGAAAACGGCGATAAGCGGGACGAAGGCTAGTGAAAGAAGTGAAGTAAGTCTCAAAGGTTGAACGCAAGTGGCGATGGTAAGACTTACAATTGTCATCAAACCTTTGGTTCATATGGCATGTATTACATCGCTTGGAGCGATGAAAAGGATGATGGGGGATGGAAAGGAGAGCAGACTCCCATATCGCAACTGTTAGCAAGTCAAACATAGCGATAACTTGGTCAATCTCAGAGAAGCTACTGGGGGGAAGAAGTCGCATGAGATGGAAGGTGAAGAGGGTAGGGTCGCTCTTGGGAAGTGAAAGAGGGCAGGGGAGTGGGTAGGGGTAGTAGGGGATGGGGAAGGGGAAAGGGGAGCGGGAGGGATGAAGTTGAGGGTAGGGAGAGAAGCTAATAGAAAAGATGAGGAGAGCATATGATCAGCCAAGGGAAGGTGGGAGATGGAGAAGTGGTGGACTGATTGAATGTAGGGGGCTGAAGCAAGAGCGTAGTCCACTAAGTTCGTACCACCAAAGTGTGGCTAGCAAGTGAAGAGCTCAGAACTAGGGAAGCATGAGAGGTTGTTCAAAATCACCATGTCAGAGGACTCACACATCTGGAGGAGGTGGCTTCCATAACTGGATAAAAGCCCACCATTGTCTTCGGAGGTGTGTCTGAGCCCAAGGCAGCAGGCCGGCATTCACAGTCCTTAGCCCTTAGAAATATAGACCTCCATAGTGCAAGACCAGTCTGAAACACGATCATGTAAAGGTCTTTGCAAGTCTCTGGTCTGGGTGTTAAAGTCTCCTAAAATAATAATGTCACCCCTATCTGTAGACATGGAAATGCACTCCTATAAGTTTGAGAAAGGCTCTCCTATAATGGACACCATGGAAATACCCAAGAACTGAATCAATTGCTCATAAAGATTCTAATGTTTTTGCATGGATTTTGAAACCACATAACATGAACAAGAAGGAATTTATGCAACCTAAAGATTGAAATACTTCTGAAATAATATTAGTTTTCAAACTAATAAAATTAAATACATAGCAAACTCACTAATTACTCTAGCATGATAAAATCAAATATATAACAAACTCTTCAACTCACTAACTACACCAATCTGCCTGTAGCTGGAAATGCGTCCAAGCTACCTATTAATGAAGTTGATAGCAATGAATTCCAAAGGCAAAACCCCAAGAGAATGACGTCTAGAATGTCATAAGAGAGGATAGACGTCCTCTAATGCCAAGAACAGATCTGTAACTCACACATCCATGCTCTTCTCATATTCCACCGTGCCTAACAATAGCTACAATCTCTCCTTTTATTCCTACTTCATAGGGTCGACCACTTTACACAAGCAATGTGGGATAAATAAAAGAAAAGAAAAGAAAAGAAAAGGCTAACGGTCACAACTGGACAATTGCTAAAGTGGGAACATTATAGTCTGCCCTCCTTGAAATTGCTTGTCCTCAAGCAATCTTAGTCTTGTTTGTTGTAGCACCTGCTCACTCTCCCAAGTAGCATCTTCCTTTGGCAAGTGTCTCCATTTGACTAAATATTCTTTAATCACCCTATTTCACAGAGTCCTTTCCCTGGTATCCTGAATAGCCTCAAGAATCAATTTGAGCTTCCCCTCCTCATCTAATGGTGACAATTCTGCAGAAGGCACAACTCTCTAACCGATGGCTTTCTTAAGTCTCGACACATGAGACACATTATGCACTCGACTGCCCTTTGGAAGCTCAATCTTGTAGGCAACCTTGCCTAGCTTGCGAATCACTCTGTAGGGACCATAAAACCCAGGCTTCAACTTCTCTGCTCCGCTCTTCTTGAGTGATGACTGTCTATATGGTTGTAGCCTCAAGTAAACCATATCCCCAACGTCAAAGCTGCACTCTATCTGGTGTTAGTCAACATACAATTTCTACTGATTTTGGGCTTGTTGTATATTCTCCTTGAGCACCCTCAAAATATCCTGACTATCCTGAAACAATTTTTCTTTGGGCACTCTATTATCTCCCAAAATTAGATCCATGAAACTAGGTGCTTCATAATCGTACAGTGCCATGAATGGAGTCATATTGATGGACATATGATAAGTGGTGTTATAATAGTACTCTCCTATATGTAGCCATTTGACCCAAGCCCTCTGTTGTGCAGTCACATAGTTCCTCACATATCCTTCCACCCATTTATTCACAATATTTGTCTGCCCATCTGTCTATGGATGATAACAAGTGCTAGGTGTAAGATCTGTATCACACAACCCAAACAATTCCTACTAAAAAGTACTGATATATCCCTATCACTGACAATGAAACTAGGTAGCCCATGTAACCTGAATATCTCTTTGAAGAAAAGATCGGCCACCTGTGCTACTGTATAGGTGGATGGAATAGAAAAGAAGTGAGCAAACTTCATCAGCCAGACAACTATCACATAGATGCAATCTCTCCCCTATACTTGTGGTAGCTCAGTGATGAAGTCCATAGAAATACTTTCCCATTTCCTATCCAGAATGGGTAAAGGCTGTAACAACCCTGCAGGATATGTGTCCTCTCCCTTATTCTACTAACAAACTGCACACTCCCTGACATGCTTCTGAACATCATCCTTGAGCCCTTTCCATGTGAACTGCTCACAAATCTGCATGTAGGTCTTAAAAACCCCTGGATGTCCAGCTGTAGGTGCATCGTGAAATACCTTTAGTATTACCTTCCTAAACTATGATGAAGGAATCAAATATATCCTACCTTGGAACTTGATCAATCCATCCATCACCACATAACGATCATCTTGTATGGTGCCTCCAATCACTCTAGAAGCCCAAGTGTCCCTTGCATTCTCTGTTGTAATCTTATTTCTCCAATCTCCTATAATCTCAGCTAGAGCACAAATATGAAGTATCCTAGATAAAGCATCTACCACCACATTCTTCTTACCTTTGACAAACTCAGTGTCAAATTCATAGGCCTGCAACTTCGTTATCCACTTTTGTTGTCTATCATTCAAATCATGTTGGCTCATGAAGTGTTTGATGCTGTTGTGATTAGTCTTGATAACAAACTTCCCCCCAAATGGGTAGGGCCAAAACTTGGCCAATGCATGCATAAAAGCCAGCATCTCCCGATCAAAGATGGAATAGCTCCTCTCCACTCCACAGAGCTTCCTCCTCTAAAAAATAATGGGACGCTTCTCCTACATCAAGACTGCACCAATCCCATCTCTTGACGCATCACAATGAAGCTCAAATGGGTTTGTGAAGTTTGGTAGAGCTAGTATTGGACATGATGACATCACCTTCTTGAAATAATTGAAGCTTCTCTGAGCTGCCCCTGTCCATGCGAAGGCCCCTTTCCTAGTAAGGTCTATCAAGGGTGCAACGATCTGTGAAAATCGCTTAAAAAATCTCCTATAAAACCCGTAGAGACCAAAGGACCCCTTAAGATGTGTAAGGTTTGTAGGAGTAGGCCAATCAACAATAGCTCTAATCTTTTTGGGATCTACTCGCACTCCATCTGCGCTGATGATATGCCCAAGGTATAGTAACTCTGTCAACCCAAATTCACACTTAGGTTTCTTGGCATATAGTGCCTCTTTCTCCAAAATGGACAACACCATCTCAAGATGTTGTAAATGTTGCTCCCAAGTCTTACTGAAGACTAAAATGTCATCAAAGAAAATTAGGACAAATCTCCTAAGCTACCCATTGAATACCTGATTCATGCAACTCTGGAACGTAGCAGGGGCATTGGTCAGCCCAAATGGCATAACCAAAAACTCAAAGTGGCCATAGTGATACTAAAAAGCTGTGTTCTCAATGTCCTCCTTGCTTATCTTGATTTGATGATACCTTGACCATAAATCAATCTTCGTAAAAAAGCATGCACCATGCAATTCATCAATCAACTCATCTATCTATGGGATGAGATATTGGTTCTTAATGGTTTTCTTATTTAATGCCTTGTAATCGATGCACATGTGCATCATCCTAGCATTCTTCTTTACCAACGCTGCTGCTGAAGCAAAGGGGCTCTTACTAGGCCTGATATACCCCATCTCCAACAACTTCTTAATTGCCTTCTCCATCTCATCCTTATGTTTATTAGGATGACGATAGGGAGTAATCATAACTAGTTTGGCTCCCTCCTTGAGCTCAATAACATGCTCTATCCCCTTGTCAGGAGGAACCCCATGTAGAATCTCGCCAAATACCTTAGTGTGCCAGTCAAGTATCTCCTGGATATCTAGTGGATGACTCTTCACCTGTTGCTCCTGTGAAGCTGGCATAGTGAAACATTCTTTTGCCCACTCTATGTCATTATGCCAAAAAAGTCTCTGCATTCTTCTCAGGGAGACTACTCTGCAACTCACATCTAAAAGTCCTCTAAGTACAACAATTCTCCTCTTATGCTAAAACCTCATCTCCAATTTTTCTAGGTTGAGTGTGAACTTGACTAGCGAGGCCATCCATGTCATGCTAAGGATGACATCATAGTCTCCCATGTCTACTACATAGAACTCATCCTCCAACTCATAGCCATCTCCAAACCTGATCAAAAGATTAGATATCTTTTGAGTGCATAATAATTTGTCACCATTAGCTATGATGAATCTAAACCCGATGTGCTCCTCGATCTATAAACCTCTCTTGGCTACCAATTGTGCATCTATGAAATTATGTGTAGCCCCAATGTCAATGAGTGAGATCACTTTCTGCACCTGGATAGTGCCCCAGACCTTAAATGTGATTGCGTTCTAAGCCCTCGTTAATCGTCCCAATGACTTCTCATCCTTAGGAATGCTGCTCTCCTTTGTAGTGCTATCCTCATCTAAACTAAAGTGTCGATCCTCCCTCTTTGACTGTGACTCCTCTACTGAAAAATACTCCATTTGATTTGCCTTAGCCTTGAGGGGACACTTATGAGATAAGTTTCAAGGCTCTCTACAATGAAAACATAGCTTCTTCTTTCTCAACTCATTTAGGGTGTCATTAACCAACTTATCGCTTTTTGACTGAGCATCCTTGTGAAAATATTTTTTGTCCTTCTCCTTGTCCTTTTTTATATAAGAATCCCTATGCTGAAATCTACTCCTAAAAGAAGGTGCTAAGTCACGCACCTTTTTAGTTGCTTCCTGTAATGTAACTGGGTCATGCCCCTTGACCCAACCTTGCAAGGGATCTAAGAGTCCATCCATAAACAAAACTACTAACCTCCTCTCTGAAATATCTATGACCAACACAACTAACCTCTGAAATTCACTGATACACGTCTCAACTGATCCCCACTACTTGAGTTGTGCCAACTCCTTAAACTATAACTTGGGATCCTTGGTATCAAATCTCTCTATGAGCTTCTTAGTGAACTCCTCATAAGATGTGATCTAATTATGCCCCAAGGTTACCATGCCATGGTGCCACCACTCATGCGCTAGTCCATCCAAATGAATAGCTGCATACTTTATAGCCTCCTCTTTAGGCATAGGATTCAGTTGCAAGTATGTATCTACCTTCTGCACCCAAGCTCATGCGGTCATCTTCCCTGAAGCATCATAATAAGGTCAAGAAAGTTTCCCAACTTTCTTTATGAGCTCAAAGTTTTGATTTCTCCCTCTTGATCTGGGCATGTGTATCACCCTCAATTCCATATAATCTCTGAGGGAAATATCTACTTGAAACTCTGGTCCACTAGCCTTCCGGTTCCTCCTGAACTGATCCTGTAACTTGGTAATTTGTGGTTCATTAACTTGTTTAACTGGATCTTTAGGTGGGTAGAAGAGGTTTCGAGCTTACTGCTCGAGCTGGGTGTGCAACATGTCTAAAGTTATTAGCCTCATTCCCATTGTTTCCATGTCCATTATTACCATTAATGTTATTCTCAAGACCATTGTTGTTGCCTCGGCCTCCATTATCATTGCCCCTATTGTTGTTGTTTCCCCCATTGTTATTATTTCCATTGTTGGCATCACCTGGATTAATATTGATGCCCATTTGTCTAGCCATAAGCTACAACATCATACCCATTCGCCTATTCTACTCCTGTTGCATATGCTACCCCTCCTGTAATGTACCCAGTAACCGTCTGAACATTACATCCTCCTGATCTAGACCGATATTATTGCCTTCACCTAATCTTGTATTCCTGTCATCTTGGTCACCCATACTATTGTCTTGTTCAAAGAATATCTCCTTTGTGTTTGTGTGACTAGATTGTATGTCCCTCTGCATGGATGAACTAGCTTGTTCACTCTGCAAGTCTGAACTCTTACTTTGTCTTGCTTTGGTATTGTAGAAATTATAAAGCCCCTGTTGCATGCTCAAACATAAATGCTTAGCCCTTTTAATTTTTGCTTCTAGTGTTTTGACATTTTGTCAAACACTTTTCCCTCTATCCGACTATTCCAAATTCCCTATAAGACCTCCATAGGATGGTAGGACTTATAGCTCTGATACCACTATAATTGACACCCTAGAAATTCTCAAGAACTTAACCAATTGTTGATAAAGATTTTAATATTTTTGCATAGATTTTGAAACCACATAACATGAACAAGAAGGAATTTATGCAAATCGAAGATTGAACTAGTATTGAAATAATATTAGTTTTCAAACTAATAAAATTAAATATATAGTAAACTCACTAATTACTCCAGCATCATAAAATCAAATACATAAAAAACTCTTCAACTCACTAATTACACCCAATCTGTCTATAGCTAGAAGTCTGTCTAAACTGCCTATTATTGAAGTTGATTGTAATGAATTCCAAAGGCCAAACCCCAAGGGAATGACGTCTAGAATGTCACAAGAGAGGACAGATGTCCTCTAATGCCAAGAACAGATCTATAACTCACACATCCATGTTCTTCTCATATTCCATTTTTCCTAACAATAGCGATAAGCTCTGCTTTTATTCCTACTTCATAGGGTCAATCACTTTACACAAGCAATGTGGGATGAATAAAATTCAATAGAATAAAAGAAAAGGCTAATGGTCACACAATTGGACAACTACTAAAGTGGGAACATTACATCTCCATTCTCCATGCTATGAATAGTGTACTGAGAAGAGGTAGGCGGGAAGTAGCATGCAACAATGAAGATATCTCTCTGACGATGTCTAGTGTGACTGGTATGTCTGATCCAGATCCAAAGGAATTTGGTATGGACATTGGTATAGATGATTGGGGTAGCCTCAAAAAGATCATCCCTAATTAGAAAAGCCATGCCTCGAGAACCCCAAACCACACTAGAACTACAAACCTCCTCTCTACATATGGATAACCACTGATAGTCTGCAAACCCCGAAAGGGGACGATTCAAACTCTCATGAGTCTCTATGATGATAAGGATATCTATTGAGCCAACTACGTCCTGAAATAGGCCAAGTAGGGACCATAGCGAGCCATTTCCATTCCAATAGTTAACAAGAATAGAGTTAGAGGAGGACCCACTCTTGTTAGACTATTGGTATGCATGTCATTTGGTCTTGTCAGTTTGTCTCAATGCCCAACCACGAGGGGGGGAATCACAGATAACTGCCTTGAGATTCTAAATCACAGTCCACTTCCCACTATTGCTAGCCTTGACAACTAGATCTTTGTCCAAATAAGTTTTGGTTGGAAGAGAGAATATCATATTCTTTTCTCTAAGGGCTTGTAGCTTGTCTTAAAGGGAGTGAAATTGAAGAAAGAGGGTGCTGTTTGGGCCTAGCCAACATCTGTCTAGTGAAATATTTTAAATGCCAAGCTGGTCTATAAGGAAAGAGTGTCCAACAACAAGAGGCTCAGAAATGGAAGGGAGACCACCGACTTGTAGGTTTATTTCTTGAGCACATTGCATCCGCTCCTTGTCTATCTTCTCTTGGACCAACTTCTTAATACTCGAGATAGGTGTTGCAACAGTACTGTTACACAAGGAAACCCAAGTTTTTACCTTGTGTTCAGTTTTAGATATGAGTGATGAATGTTTATCAACAATTTCAATCTCTCTCTCTCTCTCTCTCTCTCTCTCTCTCTCTCTCTCTCTCCTAAATAGTTGTGAGGTCTGCAGTTGTAGTGTTGAAAGTTGCTGAGAGATTATCAATGACAATTGTATAATAGGTTGACAGTTGCTTAAGTTCTAGGATTGATGCTGAGAGAGACTCGACCATGTCTTTAAGTTGTACATCTGATTTAACTTGAGATTCTATTATAAGAACCTATTCTGTTAATTTGTGAGAGAGGTTAGATATAGTGAACATTGTATCTTTTAGTTTTGCATTGTCTTTCTCAATTATTTCCAGATGGTCCACAATCTGCTGCCATGGAATTGGATCAGGTGGAGAAAATACATGTGCCATGGACCTTCCCCAATACACCAATGTGTTCTTAGATAGAGTGTGATACACAATGATTGGAGAATAGAGGCTGTAGAGGATGCAAAGGATATCATAGAGGGTTAACCAACAACTCTAGGATATTTTGGGTATACTACTTGTGGAGGCATTTTGTCAAACACTTGGTCTATGTCCTACAATGCAATTGGTGGCACTTCTTACAATCACCAATCAAACATACACTATCAATCGGTTCACCTGTAATAGAAATAAAGACAAACAAATAAAAAAATCCTATTCACTGCTTATTCCATCAGTCTCTATCAAACCTAATAGCATGCACCGATGCACAGAGACCAACTTGCAACTAAAGTCCAACCCATGCATTATGGGGGGCCACAATTGATAGATCCAACTCTCGATATAAGAGAAGAGAAGAGTCCGAGGGAGGGAGCAAGTGGCAGGTAGGTCACGAAAGGGAATTTGACCCACCATCAGGCACACACCAACTCAAGACACAGAACACAGCGTAGGCAAAGCCCACAACACACAGTGCAAGAACACAACATAGGAACATGACCTAGGAACATAGCTCATCAACACAATGGAGATGTCATTTTCAGGAACATGACACAGGGGCTCAGGAACACGAAAAATGTTAGGAATATTGTTGTGTAAAGTAGAAGGGATGTTGGAAGAAGCATGAAGAACAACAACATCCTTTAGACCGAAACCAACATCCAACAAATGATCAGGAGAAGTGTCACCTTCCTATCACTGATAAAATTTGGTAGCATCTGAGGGAACTTCCACAATAGGTGAAAGATTTTTTACCATCGTATAATGCTTCCGCAAAGCCCCATTTTACCATGTGGAGGGAATCTTAGGTTTGATTTTTTTAGACTTGCACATTGCTGTAACATGCCCAGTTTTAAAGTTTTTTTTGCACCTAAATGAAAGACCTTCATAATCTAAAGATTGGATCCCAGATACAATAAGACTACAAAATTTAATATCTATTGGAAGCCTTTAGACACATCAATATGAACAAGAATCCATGCATAGGTATAATGCAATATATCTGAGGAATCCAAATCCACCATTAAGAAATCACCTAAAGCTCCTCCAACTTCCTCAAGAACAAAATCTTGCCAAAGATGAAGAGGGAGATTAGGAAGACATACCTAGATAGACATTTTGTAAAAGGACATAGTGGCAGGATTCAAATCCTTATGCGAAGGTTTAACCATTAGATGAAAATGGTTTTCCCATGTGAAGAAATGATCATATAGAATGGTTCTCTTATCCTCTGCATTATTGAATCTAACGATAAAAAACCTTTTACTAGAGGAAAGATCTAGACATAATTGGTAAGATGCAGATCCCAATGCTCATATATTTGTTAGTTAGCATTTTGAACCCAAATTTTGAGCTTGGAAACTTCGTGCACTTGATAGCTTTTTCATATTTTTCTCTTCAGCTCTCCCTAATCCATATTGACAGATGCTTTGTGGAATTTTTTTTTACGAAGGAAATGTACATATTAATTGTTATAACAACAAACCAAAGGATGTGTGTGCCAAAGCCTGAGATCGAGAAAATAGGTTTAGATGGTACAAAGTGGTTCTGAACCACTTTTTACCTGTTGGACAAGTTCAATGGTTCAGAAGTTTAGATGGTTCAACAGGTTTGAAAGTTCAATTTGCATTCCAAACTAGGTTCATCGGTTCGATATGGCACAATAGATGTATTTAGGTGATTGTTTCCAAAATGTGAAAGACTATTTTTAGATTCTCAATAAGTTCTAAGTTGAAAGGTCAAGTCCACCTATTCAAAGGTGCATTCCCATAGTTCAAATTTGCAGACTTGAAGGTTCAAGTTCAAAAACATAGTTCATGGTTCAACAATGCAAATTCGAGTATAAGGCTCAACTCAAAATCAAAGATTTTGAATGTCTAGGTTCATGGATCTAAAGGTGCATGTCCAAATTCTCAGTTACAGGCAAAAAAATAATTCATGGTCAAATATTCAAAATCCCAACTTTATGTAGTCAATCATTCATTGAACAAAATTTAAAAAAAGATGCTGAGAGAGTTGGAAACCCTCTCTGTTGAAAAGTCTTAGATGAAAATATTATTATGTTTTTGGCAAGAATGTAGACTGAGAAATGTGTACATTGGAGTCTTGAAGACATCCCTGTCATCATGAATCACTCAGAGTTAAATCAAATTATGACTCAAAGTTCAGGCACATCTTTTCACAAATATGGAAGAACCATTACTAAGAATCTGACTAGATTCAAAATTGGTGATGATAGTCAGCGATGTTCTTGATAGATGTGGAAAACTAGTAATGAATTTATGAAGGAAGCAGTATAAAGTGCCACCTAATCATGAAGACGAGAGTCATCACCAATTCTCAATAAATCAAATATCTTCCCTACATTCGAGTATATTGTAGATGAGGGTTGCTACCTTGTGACTTTTTTGAAATTAGATGTGGCTCCCCAAACCCGATGGAGAGGATGTAAAATGGGTAAAGGGCTAATACCCCATTGATCCAAAGTGATACCTCAATTCTATCACCAACATGGGTGATTTGTGTTTTAGAATCTGCATGTAGTAGGCATGTGATCATGTGCAAACTGTTAGACAAAATGTTGATGGGTGACATCGAGTATAATGCTCGAAAAGGAAAAGGATGAGCTCGGGTCTTGGGAAAAGGCATGGGTATGAGTATGCACAGATAGGTGAGCTTACGAAATCCGCATGATAACAATGGCTCATTTTCCCTGTGATGTGGCATCAAAACATGTGAAGTTTCGAGGATTATAATAATATTTGGTTTAAAAGAACAAACCATTACATCATGCAAATCTTTATGATGATTTTAAATAGCTTTTGTGAACTTTTATAAAAAAGATAACCTCTAGGAATCAGTTTTGATAACTGATATGGATGTCACTGAGTAAAAAATAGAGATTCCTTAAGATTCAATTATGGGAACTAAATGAAGATTCCAAAGACCAAAAAGGGGTTTTTCCTGAGTTTTATTTAATAGAGTAGATAAATCAAAAGAAGGGTTCCACTTTTGTGTAGATGTAGTGCTGCATGACAGAGGGGCCATCTTCCATTTTCTTATTTTGCTAGATTGTATGCTAGGAAGGGAGAAAAATGGAAAGTTAAATTAGTAGTTTTTGTTGCTTGTGGTTTTTCTGAATGATGAAATTGAACATGATATTATGAGATATGCTTATTTTTGAATTGAAATAATATCTTGAAGGATATTGAGACTATGTGTTCAATTCTTCATTCCATTGCTTATGATGTGAATCATGGAGTATTTTAAGATCTTTATTTCCTTGTGCATTTATTTTGTTTAGGAGCTGCAAGTATACCGTTATTCTATATTTGCGATTTCCTCTATGCTCATAGGTCATAGTAGAGTAAAGGATTGCATATCTTTACCTTGGCTATGAAGTGTTTAAGTGAAGTAGATAATAGTCATTCGCCTCCCTACCCAAGAATAGTGAGGGTGGCCTTTGCTTTCAGGTTAAAAACATCTATTAAATTCATTCTTTGTATATCTAATAAGGGAGCTATACCCTATAAAATTTAGAGGGCACTTGCATAATCTCATTTCAACACGACCCAACTGTTGGTGTTGTTTTGTCTTCGACTTTAGGCATTTTTGAGTCATCTTGTAAGCTTTTTGTGTGAAGACAAATTTGTTTACCAACAATATCCAAGAATGGAACCCTTTGAGAGAGGGCCAAAAGCCTCTAAATCAACAAATAAATGCATCCATTTCAAGAGCCTTAGTTCGTTGCTCAATCTCTAAATTGGGTACTTGTTGGTTGTTTTAGATTAAGGTAAAAGCAAGTTTTGAAGGGGCCCCAAAACTCTTTACATCTAAGAGAAAGATAAACCAATAAGCACAACCAGGTACAAAGAGCAAAAACTAGCCAAACAACTAAATCAGGTTTTACAAGGACTTGAGACCAACAGATGTGACCAGAAAAATCAACCAAAACAATACTGGAACCTAGAAGGTCAACAGACTGGAACAGTAACTTGAAAAACCTCCCAAACCAGTATCCAATGAACTAGTAAAGCAACCAGTTCACTAACACAAAAAACCAGTCATCATAAGGAAACATAAGATTTTCCTTTAGATATGAATTTTCCCTTACCTGACCGAAGGACCCTATCTAAAGGGGGGCAGAATAACTAGACTTCTTCCGTTTAACTGTGATCCAACCATCCTGAATCTTCGCAGCCTCAATGAACAAGCCTCAAAAGACAAAAGTACTTGTTGGTTGTTACCATTTATGCATTGGTTATTATTCTTTTGTTGATGGGAATTTTGACTTGGAAGTTGGTATTCTTTTAGTGGTTGTTCTTCATTGGTTTGGTTACTTGGTTGAAGTTGGTATCTAGTTGTGGATTTGGTATGTGGTTTTGATTTTGGTCAATTGTTGTTTTGACATTTTTTATCTTTTCTTTATCAAAGTTGTGGTTCCCTTGAGGTAGAGAGAGAGCTAGAGATTTGAAGGTCCCTTACCTAGGAATGGTTTTATGATTTGATATTTGTGTGTGGATCATATGTTATCTCCCAATATGACTGGAGTGGGCTTGATTAGGTTACCATAAGGTTGGGAGGTAGTGACTCTCTTACCATTGGGCCCCTCCACATATTTGCACCAACGTTGGATGTTCCTTTGTTGCAGTTGTGTCATTCTTATTCTTATCTCTTGGAGACTTTCTATTAAAATGTCATGTCTATGTATTCATGTAATATTTAATTGTATCTTGAGGTCCTTATGGGATGATGTGTTTATCATTACAAGCACTACGACATGTATAACAAATGTTTTTTATTTGGATGTACTTCAATGTATCATTTGTACTTGTTGGAGATCGTAGATGTGATAGAAATCTTTATCTCTAGGTGTTGATATTGTTATGCTCACCTTCATCTAAAAATGACATTTATGATAAATTTTACTATTAAATATTAAGACATGTGTCATACAACATGCATTGAAGCATGTAAATGCAAAGAGTTTTCTTTAAAAATAAGGAGTCATATTGTGAGAAATTGAAGAGAACTTCAGCTGTAACATAAAGAGTCTCTCTATATGTTTCTTTATTAAAAAAAATGGTTTTGAAGGGGTTCTAAAACCCAAATACAAAGCAAGAGAAAAACTAAACAACCTACAAACTAACCTAAAAGATATAAGATACACTCATCTTGACAAAATAGGACTAAGACAAAACATAACATAGACAGAAAAGGGGATGCCCCACATCACACAACCTCCACCAAGACATACCAGTGATCAAGGAAAATATAAATCCTTATAAACCTGACCACCCTTCAAAAAAAAAAGTCAAAAACATTAGGGGATCCCCTTAACTCCCAACTTGTGGGACTTAGGGAAGCATGTGAGGGAAACTTCTTTGAATGTTTTCCTTTAACTGTAATCTATCCCTCTTCAATCATGACAACCACTGATTTCTAGGCCAACAAATTGGCCAAATAGTCAAAACTAGTAGAACCAACACCATTAATGATAGGGTCAACAGTAAAAAGTTCATCAATGCCAGATCCACCTGAGCCAATTTTTGCAAGGCCAACATCAATAAATTTTCTAATGGACTCCAAAATAGGCTTTTCAACACCATGATGGAAAGAACCAATAGCATTAATTGACATCTATTTAGTGATAGTGGCAATTGAAACACTAGAATCTTTATGAGGCGATGGTTTTTAGGGGTGTTAAGGCCTGTAACATTCTAGAAAACTATCTTCATGGAAGCTTGTGAGATATAAAAGACCTCCGAGGCCATGATTTACTATCCAAAGTGGTTTGGAGATGTTGATGTGAGTTTTGTTCCACTACAACATGCATAATCAAATGCTTAATGTTTCAAGGAGAAATACCAAACACCCAATCCTCTCTTGATATAAGGTCATCTCTCATGCTAAGCTTGTAAAGTAAGATCATGAAATGAATTCAAGGTTAAATCTATTGTGGATACTTTCCTAGTGAAATAATGTGATTTGCTAGTTATTCAAAAGGGACTTACACTATTCATTCAATGGATATCAAATCTGGCACTTCTAAAGATTTGGCTCTACAACATGCAATGAAAATATAAGTTCAAACTTCTCAATTCTCCACTTCAACTTAAACTTCTAACCTCTACTTCTACATCTATTATGAATGTAAGGAATCATGGATGAACTTGGACTCTACTAGATGCAATCTCACTAGTGACTCTATCCACCTAGTGAAGGCTTCTAAGGAATACACAATTTTCACATCAATATCCTCCCTCTAATCCCATCATCTAGATGCATACCAAATATTGAAAATCAATTGAAGTTAATTATTTTCATCAGCTCACCATGTAAGGCACTCTTACCATTTGTGAGAGGCTAGCAGTTTGGATTTGTCAAGTCATTCAAGCGAATATCCACAATGATTTCCATCCAACTAGACTACTTCTAAACAACATGAAATAAAATCCTAAGCTTAGTAAGGAAATATGGATCAATATGAAATAATAAAAACTTGATCATAAAAATTCACCATGCAAGACACAACAATGAAAAGTAGAGCAAATTTGGTATTACAATAGCAACAATCTAGCAAAAAATCTCCCTTTACAACTAAGAGAAACAATCCTTATATAGGGAGCTCATGTATAATGAATGGCCAAGATTGATTTGAAATCAAGGGCCAATATTAATCCACATAATCCCTAGTTAGGGTTTCATAACCACCTATTACAAGCACTAAATGCTCACCCAATCACCACTAAGCACCACCTTGTGGGCCAATAAAAAAATGCAATGCCATCATGGGCCAATGAAACATTCAAATCCATAACAACTTGATAAGGATAAACGACACTTTGGCCAATGAAAAGAGAACACTTGAAGAAGAAGGCACAACCTTGCAGACCAATAGGAAATTTAAAAAGAAACCATGGACCAATTGGAAAAATGTCCATTATGCAACCCCATCATCTTTACCTACAAGGAAAAACACATCTTGTAAATAATTATAAAATTTTAAATAATAATTGTGATAGAACTTAGAAGATCATTACAAACTTGCCACTTAATTTCCAATAAAAATAATTTAATGGGGCAATGAAAATTTGGTTGGAAAATATTTAGTTTATTACCATTTATAATTTACTTTACACCATTTTAATTTCCCATTTTGTTAAAACAATGCCATTTGGATAATTTTAATGTAACAATAGATGAAGTAATTAATATATTTTTAAAATCAATCCATATTTGCAAATTCAAGGTAAATTTAACCTCCACCAAATTTTTAAAACCACCATTTGCAAAGTCAAGGCAAACTTTTATCTCATCTTAATTTAAAACAAAATTTTAAAATTTTAAAATTTTATTATTATTATTATTATTATTTTGATTTTCGTCACTTTCTCTCTCAATAGTTTTTTTAATTTTTGTTTTGGTGTTATTCAAATATTTGAAATTTGATAATGGTTCACAATCTCCAAATCAATGTTAACATTTTATAGCATTTTATTAAACTCAAGGAGAGGTAGGTGGTTTTGAAACTGAGATCTCTTGTTAATCATTGAGTGGAAACCATTATACACTTAGGAAAACCCATTAAAAAAATGTGGAAACCACTAGGCACTTAGGCAAAACCATCAAAGAAAAAGTGGAACTACTAGGGACATAGGCAAAACCATCAAACAAAAAGTGGAAAGCTCTAGGGACTTAGAAAACCATGGTGGGAATCAGGAGTGACTTTGGCAAGTGCATGGTGGAAATCAAGGGTAAATTAGGAAAGTGCATGTAGCATGTGATAGTCACTATGTACTTTGACAAGCACATGTATATTGAAGATCACCAAGTACTTAGGCAAGTACATGTATTGTACGGAAGTCACAATGCACTTAGACAAGTACATGTATTTTTGGCTCAATTTTTTTTTTTTGCTGAATTTTAGCGAATTTCCAATTTTACATGTACAAAAAATTTGCCCCTTTTTTCCCATTTTTAAAACTTAGTCTAAATTTCTCCAAAATTTTCCCTTTTCAACTCGACTCTTGGAAGGCTTGCAATTTTTTTCAATTGTTGCCAAAATTGCTCTACCCCTTATACTAAGAAATAAAAAAGGGGGTCCCCATTTGGAATGGGCGATGGTGTGAAAACCTCACAACAAGAGACTAACTTCAACCAAGGGCTATAGAACTCTTAGGAGCCCTGCCCACTTTGTTTTTCACCTTCAAAGATAGATTATGATCAAGAGCCAAAGGAATTTGGTGAATAGACAAAGAAACCAATAGGTAAAGGAGTTGAAAGAGGCTCATTTGATACTTTCTCTACAATCTCACTAATCAATGTTGAGAAAAATTGAAGAAGAATATGCCCAATCATAATATCCAATTTTTCTTTGAAGAATGACTACCCAAAATGAGAAAAATCCTAAAGAGGATTACATGAAGGTAAGGGGCTCATAAATCATCATGGGGATAATAGGATGTAGTCTTTGAATACAAATTCACAAAAAATAATAGAAGGATAAGGGAAATATGCATAAGATAACAACCTTGAACCTTTCATACTTGAGAAATACAAACTAAAATTTGTAATAAATAAGACTACATCATGTAGCTTCCAATCTTAATCAATTATCCATTTTGACCTATGAACACACAATACTAAAAAACTAAATGGTTGACCTATACCATCCATCTGGGTCAATTATCATCATAAAAAATTATTTGATGAACATCACTACTTTGGCCTAAAACTACAAATGAAACTAGAGATAGTGTATGAGATGACAACTGGTGTACGATCTTACCCTGACCGTTAAAAGAAGGCTTTGAAATATGACCACGAGCCTTCACTTTTGAATTACATAAACAAAAATGGGTGGGATCTAAACAACAATTTGTACACACAAGAATCTACTTTAGGTCTACATTATTGTAATGGGTAAATAAATGCTCACTTTTATTATTATATTATAAGATAATCACCTCCACAGGATTAAAATAAATCCTTTGGTTATACACTCCAAATGAACTAGAGATTTGAAGAAAAAGGGAAAATTAGTATATTGAATAAAATACAATACACCGCCGAATTGGCCCCATCATTATAATGAATCAAATCATGCCCCAAGGATGTCCCTATTTTATTGCCAAGATTTTGAACTAAATGAAGGTCTTGATACTCTAATGGAGAGAAGGGAATATGACCCAAAAAGGGAGGTCTTTAAAATGAAAGTTTCATAGGTCAAAAATTAGCTTCCACAATTAGAGTACATAAGCGATGTCCTTCTAGGAAGAATAATTTCATCTTATGAACTTTATCATGTTATATGCTTGGTTAAAAAAATTATTCTAAAACAACCATTCCTCTCATCAATAAAGAAAACATTTCAAACCCCCTCCTACTTAGAAAATATTTATAAAATAAATCATTTAGAAGATCAGTTAAATTTCTATTTTTTACAAACAACTCATATTTTTAATAACATACCGGTTGATCTCATCTATTAGAAAATATGCAAGAAATAGATAAATTTTCATCTAATTGACTTTTTATACCTCTTATGACATGTGTACCAAAATGCAATCCCTAATTACTCAACAAAACTAAGTCACACTTAATGATTGAAATATTAGTTAAATTAATCAATTTAGTATTTAATATTTTTTTTTAATTTTAAAAATGTACAAATTAACATGCGTATACTTTTTAATATGGTGTAATGCAAGTCTGGAATTTGATGGTCATAATGGCTATTTTTGCACTTTTGAATAGTATATGACAGTCTAAATTATTTTTAGACCGTAGAGACATACATGTTATATTTTTATAAAACCATCAATATGACACTTTGAAATATCAATAAATCATAAAAAATTATCATAGACTATATAGTATTTTTACTTAAATATATAAATATATATTTTTAATATATGTATTTTAAAGTGATAGATATGAATGTTTCTGAATTTTAAAATATTGTAATTTGAATTTTGAACTTGTTACTAATAATTATTATATTATTATATAATATATTATGTTTTTGTATATATTACTAATTTGTGATATATATCTTTATCAATAAAAGGTTTAATGCCATATATATATATATATATAACTTTTACAAATGTTTATTCCCCCTTCAAAGTGTAGGCATTGGGGGAAAAAGAATGGGGAAGACAACCCCCAATGTTGCCTAAGACATTTAGTGTCATGTATAAATGTAGATACATTTTCCTTTGACGCAGGTCAAAGGTCTTTGAGAGGGCACACCCTCCCTTACATTTTCTTCCCATAGATATTAGAAGGACTAGGAAGGCATACATTCCTTTACACAATGAGTCATTATTTATTAAAAAATACATTTTGAAATTTAAGTGGCATATACAATTACTGTCACATATTTTGAATTCTTGCTTCCTATTCCCTCTCTAAATCCTTTGCACTTCTGTAAGAATCCTTCCCCTCCCTTATTTTATAACTACAAAACACAACTTATCTTGACCAAGATTGTTATTAGATAAAATTCATATCTATTGACTAATAAATAAAATCTAAATCTTATGAGTAAACTGAGAAAATACTGCTTATTTTGTATTAGGTTGCTAATTGATTATGTAAGAAAATAAATTGTCTACATTTTATACTATTTAATGCACATTTTTAGACATTGCTTAGATTTCTATGAGTTTAAAGTTTTAGATTTCTACAAGTTTAAAGTTAAACATTTGATTTTATAATGAATAATTATTTAAATCAAACCTTTTGATTTATAATTACTATTTTGATATAAGATTCTAATTTAGATTACTTCTTAGATGATTGGCTGCTATTTTTAACATTAGATCTTCCCCACTAGCTCCTAAATTTGCCAAAGCATCAACTTCTATATTTCCTTCTCTATATATGTGATTTATGAAATTACCATATGTCAATATTGATAAATATAAAAGGTCCATTTAAAGGATATAAATATGTGCCTAGATTAGCTAGTTTTATAATAGTTCCCTTAAAATCATAAAAATGTGTAATAAAATAAATTGTGCCAACTAATAATCTCACTTGAAATATTTTTAATAGGGGATAAATTCTTGAACTCAATTTAGGAGAAAGTCTTATTTGTTGTGGTCAATTGAACATTTTCAACATTGGAAGTGGTCAAATGAGTTTCTAATAAAGTGAGATGATTCCTCACATGAATAAATATAAAATAGTTAGAAGCATCTCTTTGATTTTAGTAACAATGAAAACTTTTAGGATGTCTTTCCAAGTATATTTTAGCATGTTTGGGTTGGTTCTTAATATACAATTCTTCAAGTCCTTGCTAAATGAGATTGATTTTGATATATTTTTTGAGCTCAAGTAGAGTAGAAATGAATAAATGCAATGATGATGTTATACATTTAAATGACACCTATTCTTGTTGACCCCAAAGGCAATCTTGGTATTGTCTATTAGTACAAAACACATAGTCATTCACAAGGTAGAGTTGGTCTGTCAACACTTCAACTAAACCTATTCTTGTTAACCCCAAAGGCAATCTTGGTATTCTCTATTAGTGCAAAACACATAGTCATTCACAAGGTAGAGTTGGTCAGTCAACACTTCAACTAAACCACAATGAAGATTGAGTTATAAAGAGAATAAGTGCACAAGTTCAATATGTGCCAAAAAAATAATAGTTGCCAAGGATACATTGGTTGTCAAGCTATCTAGAAGGCAACACATGGTATAAGATGAGAAATTTAGAGAGAAAGTAGTTTAAGTTGAGCATAATACACACAAAGGATCACCAAGAAGAACTAGGCACAACCATGGTTAACTTTAGTGGTGAATATTCACCAAATAGCAGATCTCGCTCATTGGGGACCCCAAATTTGGCAATTTTTTTTGCACTTTTGGGTTGGCAATGTCGCTCACACTTTATGAAAGTTGGGTCCCATGCTCTGACCAATCACCAATAATGATACATAAACATTTTTATTTTGGAAATGAATTCATCAATGGTATCTAATCTTTCCACATGGTAAATTAAATATTTTTGCCCATAATTTTTTAGGCTTGTCTTATTCAATGGTCACATTCGCCAATATATGGTAAAATTTTAAGTTAGGTTATATCATAAGTACATATATACTTGACATGTGTCTCTATTTTGGAGACTTTCCAAGTAAGTTTTCATCCTTTTAAGGTTTGGCCCAAAATGGATTTGACTCTAGACAAGTGTCATTATTCTAGAGACTTTCTCTAAAACATTTTGTCCTTGAACATTTAGGTCTAAGATAGGATTTACACCGTCGATCGATGATCACCTAATGGTTGTTAAAATGAGTCACTATATTTTAGATGATATAAAATATGGTTTCTAGGTGTTCATACTTTTGGTCACAAATTACTTCAATAATTAAAGATTCATCAGGGTTTTATTGAATTTTCATATGACAGGAAAAAATCCCCAATGAATGTTGAATTTGCCAAGATTTTATACTTTTTTCCAAAGGGGGGTTTTTTTAAGTTATCCTTGAGCATGACCAAGTGCTAGAGGTTATATGTGTCAAGTTATGTAGTTTGTGTATATGAGTTTGGAATGACATAAAATCTTATGTAAATCATTTTGTTGAGCATGATACATGTTTTTATGATCGAGGTGAAGATCAAGAAGGTAATTATGCTTATAATTATGCATCCCAATCCCTATGCAATATGGAGAACCAATCAAAAAATTGGAAAGCTTAAAGTGGCAAAAAGGATGAATGAGAATCTTTGATATTGATCTAGAAGTCTCCTAAGATGGCTATTTTAGCAGGGTTTCAAGAAAAAATATATTGTTGTGAGTTGGAGGAGTTTATGTATACAAAGCTGAAGGAGAATTCATGAGTTGTGAAGGGCTAAGGTGACTGATTAGTGTAGTGATAAGTTATTACAGACCAGTTACAGTGATGTGATTAGATATTGGATAGAGAAGATCTGTTATTAACAAAGCAGTGCAAACTGAAGGATCAATGTACTATTACATTCTAATCACTATATCAGGTGAATCTCTTAATAGAGTGGTCCTAATAGACATATTCTAAATCTCCTAATGGGTAAGTACACCAAGTTGTGGTGCCAAAAGTGGGGTATAAGTGGCCATTTTTTTTTTTTTTTTTGTTTTTTTGTTTTTTTTTTCTGAAATCAACAATTTTTGAACTTCAACAAGAATTTAAATATAGTTACGCTCAAAATTTTAAAATATGACAAAAACAAAAGTAGTAGTCCTTTGAATCTAGTTTCTAAAGTACTAATTCTTTTTCCAAAATGGTTTAGTTTTAGATCCTCAAAAAAGAGGGCCACACAAAGTGGTACTATTTTTTTAGAAAAAACATAACATAGTGCAAAGTGTACCCCTCCTAAAATTTTAAAGTTTTTTTGAAATTCTTTAACGCTCTAGTCAAAGGTTACCTAACACCATGTAGTTTATCCTAGATTTTTTGGGTAATTTAATAATATGTAATTTTTTTAATAGAATTTACAATTGGACACATCCCAAAAATGTGAAATATCTGTGTGCTCCCCCTAGAAATGATTGAAAACTAATCTAAAATCAATTTTTTTTTTTCAAAGTGTGTAGATGGAATCTAGTTTCTAGAAAACTAAGTTGCAAAATTTGATGAACGAGCTAAAATCTACACCCCAATTAGTACATGTTGGTTTTGACAGAAAATGGACATACATTCAAAAGAAATTATAGTTGAAAGGCTTAAAATAGTTCAATTTTGAAATAAATTATATGGTTAAATAGCTAACACAAAGATCTATAATGTCACAAAACCTAATTTATCAGTGGTCAACCATGAGGAAACTTGAAGGAGAGAACACAATAAAAATCAATCATTTTTTCTATGTTTACTGTAAAACACATCTCAGACTAGTTTAGAGACTCCAAACCTTTGGATTGGATCCCCAAGGAAAATCCAAGCCTTAGGCTTGGTAGAATCTAAAGCTTTAAATAGTGCTTGCATATCATAGGGCATGCACACTATGTAAGGCATTTTTAAATTCAGGCTTACATAACGAGTACACACATAGTGCACATGCACTTTGTAAGCCTAAATTTCAATAGAGAGGGAAGGAGAGAGGGAGAGAGGGTAGAAAGTGAGAGAGTGTAGAGGATGGCGATATAGTAAGAGATGGGAGAGGGTGGGATAGGGAGAGAGGGAGGGAGAAATGGAGAGGTGGAGTAGGGGATGGGAGAAGGTGGGAGAGGCAGGGGGAGAGAGAGAGAGAGAGAGAGAGAGAGAGAGAGAGAGAGAGAGAGAGAGAGAGAGAGAGAGAGAGAGAGAGAGAGAGAGAGAGGGTGGGATAGGGAGACAGGGAGGGAGAAATGGAGAGGTGGAGTAGGGGATGGGAGAAGGTTGGAGAGAGAGAGAGAGAGAGAGAGAGAGAGAGAGAGAGAGAGAGAGAAGGGGATGGGAGAAGGTGGGATAGAGAGAGAGTAGGGGATGGGGAGAGAGAGAGACATAGAGAGTAGGGGATGGGGGGGGAGAGGGAGAGGGAGAGAGAGAGAGGGAGAGGGAGAGAGAGAGAGAGAGAGAGAGAGAGAGAGAGAGAGAGAGAGAAGGGGATGGGAGAAGGTGGGATAGAGAGAGAGTAGGGGATGGGGAGAGAGCGAGACATAGAGAGCAGGGGATGAGGGAGGGAGGGAGGGAGAGAGAGATAGATAGATAGATAGATAGAGAGAGAGAGAGAGAGAGAGAGAGAGAGAGAGAGAGAGAGAGAGAGAGAGAGAGAGAGAGAGAGTAGGGGATGAGAGAGGGTGGGATAGGGGGGGAGAGAGAGAGTTGGGGGTGGGAGAGGGGAGAGGGTGGGATAGAGAGAGCATAGGGGATGGGAGAAGGTGGGATAGGGAGAGAGGGATAAAGAAATGGAGAGAGATTAGGGGATGGAAGAGGGAGAGAGATACTAAGGCATGAGAGAGGGTGGGATAGGGGGAGAGGGAGAGAGAGAGAGAGAGTAGGGGATAAGAGAGGGTGGGATAGAGAGGTGGGAGAAGGAGGGAGAGAGGGGGAGAGAGAGAGAGTAGGGGAGATGGAGGGAGGGAGGGAGGGATAAGAGAGGATGGGATAGGGGAGAGAGAGAGTAGGGGGTGGGAGAGGGGGAGAGAGAGTAGTGGATGGGAGAGGGTGGGATAGAGAGAGCATAGGGGATGGGAGAAGTTGGGATAGGGAGAGAGGGATGGAGAAATGGAGAGAGAGAGTAGGGGATGGAAGAGGGAGAGAGTACGAGAGAGGAGAGACACTAGGGTATGGGAGAGGGTGGGAGAGGGAGAGAGGGAGGGGGAGAGAGAAAGGGAGGGAGCAAGGGAGAGAGAGAGAGAGAGAGAGAGAGAGAGAGAGAGAGAGAGAGAGAGAGTAAGGCATGGGAGAGGGTGGGATAGGGGGAGGGAG